>CM067338.1:57403819-57838819 GCA_034376525.1 Nicotiana benthamiana
TGAGAAGGTGATAGTAACATACAAGGGAAAAGAAATTGAGGAAGAGAGTTGTGATGCGCAAGGGCGGACTCGATCGGGGCGTTGCTTCGCTCTCGAGGAGTTGAGAAAGGCTAGGGCTACTAAAGATAGCCCAGTACTGGTCAAGAAGGCTTTTACGGAGGAGGAAGCAGAGGAATTTCTAAGAAAAATGAAGGAATAGGACTATTCCATTGTCGAGCAACTGAGAAAAATGCCAGCCCAGATCTCGTTGCTATCATTGTTGATCCACTCTGATGAACATCGCCGAGCTTTGATGAAGATATTAAATGAAGCCCATGTGCCTGATAAGATTTCAGTGAACCACTTGGAGACAATTGTTAATAAGATCTTTGAAGTAAATAGGATAACGTTGTCGGATGATGAGTTGCCCGTGGAAGGAACAGAGCATAATAAAGCCATTCACTTGACAGTCAAATGTGAAGATTTAGTGGTGACGAGGGCATTGATAGATAATGGGTCTAGTGCCAATATTTTCCCGATGTATACACTGAACAAGCTAAAGATCGATAAGGATAGAATCCGCAAGAGCAATGTATCTGTCTGAGGGTTTGACGGAGGTGGAACAGACACGGTGGGGGACATTATCCTCAAGTTGACCATCGGCCCAGTTGAGTTTACTATGGAGTTCCAGGTTTTGGACGCGGCGGTATCATACACTCTTTTGTTGGGACGGCCATCGATCCATGTGGCAAAAGCAGTGCATTCCTCACTGCATCAAATGGTCAAATTTGAATGGGACAGGCAAGAGGTGGTGTTACATGGAGAAGAGCCCACAAGCGCTGCAAGTGATGCTATTGTGCCCTTTATAGAAACTGATGACGATAAGGGGCCATGGGTCTATCAGGTTTTTGACACGGTCACTATGAACAAGGTACCAGAGGGTAAAAGAATTCCACTTCCCCCGGTAGCAGCTGCAACCGTCATGGTGTTTCGGAAATTATGGGTAATGCGTTCGTGCCAGGAAAAGGTCTAGGTGCCAAGCTTCAGGGCATTGTTCAACTCGTTTCATTGCCTAGGAATTTATACATATTCGGCATAGGGTTCAAGCCAACAACAGCAGATATCAGAAGGGCCCGTAAGTTGAAAAAGAAAGCTTGGGTTCTCCCTAAACCAATTCCATGTCTGTCCAAGTCCTTCGTTAGGCCAAGGGCCAAAAACTAGTTAGCAACACAGGCGACATGTTCATTGATTGGAGCAGAGGGGAATTTTGATGAAGTGTTTGAGAGGGCATTTGCAGAAGTAAACATGGTTGAGGCTGGTGAAGGTTCCAGTAATGCAGACATTCAGCACATTGAGCCACACGCTAGGATCAATAATTTGGAAGCCACTCCCCTGCCAGTTCGGAAGGAGTCGCGGTAGTGGGACTATGTTCTTCTATTTTTATTTTCACCTGGATTATTCCAGGGTTTGTAATCCTTATGACTATGTTTTGTCCATTTTTATGAGCTAAGCTCTGTTATCTTTACGTTTTAATGAAATGCAATTTTCTTTCCTTCCTCTTTCCTAATTTTGTTTCCATTTTTCTTTTCTTTTCTGTACAGTTCTTTTTATGCTGATATCAATGACATGACATGCATGAGGACTTCTCGGCCCAGTTTTATAAGCCAACCTAACTCAGAAATAATAATACATGAAATTGAATGTATTGATGAATAGGAATATGATGATGATGAAGCATATGAGGAAATTAGTAAGGAATTAAAACACTTTGAGGAAATACCCAAAGAACTTAAATGACACAGAGCAGTTAACCTAGGGGACCAAGATAATGTCGGTGAAACAAAAATAAGTGTTCATCTGGAGCCGCAGCTTAAGGAAGAAATAATCGCGGCATTGTTGGAATATAAAGATTATTTTGCTTGGTCCTATGATGATATGCCGGGACTGAGTACCGATTTGGTGGCTAACAAATTGCCTACCGATCCATCACTCCCACCTGTTAAGCAGAAACTGAGAAAGTTCCAAACAGACATAAGTGTGAGGATTAAAGAAGAGATCACTAAGCAGTTTGATGCAAAGGTCCTTCGGGTTACACGGTATCCCACCTGGTTAGCTAATGTTGTGCATGTGCCGAAGAAAGATGGCAAAAACTAGGGTGTGCGTTGATTATCAAGATCTCAACAAGGCAAGTCCAAAAGACAACTTTCCATTGCCAAACATCCACATATTGATCAACAATAGTACCAAACATGATATTGATTCTTTGTGGATTGTTATGCGAGTTATAACCAGATCTTAATGGACGAGGAAAATGCAAAGAAGACGACACTCATCACGCCATGGGGAACATACTACTATCGGTTCATGCCATATGGTTTGAAAAATGCCGGGGTAACTTACATGAGGGCTATGACAATGATCTTCCATGATATGATACATAAAGATATTGAGGTGTACATAGATGATGTGATTATGAAATCAAGGAAGAAGTCAGACCATGTCAAGGATATTAGGAAATTCTTTCAAAGGCTACGCAGGTACAATCTCAAGTTCAATCCTGCAAAGTGTGCTTTTGGTGTGCCATCCAGAAAGTTGCTAGGGTTTGTAGTCAGTCACCGGGGTATTGAATTGGATCCATCAAAGACTAAGGCCATTCAGGAATTGCCGCATCCGAGAAACAAAACTGATGTGATGAGTTTGTTGGGAAGATTGAACTACATTAGCAGGTTTATTGCTCAGCTCACAACTACTTGTGAACCCATTTTCAAACTGCTAAAGAAAGATGTTGCGGTTAAATGGATGGATGAATGTCATAAGGCTTTCAATAAGATAAAGGGATATTTATCGAATCCACCCGTGTTAGTTCCCCCAGAACCAGGGAGGCCTTTGATTCTATATCTGACGGTCTTGGATAATTCGTTTGGCTGCGTACTGGGGCAGCATGATGTTACTGGCAGGAAGGAGCAAGCAATCTACTATCTCAGCAAGAAGTTCACATCTTACGAGGTTAAGTACACTCATCTAAAGAGGACGTGTTGCACCCTAACTTGGGTGGCGCAGAAATTGAAATATTATTTGTCGTCCTACACTACTTACCTCAAATCTCGTTTAGATCCATTGAAGTATATTTTCCAGTAGTCTATGCCCACGGGAAGGCTTGCAAAGTGGCAAATTTTGCTTGAAGAGTTTGATATAATCTATAGGACACGGACCGCAATGAAAGCGCAGGCTTTAGCTGATCACTTGGCTGAGAATCCAATTGATGACGATTATGAACCTTTGAAAACTTACTTCCCTGATTAAGAGGTAATGCATATTGATAAGTTGGAGCAGGTAGATAAACCAGGATGGAAACTGTTCTTTGATGGAGCGGCAAATATGAAAGGCGTGGGAATAGGAGCCGTACTTATTTCTGAAACATGTCAGCACTATCCTGTTACGGCTCAGCTTTGTTTATATTGTACGTACAACATGGCAGAATATGAAGCATGCATTTTCCGGTTGAGATTAGTTGTAGATATGGGTGTCTGGGAAGTCTTGGTCATCGGTGAATCGGACCTACTGGTACACCAAATTCAAGGAGACATGGAGACACGTGATTTGAAATTGATACCATACTGACAGTGCCTGCATGAGCTTTGTCAACGGTTCCAGTCAGTAGAGTTCGGACACATCCTAAGGGTTCATAATGAGGTTGCCGATGCTTTGGCTAATTTGGCATCGATGTTACATCATCCAAATAAGGCATATGTAGATCCATTCAGATTCAGGTCTTTGATCAAAATGCTTTTTGTAATGTGATAGAAGAGTAACTTGACGGTGAGACGTGGTTTCATGACATCATGGAATACATCAGGATGGGAGTATATCCGGCCTGGAGATCAGAAAAGAACTATTCGTTGATTGTCAAGCGGGTTTTTCCTGAGTGGAGGAGTATTATACGAAATAACGCCAAATCTCGGATTAATAAGGTGCATGGATGCGAGGCAAGCCACAGCTATCATGACTGAGGTATATTCTGGAGTCTGTGGACCGTACATGAGTGGATATGTTTTGGATAAAAAGATCTTACGGGCAGGGTATTATTGGATTACTATGGAGCGGGATTGTATCATCTTACGCAAATGTCATCAATGCCAAGTGCATGAAGATTTGATTCATTCTCCACTGTCATAATTGCATACGATGTCAGCGCTATGGCCTTTTGTCTCCTGGGGCATGGCCATTATTAGGCCGATTGATCCAGCGGCATCAAATGGGCACAGGTTTATTCTGGTAGCAATAGATTATTTTACCAAGTGGGAGGAAGCAAAGACATTCAAGTCTGTGACTAAGAAAGCTGTGGTGGATTTTGTGCATGCGAACATTATTTGTCGGTTGGGTATACCAAAAGTGATTATCACGGACAATGGGTCTAATCTCAACAGTCATTTGATGAAGAAAACATGTGAGCAGTTCAAGATTACTCATCGTCATTCTACTTCGTACCGACCTAAAGCAAATGGAGCGGTTGAAGCGGCCAACAAGAACATAAATAAAATACTGCGGAAAATGGTTGAAGGGTCTAGACAGTGGCATGAGAAGTTGCCTTTTGCATTGTTGGGATATCCCACCACCATTCGTACTTCAGTGGGGGCGACTCCTTATTCATTGGTGTATGGCACCAAGGCAGTAATACCCGCAAAAGTGGAGATCCCGTCACTTCAAATCATTGCGGAGGCTGAAATAGACGATGATGAATGGGTAAAGACCCATATGAAACAATTGAGTTTGATTGAGGAGAAAAGGTTGGCATCAGTGTGCCACGGCCAATTATACCAGCGAAGGATGGCAAGAGCGTACAACAAGAAAGTATGTCTGAGGAAGTTCGAGGTCGGACAGTTGGTGCTGAGGCGTATTTTACCCCATTGGGCCGAAACAAAAGGAAAGTTTGCCCCAAAATGGCAAGGGCCATTTGTAGTAGCCAAAGTGTTGTCTAATGGCGCACTATATTTGACAGATGTAGAAAGAAAATGCATAGAAATTGCCATCAATTCTGATGCTGTCAAGAAATATTATATATGATTTCTTTATTCTAAATGTAGTTGTTTGTATTTGGCATATTTTAAAGATTGAAATGAAGAAGGCATTATGTTCTGCTATCCGAACAATTTTATCCCCTTGTCATCCCCTTTGAGCCTCACTTATTTTCGTTCCTACCCCTCTTTCGGAATCAACGGCACGATAAAGATGCAGGTGCCGAACATAAAGATAAATGGAAGAAAAGAAAGGAAAAAGAAAAGAAAAGAAAGGAAGAAAAAGATAAGATAAAAGAAGAAATGGAAAGAAAAGAAAAGAAGAAAAAGAAAAGAAGAGTAAAGAAAAATGAAAGACAGAAAGGAAAGAAAAGAAACAAAAGAGAAACAAAGAAAATTAAAAAAAAAGAAAATAAAAGAAAAGTTCACAACAAAGTAAATTCTATTAAGTGAACTACGTTTGACGTGATCCCGAAAGGGTACGTAGGCAGCCTTACTCCGAGGTTCAGTCACACCAAATAAAATCCGAAAGTCCCCAAGCAAGAAACTGGGGCAGCAGTAGTAATGGTCTTGAGAATTTGGATTCCGAAAGTTGTAAGTTTAACCCATTGGAAATTATTTTGAGCCTTTTATACCCTTTCTTTCTAACCTATCTAAAAGTCTGCATCACGGTCCAAAGAAGGACCCTTTGATCAATTTTTGAGGAATGCCAAGTCAAGCATGTAGCGGTAATTCATGACAGTGGCAATACTCTGGTTCAAGCAAGAAAAATAAAAGATAAAAAATGAGAGAGGCTTACTGGTGAAAACCCTCACGGGCACGTAAGGAGACGGAAGCTGAGAGAAAATAAAATGAGAGAGTCTTAGTGGTGAAAACCCTCACGGTCACCTTAAGGTGAAAGTGAGATGAGAAATGGCAAGCGGAGAAAGTCTGTTGGTGAAAACTGTTTTGTGGCATCCCAGTTTAAATGAGGTTAAGGTTTGGGTAAAGTAATCAGGTGATGGAAGTCCTGGGCAGCGAGGTTTGGCGACTGAGAGATGGTTAGTTGGATCGATTGGGCCGGTTAGTCCAAAATGCATGTCGTGATCACTGGTGCCAGCTGTTCCGGTCAGATGAGTTTCTTTTCTTTTCCTTTCCAATAGTCATCTAGTTTTGCATTCTTCTTATCCTTAACTCATAAAATTATTGGATTCCATTCACTTTTGGGGGTTTGTTTGTCTAAACATTCCAATGTCAGTTTTGTTCAATAAAAGGGGAAAGGATTTCAAAGCCCACTGCCAGCTTCCGAAAATGGTAAAGCGTAATGTGGCCAGAACACATGTGACCATTGTTAGGGAGAGGAAGAGAGGGTAAAAGCACGAAGGATGATGCCGTGCACTGTTTATCGAGGGTAAATGCGCGAAGGGTGATGTCGTGCCTTGTATTTGATATTCCTGGTGAGAAATGAGAGTAAAAGCACGTAGGGTGATGCCGTACATTATATTTGACTATTTTGGTAAGGAATGAGAGTAAAAGCACGAAGGGTGATGTCGTGCAGCCATTGATTCATTGGCTTTCTTGTTTAATTATTATTTATTCAGTTTCATCTCTTGATTGTAGAAGTTATAAGTGAACTGTTACTCCCCCAGCATGTCCCCTTCCCCTTTATTTGCTTAAATTCTTGCTCTCTTCCTGTTATTACATATATCTGCACAAGTTGGTTGCGATAGGTCCGGTTTAGACTCGTCACTACCTCGCCGAGGTTAGGCCGGGCACTTACCAGCACATGGGGTTGGTTGTGTTGATACTATGCTTCTATGCCTTTTTGTGCAAAGGTCAAGACCCAGGCTACGAACCACAGCTTTAGACCGAGAGTGATCCTTCAGTTCAGAGGCTCTGAGGTAGTTCGCTGGCATTCACGGGCCCCGAGTCTCCTTTATCTATTTCTCTCATTTTGTTTAATTGAATCAAACAGACATGTTATGTATTTTCGTTAGAACTATTGTTTTAGTACTCTGTTAGTAGTCCGTGAGTAATGGCACCAGATACTGGGTAGAGACATGTTGTTAATTCCGCATCTTTATTTTCGCTATTGTTGTTAAAAGACTTCTGCAGGTTTAATTAAATATTTTAGTATTTCACTTGTTTTGGATTTAAGAATGGTAAAAAAGGATTATAAAGATTGGCTTGCCTAGCTTCGACAGTAGGCGCTATCACGACTCCTGATGGTGGGTAAATCCGGGTCATGACAAGTTGGTATCAGAGCACTAGGTTACTTGGGTCTCATAACTCACGGACAAGCTCGGTAGAGTCTGAGGGATTGGTACGGAGACGTCTGTATTTATCCCCCAAAGGCTACAGAGTTAGGAAAAGTTTCACTTTGTTCATTCTTATCGTGCGATTTTGTTTTTCAAATATTGATTGTCATTCTACTATGTTCTTTGGCAGATGACGAGAACATGCGCGTCTTGTTATTTCGCGCAGCAGCCCGAGCCCTCAGCAGCAGCTCCCACGAGGGGCAAGGGCCGAGGCCGTGGAAGGGGCAGGGCTCAGCCCCAGGCAGCAGTTCCAGAAGTGGAGCCTCATATTGACTTTGACGAGGAGGTTCAAGCTCCACCAGCCCCAGTGGACCCAGCTTAGGTCCCAGGAGGAAGGATTTTTTATTCGGATCTTCAGGATGCACTTGTCCACATAGCAGGCTTTATGGACAGTGTGGACAGAGCATGATTGCTGCCAGTAGCACCAGCCACTTCTCAGGCTAGAGGAGGGCTTCAGACATCTGCTACATGTACTTCAAAGCAGGTAGCTCCCCCGATTCAGGTTGCGTTGGTTCAGCCCGCAGTGGCAGCTCAAACAGGCATTACAGCTCAGGCCGGAGATGGGGCGGCCGAGCATTTGGATGCTTTGTGGAGACTTTATCGGTTCTCCAAGCTTTTCACTACTACTTTCAGCGGTGCTTCATCGGAGGATCCCCAAGATTTTCTATACAGTTGTCATGAGATCCTCAGGACTATGGGGATAGTGGAGACCAATGGGGTCGATTTTCGCACTTTCAGACTTGTAGGGTCCGCCAAGACTTGGTGGAGATATTATTGTCTATCTAGACCAGCAGGGTCCCCAGCATTGACATGGGATCAGTTTGCGAAGTTATTTTTGGAGAAGTTTCTCCCCGTCACGCAGTGGGAGGCACTTCGCAGACAGTTTGAGCATCTTCAATAGGGTTCTATGACAGTTACACAGTACGAGACCGGATTTGTTGACTTGGCACACCATGCAGTAGCGATACTTCCTACAGATCAGGAGAGGGTTCGTAGGTTTATTAATGGATTGATTCAGCCCATTCGTCTACAGATGGATGTGGGAGTTGGTAGTGACATTACTTTTAAGGAGGCGGCCCGGAGTAGAGATGGCTTTCGCTCGAGAGGTGGTCAGAGTTCAGACAAGAGGCCTCGACGTTCTGGCATATTTAGTGGTACCTCATCTGGAGGTAGGGATTTCCATGACAGAAGCCATCCCCCGAGACCTTTCCAGTTCGCACTTCAGGTTTCTCCTGGTACGCTAGGCGGTGGTGGCCACTAGCAATATTACTCAGATCAGCAGTGTTTTAGCACACCACCAGCCCTTATCAGTACCACGCCACTTCAGAGCTTCAGGGGAGGACATACCGGTCGACAGGTCCAACAGTCTCAGCAGCCGAAGGCATGTTATGGTTGTGGTGACACAGGTCATGTTGTCATATTTTGTCCTTGAACCTCGAGTAGTTCTCAGCAGCAGGGTCCTCGCCTTACGATTCAGACAGCAGGTGATCCACAGGCCGCCCATCCGCTAGAGGCGGGGGTAGGGATCATATAGGTGGAGGGAGAGACCACAGAGGTGGAGCCCGGACAGCCAAAGGTAGTAGTCAGCCCGCATCAGATCGTGTCGGAGATGCAGTTCAGGGAAGTGTGGGACAGCCTTGTTGCTATGCATTGCCAGCCAGGCCTGAGGCTGAGTCATATGATGTTGTGATTACAGGTACTATACTGGTTTGTCATAGGGGTGCTTCGGTATTATTTGATCCGGTATCTACTTATTCTTATGTGTCATCCTATTTTGCACCCTATTTGATCATGCCTAGTGAGGCTCTGGGTATTTCTGTATATGTGTCCACAACGGTTGGTGATTCAATAGTGGTCGACCGAATGCATCGTTCTTGTATAGTGGTATCTGAGGGTCTTGATACCCGTGTCAATTTATTGCTTCTAGACATAGTGGACTTCGATGTTATATTGGGGATGGACTGGTTGTCCCCGTATCATGCTATCTTGGATTGTCACGCCAAGACCGTAAATTTGGCATTGCCAGACTTGCCCCGGCTTAAGTGGAGAGGGACCCCAGGTCATGCCACCCGTAGTCTTATTTCGTATATCAAGGCTCGGGGTATGGTCGAGAAAAGGTGTTTAGCATATTTGGTGTATGTTCGCGACTCCAGCGCAAAGGTTCCTTCTATCGACTCCCTTCCTATTGTTTGGAAGTTCCCCGAGGTTTTCCCTTCAAACCTGTTGGGTATGCCGCCTGACAGGGATATTGACTTCTGTATTGATTTTGCTCCTGGCACTTAGCCTATTTCTATTCTGACGTATCGCATGGCCCCGCCAGAATTGAAAAAGTTGAAAGAACAACTTCAGGATTTGCTTGTCAAGGGTTTCATTAGACCAAGTGTATCACCTTATGGTGCGCCAGTATTGTTTGTGAAGAAAAAGGACGGGTCGATGAGGGTGTGCATTGATTACCTCCAGTTGAACAAGGTGACAATAAAGAACAAGTATCCACTGTCGAGGATTGATGACTTGTTTGATCAGCTCCAGGGTGCCAGAGTGTTTTCGAATATAGATTTGAGGTCTGGCTATCAGCAGCTAAGGATTAGGGGGTCCGATGTCCCTAAGATGGCTATTCGTACTCGGTATGGTCATTATGAGTTTTTGTTCATGTCGTTTGGGTTGACCAATGCCCCGACAGCATTCACGGAGTTAATGAACCGAGTGTTTAGGCCTTACTTGGATTTATTTGTGATCGTATTCATTGATGATATCTTGGTATACTCCCGCAGTCAGGAGGAGCGTGAGCAGCACCTCAGAGTGGTTCTTCAGACTCTGAAGGATAGCCAGTTGTACGCCAAATTCTCAAGTGCGAATTTTGGTTGAGTTCAGAAGCATTCCTGGGTCATGTCATATCAGCAGAGGGTATTCAGGTAGACCCAAAGAAGATAGAGGCAGTCAACAACTGGCCTGACCAGCTTCAGCTACAGATATTCGGAGCTTCTAGAGGTTAGCGAGTTACTACAGGCATTTTGTGGAGGGGTTTTCATCCATCGCAGCCCCGATAACTAGATTGACTTAAAAGGCTACCTAGTTTAGGTGGTCAGATGAGTGGGAGGCGAGCTTCCAGAAGCTCAAGACAGCTCTAACTATGGCACCAGTATTGGTTTTGCCCACGGGATCCGGGCTTTATACTGTATATTGTGATGCTTCCCGCATCGGACTTGGCGCAGTGTTGATGCAGAACTGTAAGGTCATAACATATGCTTTGAGGAAATTGAAGATCCATGATAAAAATTATCCAGTTTATGACTTAGAGTTGGCAGCCATTGTTCATACCTTGAAGATCTGGAGGCATTATTTGTATGGTGTGACGTGTGAGGTGTACACGGATCACAAGAGCCTTCAGTACTTGTACAAGCAGAAAGAGTTGAATTTGAGACAGTGGAGGTGGTTGGAGTTGTTAAAAGATTATGATGTTTCTATTTTAAACCACCCAGGGAAGGCCAATGTGGTGGCCGATGCACTGAGTAGAAAGTCCGACAGCATGGGCACTCTTGCATATAATTCGGTTAGCCAGAGACCGCTTTCCTTGGATGTTCAGGCCTTGGCCAATATATTTGTAAGATTGGATATCTCTGAACCCAGGTGAGTGTTAGCTTGCACAGTTGCTCGCTCGTCATTGATGGAGCATATCCGGGATCGGCAGTTTGATGAACCCCATTTCTGTGTCCTGAGATACACGGTGCAGAGGGGAGGTGCCAAGGATATGACTTTGGAGATGATGGCATATTGAGGTTGCAAGGGTGGGTATGTGTGCCCAATGTTGATGGTATTCGAGAGTCGATCTTAGCGGTGGCTCACAATTCTCGGTATTCTATTCACCCGGGCGCCGCGAAGATGTATCAGGATTTAAGACAGCTATATTGGTGGCGTAGAATGAAGAAAGACATAGTTGCATATGTGGCTCGTTGTCTGAATTGTCAGCAGGTTAAGTGCGAGCATTAGAGGCCCGGTGGGTTATTTCAGAGGATTGAGCTTCCCGAGTGGAAGTGGGAGAGAATCACCATAGATTTTGTTACTGGCCTTCCGAGGACTCGGAAGAAGTTTGAAGCTATATGGGTTATTATTGATAGGCTGACTAAGTCGACGCATTTCATCCCAGTTTACACTACTTATTCATCCGAGAGGTATGCAGAGATTTATATCAGGGAGACCATTCGCCTTCATGGGGTGCCCATATCTATTATTTCGGACCGGGTCCGCAGTTTACCTCGCATTTCTTGAGAGAGGTGCAGCATGAGTTGGGTACCCAGGTCCATTTGAGTACATCATTTCACCCTCAGACGGACGGACGGTCCGAAAGGACCATTTAGATTCTTGAGGATATGCTCCGAGCCTGCGTTATTGATTTTGGAGGCTCGTGGGACTATTTCTTGCCGTTAGCGGAGATTGCCTACAACAACAACTACCAGTTTAGTATTCAGATGGCCCCGTATGAGGCGTTGTATGGTAGGCGGTGTCGGTCCCCAGTCGGATGGTTTGAGCCTGGAGAGGCTCGGTTATTGGGTACAGATTTGGTACAAGAGGTCTTGGATAAGGTCAAGATCATTCAGGACAAACATCGGTCAGCTCAGTCCAGGCAGAAGTGTGTTGCAGACCGAAAGGTCAGGGATGTTGCTTTCATGGTTGGTGAGCGAGTAATACTCCGCGTATCGCCTATGAAGGGCGTGATGAAGCTTGGGAAGAAGGGCAAGCTTAGCCCTAGGTATATTGGCCCATTTGAGATTCTTGACCGTGTGGGAAGGTGGCTTATAGGCTTGCGTTGCCGCCTAGATTGTCCGCTGTGCATCCAATTTTTCATGTATTCATGCTTCGGAAGTATCACAATGTTCCCACCCACGTGTTAGATATCAGCACTGTCCAGTTGGACAAGGATCTGTCATATAAGGATGAGCCAGTGGCTATTTTAGACCGGCAGGTTCGACGGTTGAGATCACGGAGTTTTTCTTCATTGCATGTTAAGTGGAGAGGTCAGCCTCCTGAGGCCTCACCCTGGGAGTCCAAGTCTGATATGCGTCGTTATCCCCATCTATTCCCCGACTCAGGTACTTCCTCATTTGTTAGTTCAAGGACGAACGGTTGTTTTAGAGGTGGAGGATGTGACGATCCACAGGGTCATCACCATAAATTCTCCCTTTCCTTGTGCTTCTGAGGCCTTGAAAGCCTCTTATTGGGTTGCCTCGATTTGCATGCACAGTCTGGGCGCGAAGCCGGAAGATTTTTATGTGAAAATATTTGAATTCTGTGTTAAAAACTATGAATTTTGATATCAATATTCCTATGGTTGACTTTGGTAAACGTCTTGGGTAAACGGACCAGGTCCATGATACGACGGTCCCGGAGGGTCCGTAATGAAATTGGGGAACCGAGCGTACTCCCGGAATCAAAATCCGATATGACAGGCCCGAGTTCGGAGCTTTTCTGTGAACTTGTTTTATGAATATGCTTAAGGAAAAAATGAAAACGGAAATTGATCAAAAAATAATTTTATCGGGCTTGTATTTTGGTTTCTTTGCGTAGCCCAGCCTCCAATTTTCTACGCGATTGCGGAAGAGCCCCCGCATTCGCACTGTGTTACCAGCTCCCTCAACGCGTTCTCAATCCCCACTTCGTGTTCGCGTAAGACACTTGGAACCCTTCTAACTTTCTTCTTCGCGATCGCGTGATCCCAATCGCGATCGCGATGCCTCCAGACCTCTTACATCGCGAACGCGTCCCAAGTGTTGCGATCGCGTAAAGCAAATTCCTTCAGCGATTTAATTTAGTCCAGAACAGTGTTTTTCCACATTTCTTCAAAATTTCTCTCACGGGCTCTCCTCCTACACTCTCCATTGACGAACTCCAAGCCCCTACTTCACCATAACTATTTGGATAAGTGATTCCAACTTCGTTCTCCCATTATTTCTTCATCCAACCATCAATTTTCTAGCCCCAAATCATAGAATCATAGTAGAATTTAGGGATTTTTTAACATAGCTAGGGTTCTTAGAATATTGGGCGATTCAACCTTAATTTGGGGTCGAATCTTAAAACAAATTATACATTTGGACTCGTGGGGTTATGGGTAATCGGAATTTGGTCCGAGCCTCGAGTTTGTACCATGTGGTCTCGGTGTCGGATTTTGGTATTTTTGAAGATTAGAAATGAATTTCTAAGCTAGGGAATTGTATCCTATTGCTATTATTGATAACATTGAATCGAATTATGTTAGATATCGGTTGTTCGGAGTTGAATTCTAGAGGAAAGGTGATTGTTGAGCTTTGAGTTGCTATTTTTGCCTCCGAGGTAAGTGTTGGATCTAACTTTGGCTTGAGGGAATAGTATTAGATTGTTATTTGATATGTGCTATGTGGGGGTGGTGTATAGGTATGGTGACGGTTACCTATGCGCCCTGGTCAAGCATGACCATGATGTCATATTTGCTATTAAATTGTGAAATAAGTGAGCAATTGTGATAATTACTCTTTACAAGAACCATGAAGTGAAAGTTGAGAATTAAATGAACTAAAAAGAAATTTTTGGTACTTTTCCCTTGCCGGAACCATTTGTTGAGTTGTATTCACTTGCCGGGACATATTGTTGAGTTTTATTTACCTTGCCGGGATCACTTGTTGTATTGTTCTCCCTTGTCGGGATATTCTGTCTTGATATATATATATATATATATATATATATATATATATATATATATATATATATATATATATATTTCCTTGTTCCCGTTTGGCTGTGACCATTGTTTGGGAGAGGAAGAGAGGGTAAATGCACGAAGGATGATGACGTGCACTGTTTATCGAGAGTAAATGCACGAAGGGTGATGCCGTGCTTCGTATTTGATATTCCTTGTGAGAAATGAGAGTAAAAGCACGCAGGGTGATGCCGTGCATTATATTTGACTATTTTGGTAAGGAATGAGAGTAAAAGCACGAAGGGTGATGCCGTGCAACCGTTGATTCATTGGCTTTCTTGTTTAATTATTATTTATTCAGTTTCATCTCTTGATTGTAGAAGTTATAATTGAACTGTTACTCCCCCAGCATGTCCCCTTCCCCTTTACTTGCTTAAATTCCTGCTCTCTTCCTGTTATTACATATATCTGCACAGGTTGGTTGCGATAGGTCCGGTTTAGCCTCGTCACTACCTCGCCGAGGTTAGGCCGGGCACTTACCAGCACATGGGGTCGGTTGTGCTGATACTACGCTTCTGTGCCTTTTTGTGCACAAGTCAGGACCCAAGCTACGGACATCAGCTTTAGACCGGGAGTGATCCTTCAGCCCAGAGGCTCTAAGGTGGTTCATTGGCGTTCGTGGGCCCCGAGTCTTCTTAATCTATTTCCCTCAGTTTGATTAATTGAACCAAACAGACATGTTATGTATTTTCGTTCACACTATTGTTTTAGTACTCTGTTAGTAGTCCGTGAGTAGTGACACCAGATACTGGGTAGAGACATGTTGTTAATTTCCGTATCTTTATTTTTGCTATTGTTGTATAAAGGCTTCCGCAGGTTTAATTAAATATTTTAGTATTTTACTTGTTTTAGATTTAAGAATGGTAAAATGATTATAAAGATTGGCTTGCCTAGCTTTGGCAGTAGGCGCCATCACGACTCCCGATGGTTGGTAAATCCGGATCGTGACAACTTTTAATTGCCATGTTTAGCTTTGTCAACCCTGTTTTTGATTTCATGTTCTGATTCGTTGCTTAGTTTTTTTCATCTTTGCTTCTGATTGTGATTTTAATTACTATATTGGAATTTACTCTGTTTCGGTTCAATAAGTTAGTTTAGGTTTTGATTAATTTAGCTTTGATCACTATAAGATTGATTTAGTATCCCATATGTTATTATGAGAAATTGATTAATTAGTGTGGGTGATTTGAAGTTCAGCAACTGTTTTAGCTTTAAAGGATTGGTTATAGTTGTTAGCTTAACTAGTGTTAAGGGGATTGGAATCAATTAATCTTAGTATGTAATTTTCAGACTGTTGGAAGGGCACTTTAGGCATAAAAAAGGGTAGTTTCCTTAGGAATAGTAAATTCAAAGTAGGGGTAAGGGTAGTATAAGTATTTTGAGGCTAAAAGAGCATCCTAGAGGCTTCTGGAATAGGGTACAGGTGTGCATTTCAGCATAATAGAGGAACTTACTTGAGTAGCAAGTTAGAAATAGGAGGGCTAAAATGAAAATAAACCAGGGATTGAATTTGAAATCAGAAAATTGAGGGCTGCCCTCATCTTTGCCTATATAGGAGACATTCCCTTTACTTCATGGACAAGTTTGGTAGCCCAAAATCACCCCTCACAAGGTATTCTCCAGACTTCCAGAGCTGGAACAAATATTTCACGTCTGAAATCCCTTTAAATCGCAACTTCTTCAAAAAGAAAAAGCAAATAAAAACAGCAAAAGCTTCAAAAATAAAAAAAATATCAAAATAGGCACTGCTTCATTGGAAACGCAAGGAAATTTATGTTTCCAGACTTCTGCACTTGAGTTTAAGGCACTTCTAGTTTTCATTCGAAGTATGTTGGATGTTTTTTAGCTGTTGAGTTTCTTCCCTGAGGTTTACTAATCATTTCCGGTCTTCTCTGGTTTCATTCGTTTTCAATTTGAATTGGTTTTAGGTATACTTGAGTGTTTTTTTGGTTGAATTCGTATTAGAACTGATTTACTCAGTCAAGTTTGAGTATGTCTGCTAGTGTTTTACTGTTGGGATTCTGGATTTACTGCTATTGGCCATTGATTCTCCTTCTTCTTCTATTTTGCAATAATTCCAGGTACACATTTCGAATCTGGCCCTTGTAGCTTTGGAAAGGGAAATGAAATAAATGTTTGCTCATTTTGCTTTTGGTACTGTATCTGCTTGGATTAGTTGAATAGGCATCACATGTGTTCGTTCAAAATAATTGGAATTCTAGCTTGTTTGAACATAAACCTTGACTGTATAAGTAAGGACTATTTGAGCTTATTAAATCTGTGGTATTCATTCAATAGTGGTTTAGACTAGATTAGTGTCCTATTAAAATTAGATATTATTTTGTTGCTGTCATGGGCGTGGAAATTGACTTAGTTTCGATTTTTTTTGGCTTACTTTAGCCCAATATGGACTATTCCGAACTTCAACAAGTTCAATTTGTTTGGATGTTTATTTGAGTTCAATCCATAGTTTGTATCATTTCATTATGCAAATTATAAATGTGAGTTTGTTTGGTTGAAGTGCAGTGATATGATTGATTAATTCATCTCATGCGTATTAGATCCATTATGTTCACGTATTAAGAATCCAAGCTCATTCATGTATAGCTTGAGGTGTAATACTTCGACTTTAGGGCATTATGAACAGATTTGAGATTGTTTCTATAATTGGTTGAATTCGTTATCAGAATTTGGGATTTGTAGTTAGTCTTATTGGTTAGTTTGTTATCTCTGTATAGCTATCTCTTTGAATTTAGAAAATAATTGAAATTAGAACTTTCAAAAGTGGAAATTGCTTGAGCATTAGTTGGATTCGTTAATTCTGGCAAAGTGAAACGATCTAAACTGTGGCCAGCGTTTAGCTTTTTTGATTATATATTACCAAGCCTAATGTCTCAATCCCCTTAGCTGAGATTCGATGTCTTGTCCAAATGGACAGTCGTCAGTTGGGCCTCGTATGAAAAGCCCATTTGTTGAAGCTGAAATACAGACAATGATTTGGGCGTCCGATTTGGATCACACGTTGGGCCCAAATGGGGCTCATTTAATTGTGCCCATAGGAGTTCGCACTCCTTATCATCCATTCGCCTCAACTTTGATTGGAGTCTTTGGGCCAGCCATTTGGGCCTTGTTTAGGACTACTTTTCATTGGTTAATTAATAAGAATTCATGTTTCGAGTTAGGTAGCGGGTTTTAAACTAAAAGGTTTATCCTTTTGTTTGGATCCGGACTTGAACTTGAAGCCCAAGATTTAATAATAATCTAATTAGGACCTTTTCTTTTCTTTTAGAGACAAAAACACAAAAATAGAAAAATCGTAGTCGCTTTTTAGGCTTGCCTTTTAAAATAAAATGAGACGAGGCTCTCCCAATAAAATACAAATTTTCTGGGCCCTCAATAAAGGTTTTAAAATATATTAGAAATCGGGAAGGGCCGTTTAGCTAATTTCACGGCCCTCCCAAAAGATTACAACGCGTTAGACTCTATTAGGCGCGACTTTACTAAATTACATTCCTAAATACGGGTGGGCATTTTATGCGGCCCAAATCCAAATACTAAAATGTTGGGTAGAGTGTGCTTAGGATTGCGGGTTCATTTGATGCGGCGTAATCCGAAAACACATCTTAAACGGCGTTCACTGTCTCTTAAATAAATATTATATTCGATAAAAGTGGTTAAGCATAAAATTGGCACATATGCTCTTTATGTAATAAAATAAGACAAAAGCTAAATGCAACAGTTGAGCGACCGTGCTAGAACCACGAAACCCGCGAATGCCTAACACCTTCTCCCGAGTTAACAGACTTCCTTATCAGGATTTTTGGTTCGCAGACTGTGAACAAAGTCATCTTTTTCCTCGGTTTAGGATTCAACCGGTGAATTGGGACACCATTAATCTCCTAAGTGGCAACTCAGAATAATGAATAATTATTTCCCATTCTGATTGTCCTTTAATTGGAAAAACTCCTTTACGCCCTTCCGCGGGGTGTATAGTGAAAAAGGAGGTGTGCCAGATGTAACTTTTTTGAAGTCAAAATATCGAGGTGTTTTAATGATTTCAATTTCAAAAGATGCAAATAACCAAATTTTCCATTAGCCTTTAGAATAGCAAAATCTGAAAACAACAATTCCTATGAGTGGTACTTTACTCAGCTTCGCAATGCTACTGGGAGCCGTGAGGATTTATTTTTTTACCAGACACGCATCAAGCTATTGCAAACGGCATTACAAAGGTATATCCTAAAATCCATCATGGGATTTGCATCTATCATTTGGGGCAGAATCTAAAGCAAAGGAAGGTGAAAAGTGAGGTCATAAAACTTTTCCAAAGTGCTGCAAGAGTATACAGGTGCAAAGAATTTGACCGATACATGTCAGATATTTCAAATGTATATAAGAAGACTAATGACTACTTTATGGAAGAACCGCTGGAAAGATGGGCATGTTCTTTTAGTCCACGATGAAGATATGACATGCTCACAACAAAGAAGAAATAAGTAGAAGGAACATTTTATGATATTTCTTGTTGGGTAGAAGAGGAATTGAAAGAAAGAATAGACTTAGCATTTACTTTAAATGTAAGTATTATGTTCTATGTTTATATTATGATTTAAACATTGTTTAACATAATGTACTCACTTATAATTTTCCAACATTGAAGGTCTTCCCTGTTGATTCATGGCGTTCTAGATTTGAAGAAGAAGGAATAACTTTCTTGGTGGACTTAAACAAAAGAACATGTGAGTGTTTTCATTTTCAATTTGATGAATTACCATGCATACATGCAATTGCAGCTATTGAGAAGAGAAACATCAAGAAGTTCGACTTTTGTTCGCACTAGTACTTAAAGGAATCTTGGATGAAAACATATGAAAGACAAATACAACCTGTAGGACATACTGATTCTTGGATTGTACTAGAGAGTGTTAAGTCACAAATTGTTAAACCTCAAGATTTCAAAGTGTCACCAGGTAGAAGGCAAAAGAAAAGGCATATTCCTATTACCGAGCCATAACAAATAATATTCAAATGTGGTCGTTGCAGAAGAATTGGTCATAATAGAAGAACTTGTATATATTCTTCAGCACTCCATCCATTTTCAAGAAAGCATAGAGGAGAGTAGATATATCCACTTATGTCTATCGACTCTTTTAAGTTTTTGTATTCATTATTATTCTAATTTGAGCGAATGACTGGATTTTTAATATTTCTATCTTGTTACCTTCTTTTAATTTGTTTTGAGTTCGACAATTAAAAGTTACGGACATGAGTCAGTAAGTTCGACTTGCAATTTCAAAACTTAAGGACTATCTGTCCTTAACTTTGAATTTCAAGTTCAAAAGTTAAGGACGTCAGGTCCTTAAGTTATAGTCCCATGTTCAAAACTTAAGGATTGTTTGTCCTTAACTTTGAATTTCAAGTTCTAAAGTTAAGGACATAAGTTCCTTAAGTTATAGTCCCGTGTTTAAACTTAAGGATTATCTGTCCTTAACTTTGAATTTCAAGTTCAAAAGTTAAGGACATGAGGTCCTTAACTTATAGATTCAAGTTCAAAACTTAAGGACTGAATTTCAAGTTCAAACATTAAGGACATGAGATCCCTAAGTTATATTCCCATGTTCAAAACTTAAGGACTGTATGTCCTTAACTTTGAATTTCAAGTCCAAAAGTTAAGGACATGAGGTCCTTAAGTTATATTCCCATGTTCAAAACTTAAGGACTGTCTGTCCTTAACTTTGAATTTCAAGTTCAAAAGTTAAGGACATGATATCCTTTACTTATACTTCCATGTTTAAAACTTACGGACTGTTTTTTGTTTAACTACCGAGTCATTAAGTTTGAAATACAAGTTCAAAAGTTAAGGACAGCCAGTCCTTAACTTTGTGTTTCAAGATCAAAAGTTAAGGACATTTGGTCCTTAACTTTGAATTTGAAGTTCACCTACACTTAGTCATGAACTAATACTAACAAACTCAATGTACAAATCAACACTTGAGAGAAATAACGAAGTAAATAACAGGATGCATTGATATAACTTCTGAAGTTGTAATTTTTCATAACTGTTACAAAAAATTTAAGCTACCCCGACAAAATATAAGTGCCTTTTCACAAATTTATAGAACATTTCAGTAGTATCCTAAACTGGTAGAATTCAGATGTAGCCTTTACAACAATTTTATACAAAAGAACACCACAATTTCTTTACAACTCCTTTGAACAGAAAGTTTCATTTTCACTCTCATAATCATCACCAATATTTTCTGTTGGAGTATCATAACCAAAATTTCTTTTCCATTCACCATGTGCCCAAAGATTTGCAGCAAGTTCGTTTCGAAAGTCTTTTATGTCTTTGGGTTTGAATTGCTGCACGTCCTTTCCAATCATCAGCAACTCAACAAATTTGATCTGGAATGCAGCACAATCAGTCCTAAGAGAAACGTAAGATATGCAATGAATTAAACAATAAATCTTAAGTACATATAAATAATATAACAAATCACAACACGTACGATCCAGTTTGGTCTGGTGATCTTTGCCAGTGTATATCAAATTTGTTGAATACATTCCCAAAAGACCTGGGATGTCTGTCAAACTGTGCAAACTTTAGCAAGTGGGGGATCATCTGTGCATACACTTCCATGTGGTTCATTCCTGTCTCACATGGCTCACTGTATATGCAATCATATACATCAATCTTTTTTTTTCAAGTCCAATACTCCCAACAGAAAGTGTGTCACAACTTTATCATCTTTTGAAGGAAGGCGACATGGAAAAATGATTTTGTCAACCTAAGTCCAAGAAATTCCACATCTACGGTTGCCCCCCCCCCCCCCATATGTGGTATCAGAAACAACAAATCATCACCAGCACACCAAAACTCATCACTAACATCTTTACTGAAATCTTTATACACAAGTACCATATAGTTATCAAAAATAACATCAGTAGTTGTGCATTGAAAAGGATGATCATGAGGGTGGTAGCATTCCTTTTTCCTTAGATAATATAGGACAATGTCAATATGCTTCATAAAAAGGCAAAAAATAAAACAAATCCATCAGTCAAAAAATAATTAAAAAGAATAAATTAAGAATAAAAAAATAAATGCCTTGTGAATTATCTAACCTTATCATCAAGAACAAATTTGCTAAATGAAAGCTCAAGGAAGAACATTTTGCTACTGATACATTGATGATACAATTTGTATGGATTTTTCCTCACACTATTATCATCAACATATAAATCAATTGTCCCTGAATTTTTTGAAAATATCAAGTTAGAATTTAATTCTGAACTTAGCCTTTCATGTTGAAAAATTTACGGCAGGCAGTCCTTAAATTTGATTTAGAAGTTCAAAAGCTAAGGACAATTGGTCCTTAACTTATAGATTCAAGTTTAAAACTTAAGGATTGAATTCAAAATTCAAAAGCTAAGCACAGGCAGTCCTTAAGTTTGAGTATCAAGTTCAAAACTAAGGACACTTGGTCCTTAACTTTATATTCAAGTTTAAAACTCAAGGACTGTATGTCCTTAAGTTTGAATTCCAAGTTCAAAACTTAGGACAGGCAGTCTTTAAGTTTTAAACTTGAATTTATAAGTTAAGGATAGTTAGTCCTAAAATTAGTCTTACAATCACAGACGTTAAGGATGTAGTGAAACACACTTAATCTTTTTTGCGACCTCTCATTTTCTCCTTGCCCAACCATACAATGAATTTCTTCATTAATTTTTTATCTTCTGTGGTATAATGAAAAATAAACCTACGAGTATATGTTGATTTTATCCAACCTATACTCTTCGGAGTATTTTGATTGTCTGCCTTGGAACTTACTGTTTTTCTTTCCTTATCAAAAGGAGATTTCAACTGCCGGCTTAGCTTCTTGTTCCTTTTACCTCGCCCAAGTTCTTCTTCAACATTTCCTTCAACCTTCATAGTCAAAGCCGCATCAATATCCATTTGTGTACTTGGAGGAGTAGGAGTAAGAAGAGAAAATGAGGGACCATCATAACCAATATTGTCTCTCTTTCTTTTCCTCGTATATTGGTTAAGAGCGTCATCATTTTGTTGTCCTCTGCTGGAGACACTATATATATATATATATATATTTGTTTGTTTGCTGCAACTTGTCAAATGAAGGGATAAAGTTTCAATTATGAATATAATATATACAACACAATCAGTACTTGTCTTCTCCACACTACCTTCTTGTGTTTTTTCAAGAGACAATTCAGCTAAGATATTGCGTGCATCATTTTTGTTTTCTTCTAATAGAACATTTTCGTTATCTTGCAGTTGTTCACCATGTTCTTTAGTTTCCAGTTCACAAGTTTCTACAAAAATATTTACAAGAGCTAACATGTTAATAATCTGTTATTAAAACAAACATATATAAAATTAAAAAAACATTGTCTAACAAGTTGCAATATTCAAGATCATCCCTTCTATATCATCATCTTCACATGTTGCATCTATAGATTTGGAACCAATCTCAATTTTGCCTGTGTCTTGAGATTTGTGACGACCCGGCCGGTTGTCTTTGGAATTTAAGCCCCGTTCTCCCATTAACTACTTCCCATAAGTTCATTTATGCTATTTTGGTTTGTCGGGACGTTCGATGTTAGAACTCGGAGTGTATTAGGACACTTAGTCCCTAAATGAGAGTTTAAGTGTTGGAAAGTGGTACGCAATTAGAACAGTGTGAAGATGACCTCAGAATGGGATTCCGATGGTTTTGTTAGCTCCATTAGGTTATTTCGGGGTTGGGAGCATGTTCGGAATGTATTTTGGATGTCCGTAGCTCATTTAGGCTAGAAATGCCGAAAGTTAGAATTTGGAGGTTTTCGGTCCAAATTTTTATTCGAGGGTCAGAAGGGGATTTCAAAAGTTGATGTAGCACCATTATGATATTTTTGATGTGCGTGCATAATTTTAGGTCAATCGAACAAGTGTTGGGTAGGTATTGGATCGAAAGCGTCTTTTGGAGGAACTTGAAGTTCTTAGGCTTGAATCATTGGTTAATTCGAGTTTCCGGCGTTGTTTCAAGTGGGATAAGAATTGGTACAAGTTTGAATGATGATATGGGATATGTTCGTAGGTTTGTTTGAGGTCCTAGGGGCCTCGGGTGTGTTTCGGATGCTCAATGGAGCAATTGGAGTTGTGAAATTTCTGCAGAAAATTACAGACAGTGATTCCTTCTTCGTGTTCGCGAAGCAAGCCCCGCGTTCGCAAAGCTTAACCTTTCCCCTTCATCGTGTTCGTGAAGCTTAACCTTTCCCCTTCATCGCGTTTGCGTACCCTTCCCTGCCTTCCCGAAGCCTAGCCTTCCCCAATTCTGCGTTCGTGTTCCAGCCTCCGCGTTCACGAAGGCCAAGCCTTTGACCCCCCCCCCTTCAGTTTCTTTTACGCATTCGCGTAAGCGGTTTCACGTTCGCGTATGGGCCAGCCCCAGTCTCTTCACGTTCCCAAAGGTCATTTTTCCAACCTTATAATTTCCTCTTCGCGAATGCGATAGTTCCTACATGTTCACGATGAACAAAACCCTGGGCAGATATAAACATTTCAAAACGTGGGTTCTTCCATCTTTAACAAAACTCAAGCTAGAGACGGATTTGAGAGATTTTTCGAGAGCTTTTCGGAGGAAACAATTGGGTAACGATTCCTTACTCCTCTATGACTAATTCCCACTAATCTAATCATGAATTCAACCTTTAATTTCGGATTTTGAGTGTAAAATTGGGGTAAAGTTCTTAGACCTAATTGTGAGGATTTGAGGGGGGCATTTGACCTCCGATTTGGGAGATTTTTATATGGTTAGACTCGTGAGAGTACGAGGTTTCTGAAAATGTGAAAATTATTCGATTCCGAGAAGTTGTCCTAAGGGGTGTTTTGGTTATTTTACCTATTTTCGTGTTTTAGCTTTAATTTTAATAATGGAATTAGTTACTTGCGATGTTATTTACAATATGTAATTGGCTTGGATAGATTTGGACCACTCGGAATGGGATACACGTGGCAAGGGCATCATTTCATAATGAGTTTTTTCCCGGTTCGAGGTAAGTGACTTGTCTAACCTTGTGTGGGGGACCTCTCCCCTTAGGACTTCTTATCTACTGATTTAAATGCCTTGTGCGCGAGGTGACGAGTGTGTATTTGTGCTAATTGTTGAAAAATCCACTTTACTTGAATTGTTTAAACTGTGTTTCTCCATTTATTTGACTGATTTCAATTCAAGATTAATCTGTGTTAGTTAGAAAAGCATGATTAGATAGAATTAATTACTTAATTACTTATTTGCCTAAATTGTACTACGTGAAGCATGCTAGGTTAGTCATACCTTATTCCATATTTGATTTTTCCTACAAACTATTGGTTGTGGTTACGCATTTAAATTGGGACTACAGATGTGGGATTCCGGGAGTTTCCCCTTTGTTGTTTATTTGGGACTACAGGTTCGATTCCGGGGAGATCCTCCTGCACGGTTATATGGAACTACGGGAATGTAGCCGGTAGATTCCCCAGTACTGGTATTGGTATGCGATGTACTACGGGTTATTTCCCGGGAGATCTTTCCGATATATTCATACGGTGGACTACGGGACGGTATCTTGGGAGCTCCTCGTACAAATTAACAAAATGGAATACAGAACGGTATCCTAGAAGATCCTCATTATTGGTGCTGGTATTGAGCTGTTTACTCTGTATTATCTTATTTTTCTACGGGTTAATTGCTGTTGTTAAACTGATTTATTTCATAGTTGTATATCATTATTCTGCTTATTTCATATTGTTGTCAGCTTTATTATTATATTTTATCCAGTAGGGCCCTGACCTTCCTCGTTACTACTCAATCGAGGTTAGGCTTAACACTTGCTGAGTACCGATGTGGTGTACTCATGCCTCTTCTGCGCATGTTTTTCATATGCAGATCCCGGGAGATACTCCTGCACGGATATATGGAAATACGTCAATAGAGCCGGAAGATTCGCCCA
This sequence comes from Nicotiana benthamiana, assembly GCA_034376525.1. NCBI lineage: Eukaryota > Viridiplantae > Streptophyta > Magnoliopsida > Solanales > Solanaceae > Nicotiana > Nicotiana benthamiana. The sequence continues at coordinate 57,428,830 of CM067338.1, forward strand.
GTACTGGGTAGTGATATGCAATGTACTACGGGTTAGAATTCTTGGAGATCCTTCCGATATTCATACAGTGGACTACGAGACGGTATCCCAGGAGCTCCTCGTACAGATTGACAAAATAGACTACAAGATGGTATCCTGGAAGATCCTCATTATTGGTGCTGGTATTGAGTTGTTTACTCTGTATTCTCTTATTTTTCTGCCGGTTAATTGTTGCGTAGCCGATTTATTTCATAGTTGTATATCATTATTCTGCTTATTTCATACTATTGTTAGTTTTATTATTATAATTTATCTCGTAAGAGCCCTGACCTTCCTCGTCACTACTCAACCGAAGTTAGGCTTGGCACTTACTGAGTACCGATGTGGTGTACTCATGCCTCTTCTACGCATGTTTTTTCATGCGCAGATCCAGGTACTTCTTGTCAAGCGCATTATCAGTGATGCATGAGCTATATTCGGAGACTTAAGGTACATCTGCCGCATCCGCAGACCGAAGATTCTCCTTTACTCTATCTTGTAGTTAGCAGTTCCATTTCATGTATTCAGTTGTTGTAGACGTTTCCGGATATTAGAGCTGTATCTTATGCTTCTCTTAGAATGTGTTACCTGTGGGTTTCCGGGTCTTTGGGATAGTTCCAGATTGTAAAGTGTTAAAGTGTATGTGCCAGACGACAACTATATACATTATCCATGTTATACCGCTTTTGGGTTTTAAATTTTGTAAATGATGTTACTTCCGCAATGTGTTAGGCTTACCTAGTCTTGAAGACTAGGTGCCGTCATGACGTGTTCACAATCGGTGAACTAGGGTCATGACAAGATTGTAGTCAAGTTTTCTCTTGATACTTCACTCCAACTTCTTCCCTTACTGCTTCAAAAGATTCCGCAACATTTGCAAATAATACCCATTCTAATAATTCACTATAACTAAGATATAATACAACAACAACTACCCAGTATAGTCCCACTAAGATATAATATACAATGAAAATTCTATCTAACCTTGATTGGCACAAGTTTGAACTCCAAATTTTTCTTTGTATGACAGAGGTGTAGAGAGATCATATGTTCCTTATAAGAATTTGCATATAATCTCGCTGACACTTGTTCCTAATGGGCTTGTTAAATCCTCTTGAGATTGCAATCCACATTTACAAATTTTTTATGGCACTCCTTTCTCTTGTTGATAATCATGGTCTTGTGATTCTCCTAAATCTTCAACTTCTAGACCATTAATAGATTCTATAGATACTTATAATCACAAAATAGTTTATATGTATTACTCTATTGAATATAAATTTCAATGAAAAAAAATTCAAAGTCTATATCTAACCTTTTCCAATATGAGTAACATTTTCAGTTTCATCATCTAGATGGGCATCTCTAAAATCTCTTTCATGCATACCCATATCATCACCTACATCTTCGTTGATTATAACAGTAGGCTCAGAAGCACAACAATGATCATCAACTCCATATTTTTTAATTGGAACACTAGATTCTCTATCTATGTTCCTCTGATCAGCTTTCCCAAACATGTTCAACAAAGTATCAAGCTTTGATCCTAGAGTTTTCTTTAAATATTGGGAAAGAAACTAAGTTAGAAAGATAAGGTTCAAAACTTAAGGACAGGCAGTTCTTAGGTTTGAATTCCAAGTTCAAAAGTTAATAACAAGAAGTCCTTAACTTTGAATTTCAAGTTCAAAACTTAAGGACAGAAAGTCCTTAAGTTTCATTTCCAAGTTCAAAACTTAAGGACATGCAGTCCTTAAGTTTGAATTCCAAGTTCAAAAGTAAAGTACAAGAAGTCGTTAACTTTGAATTTCAAGTTCAAAACTTATCGACAGAAAGTCCTTAAGTTTCATTTCCAAGTTCAAAAGTTAAGGACATGCATTCCTTAACTTTTAATTCCAAGTTCAAAAGTTAAGGACAAGAAGTCCTTAACTTTCAATTACAAGTTCAAAATTTAAGGATACAAAATGCTAGAGTTGGACTAACTGAAATTACCATAATTTCATTTTCAATCTTTTTTTTCTGATACAGTTATTTCTGATTAACTCTAATAACTTCAGCTTGCAAATCCTTCTTAAAACTCTCTGATAATATCTGAATCAAAAAACTTAATACATAAAAAAAGTGTTCGTAAGTAAGAAATAATCAAATAAAAAATTAATACCATTCAAAGGTAGAAATACATACTCTAACAATTTCCTTAAGTATGCCTTCGTCAAATTGTGTGGAAGAAGACCTTAAGCTTTGATCTTGTGAAATTGCCTCCTCCACACTAAGACGCTCTATATCTTTTTCTTCAACAAGAATAAATGGTGACACCTCAATCAACTTAAACAGCTATTATATAAGAAAAAAATAAACATAAGTATACATAACTAAAACAAATAAACAAAAAAATAAATAGTAATTACATTAACTTTCTTGTTCATTATGGAAATATTTTCTACAAAGAGCATCAAATTGTGTAGATTTTATTTCAGAATAACATAACATTCGAGGATAACCAGATTCCTTGACGTTCACAAATTGTTTCTCTTGGAAAATAGGAAGTACTTCCATAATCCAAACACAAAAGGTAAAAGGAAAGCCAACTAAGGTGTAGCTATCCAACTCTTTTTCTTTGTCTTTCTCCTTCTCAACATTATTCTCATTTGGCTTCAAGCAACTCTTCAATTATTTTAATAGCGTCTCATAAGAAAGAGACCCCCGTTGAAGGAAGCGCATAGTGCATCATCGTCGACAATTTTTATTATTTGCTCCGACACATTCCTATTCTTCCTCTTGCCCATCAAAACAGATTCAACAAAATAGGGTGTTGCCAACTTCAAAGCATCATCATCGCTGCCAACAAATGATGAAGCTGTACCATGTGGGCGACTAGAAATAAAATTATACAAATCAACCAACTCAATTTTATCCTTTATAGGGAAATATACTCTTAAAAGCCTATTCTCTTTCTCATGTAAACCTTTGATGTTGAGCGACGAATAAGACTTCAAACCAGTAATAATACAAAATGCGTCACGGGAAAAATTGCTTTCACGGTCAAATAGCTTAAAGGTCATTGAATCGGGTTCATTACTTACAATTTCAGAAAGCAACACATAGTGAATAAATTTAGTTGAGAACTTCACACTTTGTAATCTGAAGAAGTTGCCAAAAATACTATCCCTCAATTTCTTCCATTGGCTATCCGACAAAAAACTTTTAATTTCCTTTTGAAAATCTCCTTTCCAATACACCAGGAAATTACGCCAATCCTTAAACTCAAACACACGATCGCCTTCCATTATCACACTAGAAAAGAAGGAAAAAGAAAACAAAGATTAGGACTTAACTTAAAATTTCAAGTTTAAAGGTAAAGGAAATGCAATCCTTAACTTATAGTTTCAAGATGAAAAGTTAAGGACCAAGTCCTTAACTTTAAATTTTAAGTGCAAAGGTTAAGAAAATGCAGTCCTTAACTTATAGTTACAACTTCCAAAGTTCAAGTTTCATGTGCAAAAAGTTAAGGTCAATCAGTCCTTAACTTCGAGTTTCAACTTCAAAATTTAATATCGTTGCTTCCATATATCTCATGAACACAGTTAACTAAAATTCATAAACACAATAAGTTTATGATTTCTACGACTATTTTTATGAAATATCTCTACACAATCAAATATATTGAATCAACCACAAACACATTTCAAATTTCACACACTAAAAATTTATGAATCACATCATCACAAAATATACGCTACTTCTCCGACACTGAATCAACTTATCATGAATATTTTTAAAATTTCACACATACTTGACATGACATCGATCGCGATTACACATATAGAAAAACAAAAACGCTTAAAAACAAAAAAAGTACCAGTTCGATTCTTCTTTTCAGAGAAGATGACAGGGAAGATGAACAAGGAGAAACATTAACTGTATATCCGTTGCATGCGAGGATGAAACAGGTACTGAGAACACACGAAACTTGTCCGTCTTTCGCTCTCAAATTTTTCCTCGTCTAAATGAAAAAATAAGGGTTTGAGAGTATAAACATTGAAGGTAGGGTAAAACATTTTTTTCAATTAGTAGTAGCTATGATTGCTGAGCATTATAATTACTGGATAAAAGTTAAAGACTCCCTTAATTAGTGGTTGCTACATGCCATTTTTACGAAAATCCACAACCCATATTTAAATGGCCCAAGAACAACAGCAAGCGGCCAAGCCCAATCCACAACCCATCCTTTAGCCGTTTTTAATTATTTTTTTATTTTTATAAAATGTTTTATTTAGCAAACCCCATCCTCTAGGTCTACTATATAGTGGAGAATGTTTCCCGCCATTTTCAGTAATCGACGAAATTCTATAGGTCAGTTGCTTCATTGTTGAATCGCGGAAACCAAAACAAAGCCATGGAGGTCATCAGATCTCAGAGGAAATCTTCAGTGCCTAGCGATGCCGTGTCGACTCTGCCTCTCTATCGTTCTGCACCTCCTCTTGAAGTCCGTCTGGAGGATTTTGAGTTTTATGCCATCGATCGCCTCCGCGGTAATTGAAATCTTCCTCCCTTCATTCAATCATCCTCACTAAAAATGTCCGCAGATTTTCTTTCTGCTGACATTTCAACAGCATCTGTAAAATCTCGCGGCTTACCAGAAATGAATTAACTAAATTTGTGCCTTATTTTCTTCTGATCTTTTTTACCGTTTCATTCATTTTTCGCTGATTATTCTCCAAGCATAAGTATGTTGATCTACTGATTTTTTTTTGCGCAAATTCTGTTGGCTAGAGGAAAAAAGAAAATTAAAGAAAAAGGAGAAACCAATTTCTAGTATTGTTATTGCTTGTTTTTTAAGGTGCCAAGACAATACCTTTTTTTTCCTTGTGAAATTATTTTCTAGGAGTTGATGCCGTAAACTAAGTATAAATGTTTACCTTCTATTATTCCATTTGGTGTTTGAATGGAGATAGAGTTAAAGACATTATTTAACTAATTTAGCATATTAGTGATATTAAGTAATATTTGAAAGTGAGCTTGATACAGAAAAAAATTGTATCTTAGTTAGATTTTGAATAGTCAAATAAATTTGAAATCTTGAATATTTTGAATGTTTTATAGGAGTATAATATATTATTAATGATATGATGTCAAACCTTTTGCATCCTGTAATTGAAAGAATTTCGTATTAATTGAAACTAAGTGAGTTCTATCATTAAATGAACTTAGCCAAAGCCATTTCAGTTCTATAATATAGTTAATGGAGGAGACAAGAGGGGTTGCTCTGATGGTAAGCAACTCCCACTTCCAACCGAGAGCTTGTGAGTTCGAGTCTCCCCAAGAGCAAGGTGGAAAGTTCTTGGAGGGAAGGATGCCGGGGATCTATTTGGAAACAACCTCTCTACCCCAGGGTAGGGGTAAGGTCTGCGTACATACTACCCTCCCCAGACCCCACTAAGTGAGATTATACTGGGTTGTTGTTGTAATATAGTTAATGGAGCTGTTGCTGTAGAAAAAGGGCAGCCCGGTGCACTAAGCTCCCGCTATGCGCGGAGTCCGGGAAAGGGTTGGACCATAAGGGTCTATTGTACGCAGCCTTACCCTGCATTTCTACAAGAAGCTGTTTCCATGGCTCGAACCCGTGACCTCCTAATTCCCATAAGAATGTGGCCTCTAAGTATCTCTCTCTCTCTATATTACATACATAAATTACTCATTTGTAGCATTAGCGTCGGATAATTCTTTTTTTAGTTAATTGATGGATTTGATTTCTCTATGTAATCCAGTTTTGAAAGGAATTTCGGATGGTTTATCCAGAGGAAAGAAGCCTGATGAGATGGAGAAATTGGTAACGATGTAGCTTTTCTTTAAAATATAGAATTATTGTTTCTGTCTCCCTATGTGCAGATTGATTTATTGGCTTCAATCTTAGGTGTATGATCTGTGGAAGGAAAATATGAGGCATCCGCAGGCATCCGAGGTTGTGAACAAGGACATAATTTCGCATTTTGTCTTGCGGCTTGTTTATTGCAGAACGTAAGTTGAGGCCATTGTGGTTTTTCTATTCTTAAATATCTTTGGTTCATGTAATGTGTCTGTGTGGTGGTGTGTGTAATTTTTTTCACTTTGATCTTCATATCTTAGGGAGGAGTTGAGGAAATGGTTTCTGTCAATGGAGACTACCTTATTTCGGCACCGATTCCTGCATGAAAATCCTGAAGTTCAGGTTTGATAGCTACAAGTACCATTCTTGTCTCCTGGAAACATTTTTATGGTTCATGCTGATAATGTGTGGCACATAAATGTGGCTACAGAAGGCGCTATTCGCAGAGTTTGATCTTCCATACAAAGCTGTGAGCCGTGCTGAATACGAGGTAAATTTTATGTTAGCTTTTGGGACTTCTACAAGTGACTATTAGTTTACTTCGACAGCATTATGGCCAGGGTGTTCACCTTTTTCTGGAAATGATAAAACTTTTGTCCCTGAAAGACTGGCTGCTTTTGATGCAGACTGTGAAGGACATGCTGAACCAAGTTGCACGCTCCATAGGCCAAAGCAGTATTTCTCGATTACTTGCTTCTCCCTGTTTTTCAATTGTGAAGATCAATTTTTGTACTACTTTCATGCATTAACATTATGATATTGGTTTGTTGCAGCTGATGCGATCTTCTACAAGGTATTCCCTTGACTTGAAAATCCTTTAACTGCCCAACTTTGCTGAAAGAAAATGACAAAAGGAAGACAGCAAATGGATCTGCTCCAAACCCCTTAAGCCAAGTAAAACTAATACTGAAAGGAAGGAAAATTGACTGTATCTTTTCTTTAGCGTGTCAAAAGAAATAGCCATATGCACTGTCTTGTGCCGGTAGCCTTATATTTTGGGAATCTGAGGATCATGGTGCGCTCAGAAGCCATGATATTTATCATAACAAAGTACATCTGTTTATTCAATTGTAGATTTTCATGCTTGGCTCAGGCATGATATATGAGACATATGTCTTTTTATCTGTATTTGGAATAGCATAAGTCACTCTCTTATCTTGTAGTACTTAATGAGGTGATGCCTTCTGGGAGTTCTGGTTGATTTCCATTTTATTGTCTTGCATTTAACAATAAAGGTTCCATTTGAGGAGGTGCCAGAGCTTGTGGCAGGTCGGCGGGTATTTATTAAGGAAGGGAATGCATATATTGCAATGAGCCAGGTAATTTAGTTTCTGGTTTATGGTGTAGAGTCCATGTAAATATTCTAATCTGAAATCTCAATATACAATTTCCCTGATGTGGCTTATTCTTACAGGTGGTTTCACTAGTAGTCACACAATTCCGCAGTCATCTTTCAAAAGCACTAGTGCTGACAAACAGGTTTATAGATACATGTTTGCTCTTCTTAGGGAAAGATAGGACGGAGTCAACCAATCATTCATTAAATTAGAAATAGGACGGAGTCAACCAATCATTCGTTAAATTAGAAATACCATTTTTGAATCCAATACGTTTTTCTTTGATTGTTTTAGAACTCTGTATTCCTAATAGGCATCTTGAAAATGAAGTTTCCCTTTCATCAACTGGATTTTCTATAATGGTTTGAACTAGTTATAACACATTTAGAGTTAGAGAGTTGATGATTCCTGATTCTTTCATTTACCAAGACTATAATAATAGTTGTATATGTTCACTTCAATTATTTTTTCTATTCCTGGCAGAAGCATTCTCTGTGTGCTTTAATTTTTCTGCCTGTCAGCAATTAGCATGTGCATGTTCACTTTGACTTGTCGATTTCTTGTTATTTATTCTCTTATCTTCTCATGTTTGAGTATTTTATGTTATGTTGTTGAGCAAATAATGATTGAGGGAATGCGTCCTTTTTCTTGACTTCAGGCAATATGGCTTTAAAATAAGGGCCTTGTTATGTTGAATAGAGTACAAGTGACATTCTGTTTTAGCATGATATTTTTGCCATGTCAATATTACCTTTCATCTAATGAAAGTTATAAACTTTACTATCCATTGGATGTTTTAGAAGTTTATGCTTTTGGTTTCAGAAAATGGACATCGATGCTTAGAGAACAGGAGAAGGATCGTTTGACTCCTGTGAGTATTGAGCTACGTTGAAGCTGCACCTAAAAGAATTATATAATCTAACTTCCATTGTATTAATGTGACTACTGAACTAGCTCTTAAATTGCACTTGAATTAGCACCTTTTTCTCTCATATTTGTCAGATTATTGAAGCTCTATCTACGAGTTATTTGGGTCCTGATTATAGTCAGGTATCTGCAACATCTGCCTTATTATTTATTTCAACAGTTGAGGTTCTAGTTGTTTTTGGTTGACCAAATAAAACATTTACTGCAGCCAACAAAGCACACAGATATATCACTAAAAGACATTGATCAAATTGCTAAGAGTTCGTTTCCACTGTGTATGCATCATCTTTTCGGGAAGGTTAGAACTTCATCAAGGAACTAAATTTATGTTATTTTGAATTGCCTTCAATGCTAAAGTGATCGCATGTTCCTTGTACATCTTAGTATTATTTGAATTTTTATAAATACACTTTTCAGTCTTTGTCATTTGTTTCCGTGTATGACCTACAATACCTATTGCAGCTAAGAGAGGATCATCATCTGAAGCATGGTGGCAGGATGCAACTTGGTCTATTTCTCAAGGTCACTTTATTGGGTTTGATACACATTTGTGTTGACTTTGTGTAATTCATAAAAGATTCTAACTATTTATTTAAAGATCTAGAATAATGATGGCGGTTTTGCTGCTCTAAGCATGGCATATTTTATTCGGTTCGACTTGCACATCAGTATCATCAACTTTGTGTTTGCTTAACATAAATGTACTACAAATGTTTTTTTTTGCTTTTGGTGATTTATCTATGTAAAAGCATATTACCATAGTTGTTTTTTTTGACCTTGTACAGAAAAAAAAGCTGTATTCTTTTGCTTTTGTGATTCTATAATTGGTTTTGAATTTTTAATTGATTTAATTCAGTATGAATCTTAAAAGAAAACTGCCACAAAATTGGTGCTCCAACCAATACTTCCTGCTTGTCAAATATCCTGTTGTGTATGAGCATACAAGAAAGTCGATGCTTGATAAAAGTATAAAATTATTATTCAATTTATGAGCAGCAATGATTCAAATTTAACATATGTATTTTGTGAGAGAAAGCGGGGAAGTTTGGGGACTTCTGAAACCTGGAAAGAGGTAAGACACATGGTTTTAAGATATTGTCTTGTGAGAATAGAGTGAGCTGTATAAAACAAATTTTCTCTGCAGTGTTGGATCAAGGGAGCAGGTCTGAATTTGAAAGTCTTGTTAGGTTTTGGGGCTATAATGTTGTCAATAGTGGCTTTAGACTAGTGTCTGATTCTTTTACTTGAACCAACATGGCTTTGGCACCATAGACAAATATATGAGGTTCAAGATTTGTGAAACAATTGTCAAAAGTTTGTTTCTTCCCTTCTGAAAGTGTCTTAGTTTTACTTGTAGGGTATGGGATTGAAGTTGGATGATGCCCTTGCATTTTGGAAAGCTGAGTTCTCCCCGAAGGTGAGGATAGTGTTGTTCTTCTCGTTTGCTTTCTTTTTCTCTGCATGGACAGGCAGTGATCCGTGTATTAAATTTATTCTGTTTCTGCTTTCAAGCTTTTATTTTGGAGTAGAAACTGCTATTTAACTAAGGGAAGGTGAATATAGTTCATTTATTTTTTGCTTGTCTTATTCCCTCACTACCATTATTACTTATAAGCTGTTCAAAGCTAGAGTCTACAGTGCAAGATTTTTTTATTGTACTGTAATTAGCTGTGTGTATTCCCTCTTAATACATTCCGAATAGTTTCTTATACTAAAAGATGTAAAAGGACTGAGTAGCATCCGCTGAACCTGCATCCTTCTTCTCATATCATATATGAACATGACTAAATGTGAGGCAACTATCAGAAAATATTAACTACTACTACAGATGCAATGCTGTTAACATCATTCTTTGGAAACACTTTTTCCCAAACTCTATTGGTTTAGCTATACCACAACTTGCCTCTATTTAGAAAGAGAGATGTAATGCACATTATGAATTCCATGATGTTTTTCATTTCTCTTGGATATGAGGTGTATAATCTCTTTTGTAATTTCTTTTGTAGGTTGGTGCTGAAAGATTTGATAAAGAATATGCATACAGCATAAGGCACAACTATGGAAAAGAAGGAAAAAGAACGGTGAGTAACTTATTCAAAGTTGCATTTCTTTGAGTAACTTATTCAAAGCTGCATTGCTTAATGATGTTGAAGTTTGTGAAGTCTTGGTAGGTTTATGAAAGTTTATCATGGTGGTCTTGGTTAGTAAAAAGGATTTTGCTCTCCATTTAGAGTATGATCACATCCCTCGTGCTGTATTTCAGTGACAAACTTGAAAAGGAGGGGAGGACAAAGGTTTCTGTCAACAACCAAGAAAAAGAAATTAAATTCCAAATATTCTATCGGTTTCACATATCTCTCATTTCTGTTTTATCTCAAGTGAGGAATAAAGTTGAAGAAAGTGGCTCTAGTCAATCTTCTTTTAGTTCTTTGACTCCTTTGCATCTTGAGAAAAAGCAAAGCTGTATAATTATTTCAAGAATCTGCAAAATTCATAGAAAAGAGAAGATGAGGAAGAAATCATTCTCACATCTTTTGCTAATACCTTTTGAGCTTTGTAATCTTTTCTGCTACTTTCTCACCACCCGTTCTCTGTTGCTGCAACCAATGCAGGATTATACACCTTATTCTTGTCAAAAGATTATATCATCAACACCTGGAGTTGGAGATCATCATGGCTGTCCATATCGTCATTTCAGGTCAATACTTTTCTGGGGTTTGTGTGTGACATTGTTCTCTTAAAGTAAGCAAGTGTGCATTTTTTTTTTGTGGTTGAGGGGTGGGAGGGGTGGGCAGGGGGGGTTATTTAAATTAGTACATGCTGCTATTAAACACCAACAACTTGAAGTACTCCTCTCTCCTTTTCCTCTCTGAAAGAGGGCATCTTCAAACTTTTTTTCATCCCTTCTTTTCACCCCGCGGAGCAACTTTTATTTTCTTTGCTTATAACTTCATGATGTTTAGCATTTCCTAGAATAATGAACAAGGGAAAAATCTAAAGGTCTTACATTCTTTAACAACGATTTGCAAAACAATGTCAAACTGTTTGTTATCTAAGTCTCTAAGCATTCATTTGCTGTCTAACTTTAGAATGTCAAAATTATTGATAATGTTGTATAAATGGCTGTTGTATATAGTTTTAAATAAAAAAAATAGTTACGTTTCATTGGGTGTTACCTGCCTCCACTTTTCGCTACGTATCAATGGTGATTAATTGTCATCTTAAAAAAGAAAAAATTACTGAATACCATAAGTCCTGGTGTTTGTTTGTAAGGTACAAGCATAACCACGTCATCCGACATGAGAAGCGTGGTTTATGTGTGACATGCAGGCCTGCAAGTTCTTTTGTTTGATCACTCGTGTGTGCCCGTAGAGTTATCACGGGCGAAGCGCATTTTAAGTCTTGAATATAAAATTTTGATATTTCTTTCCCTCTTAAGTTGCATTTCAGAAGTGTGGACTAAGGCTGTATCCGGTTCCGGTTCTGGGTCTATTTGGGTCTGCGGTTCCGGTTCTGGCGGTTCTGGCGGTTCCGGTTCTGGCGGTTCCGGAGCCGGAACCGCTGAACCGTCCGGTTCCGGTTCTGGCGGTTCCCGGCGGTTCTGATATTTCTTTTTTTTTAAAATCAATATCTTGTATAGTAGTCATTAGTATATTGTAGAATATATTTTATATGGTGTACTATGTTATTAGTATAATATATATTGTATTTGGTAATTAGTATATATTGTGTATAAGTAGTGTATATTTTGTATATAAGTAGTATATATTGTATTTAAGTAGTATATATTGTATATAAATAGTGTATATTGTGTTGTAGTTAGTAATTAGTATAAATTGTATATAAGTAGTATATATTGATAAAAGAATATTGTCATTAGTATATTGTGTTGTATGTTATATATTGTATGTTATATGAATATTCAAGGATTGATATAGAATTAAAGTCAAAGAAATATTGAGACAAAAGATATTCAAGGATATGATAAAGAGCATATTTATTGACCAAAATGGCATATCTTTTTTTATTCTTCCTTCCCCCAATGGAATGAGCACAACATGGTACTAATACCACCATTAAAAGGAAAAAAAACTAAAAGAAGACATGCCAATGTACAAGTTACATCATAGTTTATGTATTATTTCTAACAAATCTCATAAAACCTTCAAGGTTTGGAGGTGGTTGTGTTGGCGGTGGTGGAAATGAAGCTTGTTCATCACCACTTCCGGGTGAAGATGTTTCCTGAGCAAGTTCCGCTAGCATTTCTTTATAGCACTCATCTATTTTAGGTTGTGATTTAGCTAGCCCAAAGTTCCTTCTTTCTGCGCGGATCCAATCTCGAAAAAGCACTGATTTTTTCAAGCTGTCCCGCATCGACGCCCTGTGATCACCTATTTGTAGTCTTGCTTGACTAAAGGCGCTCTCCGATGCAACAGTTGACGCTTGAATCGACAGAACATCCCGAGCCATCCTTGCAAGAATGGGAAAATGCTTTTCCCTTGCCTTCCACCAATCCAAAAGGTCGAAAGAGCCGTCTGGATTATCATTCTCTAGTCCCTGCGACAAATAAACTTGAAGCTCATTTAGATGGGAAAAATCATCTACATTTTCACCTTGAGTACCCCTGAACTCCGTCCACGATTTAAGAGCTATTAAGCCAGCAGCTCTTTTAGGCGCCTGTGATGTGGACGAAGTAGGGGTTGGAATATTAGGCCTAGCATGCTCTAACGCCTGTTTATAAGCATTATTAACAGTTTGAGCATTCACTGTAATTGATGCTTTCGCATCAGATAGTGTAGCCATTTCTTCTTCTTCAAGATCTAAAGCTTGATAAATAGTAGAATACCAAAAGTTAGGACCTCCTACTTTCATAGTAGGATTTAACATAGCAGCCACACCAAATATAGGAGGGATTGGGAAAAAATATTTTTTAAACTTCTTTTTCATTTCAGTAATTGCAATTTCATAAATTTCCCCTCCCTCGTTAAAATCAACAAACAAATTAGCAAGTGCGGCAATATAAACTAAACAGTTAGAAATAGTTGGATAATATTGGCCAGATAAAGCAGTTGTAGCCACATGAAAATGTTCTAAAAAATCTAAAAGAATTTTAACGTTAGTCCAATCTTGATTAGTTAGCATGTCATTATCTTCCTCCCCACAATCCCGAGAATTATAAGTAGCGTTAATTGGGTTTCTATATTCGTACGCCACTACTAAACTTTCGTACATGTAGTTCCACCTAGTCGGGCAAGGTTTAGGAACCTTTCTTTCTCTAAGGCCATATTCGTCACATTTTTTAAAATATTCTCTAAGTCTACTTCTACGGTTAGAATAAAAAAGCCAATTAAGAGCGAATTTAACCTTTTCAATTTCTATGTTAAAATTCTCATACCATCACCAACAATTAAATGATAAATATGACATATACATCTAACATGGAAAATATTAGTAAAAGCAGGATTAAGTGGTCTAGTTAAAATACCTATTGCACTAGTGTTGCTACTAGCGTTATCCATGGAAATTGACATTATTTTATCACTAAAACAAAAATATCTACATACATCTGAAACAGTGTTAGCAATAAACTTACCCGTGTGCCGTGAATTAATTATTCTATATGCAATAATGCGTTTTTGCATTGTCCAGTCTTCGTCTATCCAATGACTGGTTACGGTTAGATAATCACAATCATTATTACTTCTACCAATATCAGTTGTAATAGACATACGATTACTTATATGGGTAAATAAATAACGCAAGTATTGTTCATATTCATGCTTGTATTTATAAATGTCGGCCTTAACTGTGGCGCGAGGCCAACCTTTATACGTAGGATTAAATACTCTTCTAATATAATGAATCCAAGCAGGATTAGAAGCAAAAGAATAAGGCAAACACATAACAGTAATCATTTTAGCTAATTCTTCACGATCCTTATTTGGATCGTAATACAATATACCTCCGGTGACTGTGTTTATTCCTGGTTGAACTAGATTTGAACCAGTACTTGGGTTAACTGTTGTTTCAGGACTTGTCCTCCCCTCTTGTTGCGCTTTCAATTGGAAATATCTAGCCTTATCGCTAGGGTGTAATTTTATATGTTTAACTAAACTACCTGTGCCGCTACGATCTCCAGTATACCTATGCACAAGTAATTTCCCACAAGATTTACACTTAGCCTTATTTTGTTCTCTTAGTTGAATAAAAAATTGCCAAACTAATGAAGTTTCTGAACGTTTAGGAGGTTGTCTACTAAAAGTGGGAGTTTGTACGGGTGGGTGTTCCGGTTCGTTAGTAGCAGGACTAGTAGGTGTATTATCTAAATCTACCGGAGCTTGGGTTTCGTCATTATCATCATCCTCATTTCCCTCTAAGATAGGTGCATTAGGATAAAGAATATTCATAATATCATCGTCTATTCTATCACCAATTGCTACATCACGTATAAAATCAACATTGCTAAATTGAAAACATGGGTGATCACTATCAAGGATTCCGAAGGTTTCATTAGTATTTCTAGGTTGGCTACTACTTTGAACTTGTTTATCTTTTCTAGGTCGGAGAGCCGGGGGAGGGGTAGTATTTTGGCGACTACTTTCACCGGTTTTAGATTTTCCTTTTCCGAACATATTTTTCAATGAAAATGCCATAATAATTACAATTAAGCAAAATAACAACACACAAAAATATTCTTAGCATGTAAGAGTTGAAACGAGTTTACCGGATTGACGAACAACTTCTTGAAAATTGAAAATCGTTGAAATTGAACACTTGAAAACTTCAATTCAACAACTTCACAATGTTTCACGAATTTGCAACAATAAATTAAGCACTTGCACTAAAAAGATTGAAAGAGAGCTTGAGAGAGATTGAGAGATATTGATGAATTGGTGAATTAAAATGAAAGAATGAGGGGATATTTATAGTTGAGAAATGGGAAATTGTGTAATTATATAAAGTTTGGGGGCGAAATGACTATTTTTGAAAATTCCAAACGGCTAATTTTGAAAAAGAGCCGTTTGGAAATTTTAACAACAAATTTTTTTTTTTTTTAAAAATCAGACCGTTGCGGAACCGTTTGGAACCGGATGGAACCGCTTGAACCGGTCCGGTTCCGGTTCTGGTTCCGGTTCTGGCGGTTTCGGTTCCGCGGTTCCAACGGGTGGAACCGCTCCATCACGGTTCCGGGGAACCGCCGGAACCGGAACCGGAACCGCCGGAACCGGCAGAACCGCCAGAACCGCGGTTCCGGTCCGATTCCGGTTCGGAACCGCGAAAAATACAGCCTTAGTGTGGACTTTGTATTTAACATTTCCTAACTTTGTATTTGGAAACAGCCTCTCTACCCCAGGGTAGGGATAAGGCTGCGTACACACTACCCTCCCCAGACACCACTGAGTGGTATTGTACTGGGTCGTACTTTAACTCAATTGATGGGATCTCCAAAATTAGATGCTGGCAAATATCTATATATTATTAGGAGAGGAAAAAACGCTCTCCTTAAGCCAAGTGACAGCCTTAAAATTAGCCACATATAATATATTAAACTAATTAACTATTAACTAATAACTAACTCAGCCATATGGAGTAACCAGAAAAAGCCACATTAACCTATTTATTAATTAATTAATTAATATTAAATAACTAAATTAAATTATTAGAAATTTTACTATATAATACTTAAAAAATATTATTTTTTAATTTACATAATTTAATTATTTCGAGTATTATTTTAAATTAAAATAAATATTTATATCAAGATTAAAAGATCACACATTGATCTATATTATATTAAAGGACATAAATGGATAATGATACTAAATGATGAGGAAAGTTAATGAAGGCCACATGAAAGCATGAAATACTATATATATTAGGTAACATAATAGCAATAATTGAAAATTCAAAAATATTAAAATTAGAAATAGAAGGGAAAGAGGATTTGAACTTGAGATTAGATTCAAATTATGGTAAAAATACTCAAAACAATTGATGGGACCACAAAATTTAAGTTTTGCTAGATAAATAAAAATAATGATTGGATAACAAATTAAAATATTAAGATTACAAAATAAATGTCTCATGTAGATAATTTAGTAATGAAAATAAAAGTTACTTTTATCCTGAAACTAAAAGAGAAAGAAATTTTAATTGCATGTGATATAAACTAATTATAAGAAAATACAATAGATTTAAAATTTGCTAATTAAAAAAACTTATGTATTCAATATTTTAGACTAATTCAATGTTTTGACAATAAAATGTGATATTACATATTTTGATTATTGGTAAAATATCAATATAAAAACTAATTAAAATTTCATAATAGGGGTAAAAATATATAAAGAGGAAAATAAAGAAAATGTGAGAATATTTGTACTTTGAATTAATTTAAGGATAAACATATTAAATAGTTAAATAATACTCAAAAATATTATTGATAGATTTAACTGACGAAAGAGTTCTCAATAAGAATACAACAACAACAACCCAGTATAATCTCACAATTGGGTTCTGGGGAGGGTAATATGTACGCAGACCTTACCCCTACCCCGAGGGCAAGGAGGCTGTTTCCAGGAGACCCTCGGTTCAAGACAGCAGCAAGAGACAATATATTAGTACTACCAATAGACTCATTCTAAAATAACATAAAATAACAAAATAACAGCAAAATAAGAAATATAGGAAATACGAAAAAGATGAAAGGTATACTAATATCCAACAGATAAATCCCTGCATCGGTAGCTGATCAGTAGCATCCGAAGATTAAGTCCTAACTGGTTAGTCTCACTCTAGCGCACTGTAGAAATATCCACTACTTTCCCCTAACCTACAACTTTAATGCTTGATCTCCACAATCCCCTGTCAAGACCCATGTCCTCAATAATCCTAAGACGCGCAATGTCCTGCCTGATCACCTCTCCCCAATACCTCTTAGGTCTCCTTCTACCTCTCCTCGTGTCCACCACAGTCAGTCGCTCACACCTTCTCACCGGTGCATCACTGCTCCTCCTCTGAATGCGCCTGAACCATTTGAGTCTTGCTTCCCGCATCTTGTCCTCTATGGAAGTCACGCCTACATTCTCTCGAATACCTTCATTCCTAATCTTATCCATCCTTGTATGCCCACATATCCACCTCAACATCCTCATCTCTGCTACTTTCATCTTTTGGGTGTGTGAGTTCTTAACCGGCCAACACTCGGTCCCATACAACATGGTAGGCCTAACCACTGCTCTATAAAACTTACCTTTTAGTAACAGTGGAACTTTCTTGTCACACAGGACTCCCGTCGCTAGCCTCCACTTCATCCACCCCACCCCTGTACTGTGTGTGACATCCTCGTCGATCTCCCCGATCCCCTGAATAACTGACCCAAGGTACTTGAAACTACTACTCTTATGGATGATTTGAGAGTCAAGCCTCACTTCCACTCCCGCTTCCGTCGGCTCGGCCCTAAATTTGCACTCGAGGTATTCCTTTTTCGTCTTGCTCAACCTGAAACCTTTAGACTCAAGGGCATGTCTCTAAACCTCTAGCCTCTCGTTGACGCCGTGTTGTATCTTGTCAATTAGGACTATATCATCAACAAATAGCATGCACCATGACACCTCCCCTTGAATATGATGCATTATGACATCCATCACCAGGGCAAATAGGAAAGGGCTGAACGCAGACCCTTGGTGCAACCCCGTAATAACCGGAAAATGCTCGGAGTCGCCTCATACTGTCCTAACCCGAGTCTTAGCTCCTTCATACATGTTTTTAATTGCCCTAATGTAGAAGGATAAGACTTATTCGACTTTGAAGTAAAACATAAATGGTAGTAAGAATTTTGTTAAAATAATATGCTCAAACAAGACAAATTACAATGTAATATGTTTAGTACTGTTTAATATCGACCACAGAATAAATGCAAGTACTAAGATCAAGATTGTTAAAGATATAAAAAAGAAATATGTTATCCAGTAGGAGATGTGAGAAACAGTTTCATGTCCTGCTTCTTAGGTGATATCTATTGATTATATGTAATTTTATCCGGAGGGTTTAAATTTTAAGGTAAATTGCATATAATCCAAATAACCCAAATCATAATTTGATATTTGTGTCCGTGAATCGGCGGGTACTAATACTGGTTATTATTTTATTGGGAGAAAACATATTTCAGAGTGAGTTTTTCTTACCCGGGAAACATTCAAAATGTTGATACTTTCTTTAAATTCACTCCAAAAGATTACGGTTAATGTCTAAACTTCGTGATATTAGCTCGACATTTTCCAGATTTCCAACTTCGAACAATAAAAGCTTCATAGGAGGTGTCTCTATTAGTCTTCCTCAGGCTTTTCCTGTCAGTCTCTGTATAATGACGGCAAGTGGTGACAATTGGCTTGCACCCAGGAACTCAAATTTCTAATCTTGACAAACTGTTCTGGCATTTCAAAAATCGAATATTGGTGGCAATTATTTCTCATTATCTGGCAAAATTTGCTTCAACAGTGAGGAGAATTTGAGAGCTGCGCTGACCAGGATGGGAGTAGGCAATCGAGCAGTTGAGGATGTGTTAGACAAAGTCCGAAATAGACACTATCAGGTTAGTGTATACTTCTATGTCTTACAACTGCTTTAGTCCCCATTAACTATTACTTATGATCATAATAATTTGCAGTTGGCTTGTACTTTGACCTTTGAAGCTGTTCATGGTTCATCGTGTGATGCGGGGATTAACCATCCAAATCAGTACTATAACGACAGCCGAAAGATCTTAGAATCACCAGTAAGTTCTTCAAAATGGAGTAAAAATCTTTGCTTTTGTTTCCTATACCTACTCTACCTAGAGCTATGTTATGAATTCCTGTAATATGCCAAATTCCCTTTGGGTGTTTAATCATTGTTTATTGATTTGTAAGTACTTCAAACTAAATTTATCGCCTCAATATTGTGCTCCTTCTAAGTTCTAGTTGGAACACTATATTTTGTATTTCCACATTTTTATGCTGAGCAAGCATTTGCTCAAGGTGTACATGTGATATAAAGAAAAAACTACTGTTTGTGATGGACTCGACATTTTTGCTTGGGAAGTATTTGTACTTTATGCACAGTTGCTAGATTCTTGTTAGGACATTGTTCTGTAACTGAACCAATTTGGATTTACTTGGAAAAACTACAGCCTTAGACTCATATCCTACTTTGTCAACGAAACAATGTAAATTCCAGATTTAACTGGATCAAGTTTATTGTTTTAAAATGGAAGGAGAAGGTTCTCTTCTCCGGGAGGGAAGCCAGGTGACCTAAATCTGGTGTTCTGCTCCCTAGTCTGAACAGAATATTAGATCAAAAAGATGCGTAGGGATTAATACTGCCATTGAGAGATCATTATTTTGCTACATGTATATTAGGGGTGTGAAATGGGCGGGTTGGGTCAATTTTGGGTGGGTTGAAATGGGTTGAGTCAATAATTGGGCGGGTCAAATGATCCGTCCAAAAGTTACTTGGCTAAGATGAGTTGGGTCAAGATGGGTTAAAATTTGGGTCATAACCCAACCCGCCCAATTCTTATTAAAGTTTAATTAATGTGTTATTTTCTTATAAATTGTATAATTACTAAATAAGGCTTTTTTGCTTTTGTTATGGTCATTTAAAATATTAAACAAAAAATAAAATTATTTCTAAGATATTTTGACAAACTTACTCATAGATTAATTTGGGCTAAAAATAAGCCTAACTTTAAATGGGTTGAGATGGTTTGAGTCAAAATGGGCTAAGTTCAATAGATGAGCGGGTCAATAACCAACCCAACCTTGGGCGGGTTGAGCGGGTCATTTGGGCTTGGGCCAAATTTGACAGCCCCAATGTATATATATCTTGCCATCAACATCTTTGCTGCGAGAGAGAGTGGGAGGGGAAAATAGGACAGAGTAGTTAAGTGCTCTGCTATCAGGGGGGTTGGGATTTGGAGTTTTAACTAACTCTTGTCTTAGGGTATTTGCATGCTACCTTAGAATCCATGCACAATGGCAACGGAAATGATGCTTAAATGATCAGCATCTAATTTCTAATATATCCACCACCTATTTGTTGGATAAATTCAATAGGATCAAATTTTGTTCCCATAGTGAATTTAAAAAGTTTTATCCGTGATGCACAGACCATGTTCCAGTTCCCAAAAGAGCCTAGATATTAAAAGTTGTATATCTACTGTTGATATTCCGGCAGACCACGGTTGCTGTCTGCATATTGATTTTTTTCTCAATAAGATTTTTGCTCTTTTCAAAGATTGAGCTTTCCAGATGTTCCTTTGCCAATCCAGTTTGGTTCATCTGCTGTAACTTTACCTTTTCTGAGTGGAAATAGTACTTGCCATGCATACTCATTCCTTGGTGTTTTCATAAAATTGTTCTGGAGAATGTGTTCTTCCATTGATATTGCCATCTAAAGTTGGCACTTGACAGCATAATCATATTCAGGATCTTTGCTTAGACCATGAGGTGAATAGTTTGCATTAACTGGTATCACTATGATCTTTGGTTAAGTTGCACTGACAATTGTTAATATTTAAACTAATTATGCCCTCTTCCATTACCAGTTTTAGCATAACCTATTCCTTCTTTCCATTATTATCACTTGCAGAACAGTTCCAGCAACCCATGAAACACAGAAGCTTTGTCACAAGGGGAGTTTAAACGCTTTTGCCCTCCTAATGTGAGATCTCTCTCTCTCTCTCTTCATTTTGCTACATGGACATTTTAAAGAGAATGAAATTGAAATGATATAAGATCCAATTGACTGACTGCAAGATGAAGTCAAAACAGAGAGACAGAGGCCATTGCTGTGACTTCTTTTAATAAGGTTAAGTAATTCATTAATTTGACAAATACCCCATTTACAAGTAGTATACCAAAAAGTAGAGAACATACACCAAAATATGTTCTCTATACATGAAACTCCATCTTCTATATAAACAAGACTGCACAGGTGCAAGAAAAAAATAAGAACATTAAGCTATTCCTCAAAGTACACAGTTGTTGTTTATCCCTTTAAAGACTCCTATTTCTCTCTTTTGGCATGGCCCACATTATGGCTAAGCGGCAACATTCATGCTTGGCGTTTCCTCTTCTTCTAATGGCCTCTGCATCCTTTATTAATCCTGGTAACATCCTTGCGCCCTAAAGCGGTTAAATACTACACAACGCACTCACGCCAACTTGACAACTAGATCTTGCCAAATATTGCGCTAAGGCCCCAACCATGATCTTTAATATGAAGAAAGAAGCTCAAGTAGCACATGAATACCATGTATAAATATATGTTTATGATATAAGGCATGACTACAATCAAATTATGTATATCAACAATTTCAAGAATAGCCCTTCATTCTCAATTAAGATGTCATATGTTTAAACATGATTTCTAGCATGGATAATTAAACTCATATAGTTTTAGAAGCATATGAAATATTAGTCAAGAAGATCACAAAATTCAACAAGGTACAACGAAGCATATAATCTATCCTGAGCATGGACAACCCTAGCACATGCATATACGCTCGTCACCTCGCAAATGCATCACCCCTCATGTAGCAAACAATGACATTTGTTAGGAAAAATTCCCTTGAAACAAAACAAGGCAAGACCTTACCTCATTTCGGAACAAGTTCAACCACCCAAAACAACTTTCCTTAGAAATTCATTAAAGTGATCAAAACCTAGTCAAGTATCATCTAAGGAAGTCAATAGTACTAAAAGAAACATCCCCAATTAATGAAGGTTCAATGTTTGATGAAATCCCAAAAGTCAACAAAAAGTCAACCCGGACCATCATGGTCTAAATCCGAAATCGAGACCAAATCCTGATTCCATATCCCCACGAGTCCAAATCTATTATTGGTTTCAAGATCCGATCTCAAATTAAGGTCCAAATCCCCAAAATTAGCTCTCTTAAATTCAAACCCAAAAACCCAGTTTCTACACTTTAAAATCGTAAATTTAGGGATAAAAGTTTATGAGGAATCATGATATTTAATCAAAATTAAGTTAAAAATACTAATCTTAGCAGTTGGGGTGAATATCCCTTCAAAAATCGGCTCCTTCCGGGGCCTAGGCCTCAAAAATGGTGAAAATGAGGTCAAATCCCATTTCTAACATTCAAATACCCAGGCGAGAGTGTGCATCGCGTTCGCGCAGGCCAAGGTCTACAACTATTGCATTCCTGCTCCTGTTGTCACATTCGCGATAGTTGTTCCCTCTGTCAGCCTTCGCGTTCGCGAAGGTCAATCCCCCATAACTTCGCATTAGTGTCCCCCCCTTTGTGTTCGCGAAGTGCTGCAACACATCGGTAGATCAACTGCTACAAAATGGACTTAAATGGTCCGAAACCATCTCGAAATTCACTCGAGCCCCTAGGGACCCCATCCAAACAAGTATATAAACCTATCATAACTTGCTCATAAGCTCAAAACATCAAAACAACATTAAAAAATCAAGAACGAAGCATCAAAACTCAAGAATTTCAAATGTTCATAACTCAAATTTTTACCTTTCGACTAGAAGTGCCAAAATGACCTCGGGTCACCTGAGACCCGAATCGAACATACGTACACGTCCAAAATTATAATACGGAGCGTACAGAACCATCAAATCAGTAATCCTGAGTCATTTACACAAAAGTCAAATATTGGTTAACTCCAACCACTTAAAGCTTCCAAATTGAATTCTTCCACCATAACTCTCCTATACCTCCGAAATCAAAACCAACCATGTGCGCAAGTCATGAAGTATCAAATGAACCTATTAGAAGCCTTAAGTCGCAAAATGGAGCTTAGAACTCAAAACCATTGTCTCAGCAAAACAGTAGGTGAATGCCTATCACACTATTTTGTCACCTGTCGAAGCAGTGAAAGCTCTCAAGTAACCTCCTGTCACAGTTCTGGTCATCATTTTACGACATGCTTCAGTTGCAAAATATAAGAGAAAACGGTCTCCCTCTCTCAGGTCCTCAGCTACCAAAGAGAACACATGGGCTTCTGTTCTCTAGTTCTCCACAATAGTCTGACAACAGTTCCTAAATCCCAAAAAGAACCCTTCTTTTACTGGAAGTACATTGACCGAATTGAGCAGAGTTGATATAGGATCCATATTAATCTCAACTAGTTCATGGCATTTCGAATGGGACATCCTTCCTGATCCAATTTGAGTGGAGCCCACGTAAATATGCACATTTCTCCTCGTGTACTGCAACTGATCCTTCGTAACTAAATGACTTTGACGGAAGAAATTAAGCATGGTAGTTCACTTTCATGGTTTAATTCCTACAGGTCATAGGAGTTTAGGACTTGAGAGTCAGAATAAGTGGTTGTATGGATTTCTTTGATGGCTACCAAATATATTTACCTCATCCTACTTGGACTACGCATGCCATTTTTCCGTAGCTATAAAAGACTAATAATCAGGAAAAATATCATCATTATAACTAGATGATTTTGACTTTTCTACATGTCAAAATAAAAAGGATGATCCTGATATTGCTTCATCTCGATTGTGTTGAAAATTTGCCTTTTCAGGTGACATACATCATGAGATCCACTGGTCCTAAAATTGATTACCTGTGTATATTTCTGGTACGAGTGATCAGTAAGATTTTAAATTGATTACCTATGTATATTTCTGGTGCGAGTGATTGGTAAGATTTTGGGAGTTATCAATTCCAACTGCTAAAGAAATCTGTTTGGTAATGACTGCTATGGACTCTATTGAAGGTTTCTGGTATCCAATTTAGCAAAGAGCAAAATTGACTCTGTTTCTCTTTTGCTTTTGTTCAAACTTCATTTTAAATCACAAAAGAGACAAAAGACCAAGGTCATCTAGGGTAAGCTATTCCTGTCATGTCTGCTTGGACCACACCTTGTTTCCCATGAGCTGTGTCAGCTCCGTGGCTCTCTTCTGGTCAACAAACAGCGTATATATTTGCTTCCTCGAGGATATGATTGATCAGAACCAGTAGCCCTATGCTAGTAATAACCAGTTTGCAGAACTTGCCAAATGGGGTGATATTGATTAGTCTGGTTCTTGATGAGGCTAAAGCCGTTATACACTCGATTCAGTTGGCAAGGGTAGCTCCTCTCAGGTCCTTCATTTTCAAGTATTGCACTCCACATTTTGATAAAACCTTATTGTCCACATTCTCCACTGGACGGGTGGCTTGTCCAGATATCATAGTATTTGATCCATTTGCTATTTTGGAATTGGTCAGAGCTACCATATTTGCTAACAAAGAAATAGTAATTTTATTTAATTATTTAGACTGGATTTCTGGACTTGGCTTTTACAGAATAATTAAATGCTACGTTGCTCGGACTCACCACTTTGGATGCCGCACCTATGTTGACCTGACATGGGTGTATGTGTGAGATATGTATTAGATATAGTCAACAAATTTCGGGTATTTCGACTAAAATCGATGGAAAAATTCGGAAAAGATACAATGATTTTTTAAATTAAAACAAAAGCTAGGGTGAAATTCTCGAAAATGGAATAGCTTGTAATAGAGATTGTCATTTTTCTCAATTGCATTGATGTGTATTTTTCTTGAAGGTTTTAATATTAGCAATGAATTTGTAACCATGTTTATGTACATGCATGTATTTTGACATTAGCGTTTACCCTAGTACATATTAGCAATGAACTTCATGCTGATGCTGTACATATGGATGATTGATTAGAATACTTCAACGTGATCATACAGGATGCTATTTGGAATGTAGTTATCGATATTTGTGGAGGAATCGCAATGAAGCTGTCTAGGATGCAAGTTGAAGATTTACTTTCATTTGGCCCCTTTAATTTTACCTTTAGAAGGTTGATATTTGTTCTAAAAGGAGTGGACAGCCTAAAGTTTGGTGCTTACAATCACAACCACACATTTCCTTTGACAGATGGGAATGTCTTGTTTCTCTTGTTTGAAACGTGTTGTACGATTACTGAGTTTTTGTTTCTTGTATACTTGGGAGAGGAAGCATGGGTTTTATCTGGACTACAAGTAATAAGTATGTAGAAATGTGAGAATAGCACGTGCTATACTGGCAAGAAAATCGTCCTTTGTGGTCTTGGTTATGGTTCACGCACCGTTTCTTTAAACCTGTCTGTTTTTTCTAAAGGATAAAGAGTCACGTTCCGTTTATGATGTTATCACCGGATGCCTGATGCCTCTCTACATCCTAAATTTGCTTTTGGCCGAATATATACGGACACTTAAAGTTGACACAATTATTCATTTAGACACTTGCACTTAGTATTCCGAATGAGCACATACATTACACAGACTTTGTTCCAATTAGACACTCATTTGACAACTAGTGAAACCAACAAAGTGTATGCAATACCCTCGCTACTGATGTGTCAAATGGCGAATAAAATAAGGACATATATCTTTTTGAGTTAAAAAAGAGAGGAAAAACTATGTTAAATATATTTAATAAATTGTTTGGCTCAAAAGTTATTTATGTATTTTACAAGCTTAAAAACAATAAAAATGAGCAAGGGTAAATCGTAATCAAGTGTAATGAGACCTAGAGAGAATTGTAGTGATATGATCGCTATAGATATGATAAGTAAAGAAATAACAAGAGCTTGATAGCTTGAGAGAGAGAGAGAGAGAGAGAGAGAGAGAGAGAGAGAGAGAGAGAGAGAGAGAGAGAGAGAGAGAGAGAGTAAGAGAGTTGTATTCTTTAGAATAACACACATATCCCCATTACAATGTGAAGGCCTCCTTTATATAGTAGGAGACCTTCGAAATAATCTAAAGAAAAATACAAAGGTAGGTGACTTCTTCTTACTGAAGAAGTAAGACCCTAAAGACGTCACCTTTGTTTTATCGGCGGGGCCGTGCCCTCACTCAGGTCGGCCTTACTGTAATAGACGTACCCACTTGGCGTGGGGATGTTAGGAGCCAAATTTTACCCAATACAGTTAGTCCATCCGTTCGTTGGAGACGTGCTCGATGGCCGTCTTCAATGGACGAAAATGCACACATCGTTTTTATGGAAATTTGGCTACACCCATAGGCGCATTCTCAAAGGGTATGAACGTGTGTGATATGGTTGAGCCGTTGATATACGGTTCCTTTTTTAAGTGACGTCACCGGTCATGTGCGTCATCATTATACTTGTTCCCAAGATGATCCAGAGCATGACGTGACGTTTTGGTTTCCTGCGTTAGTTTCCGAATCATGCCTTTTCGATTTCTGCGTAACTCACCCCTATAAATAGAGGAGTGGTTCAATACGATTCATCTTTCGAACCTTTTGGAGAGTATTTCTCGATTTCTTTCTTCATCTCTTTTTCTGGCAATTGCTGCTTCATTTGAGAACTAACATTCTGGGGGTTGTGCCTCTTGTTATTAACATCTTTCTTCGTAAATCCCACCGTGGATAAACATTGTCAAGACAGCAAGAAGACTAAGGACAATGCCCCTTCTTGAGTTCCGCCTTCTTCCGGTGGTGAAGAGGAATTTGCAGAAAAAGTTTCTTGTTCCTTTGTCAGTGAACAACATACTTCCGAAGAACATGAACACTCGAAATGACTTTAACAAGAAGAGTTCCACTCCCCCTTGGGAGCACAGTGAATTGATACAACCCCACTTGGACGCCCTTAGGGCAATGTACAATGTCTCGGACCAAGTTGAAATGGCTCCGGCTGGGAGGGATTACGCCAATGTGCATATGCCTGGATTCTGCACGTTCTATGAGTATCCGCTTTGAATTGGATACAGCTTCCTACTTAACCCCCTAGCGGAGGAGCTCTGCTATTTTTTCAGGGTGTGCCCGGCTCAACTCATGCCTTATACTTTGAAGGTGTGTAGAATTCTTACCACATATGCGGCTAAAGTCGGGAGTGTGGTTTCAGTTCACCATCTTTTGCAGTTGTTCAATGCAAGCTATATGAGGGGTGCTATGCTCCATTTGACGTGCCGTGGAATGAAGAGCTTCGTAGTGCAGTCCGACGATAAAGTGAATCGCGGCTTCTAGAAAAGATACTTCTATGTCAGGACGGAGAACTTGGTGTCTAACCCCGAAGGCTTCCCGGAAACATGGAACTCAAAATGTAAGTACCCTCGTGAGCCAAGGTTGGAATGCAAGTACTCATGATGAGAAGGTTAGTTTCCCTCGTCGTGAGTCAAGGTCTGTTTTCATGGATGAGGACATCCGTTCGTGGAGGCCTGCTCCTCGAAGGAGTGTTGTTACCGACGCCAGCCCAGCCCGTATACAGGAGGGCGGTTCATCGACCGCTACGGAAAGAACGGGCGGAGATGTAGAGAGGGCGAGCCTGGAGGCCGCCGTTGGGGACGCGGGTGAAGGTGGAGTAACCTAAAATCGTGTGGAGATGGCGGCTAGTAGGTCCACCCGTCGTATCGTGATTCCGAGTGGCTACAATCTATTGGGGAATTGCGAGCAGGCCGCTGAGGAAATGACCCTTTTGTGTGCGGGCGCCGATAGTGAGGTGTTTGTGGGAGTTAGTGATAGGGACTTATCTCGAAAAGTCGCTAGCGGGGCCTTGCAGGTGGCCTTTTGACCCCTTCTTTTTCGTGTTGCGGGTGTGTCTTAACCATGTACTTACTTTTTCTTTGGTATTTTTCAGACCCTCACATTGGAGGTAGAGAGGGGACGACACCCGCAGAAGAAGGTGGCTGCCTTCAATAAATTGCTGCAGAAGTACAAGCGGACTCGTGAGGTGCATCAGACGTTGGCTGATGTGGACAAGCAGGACCCCAAGTTTAGGGTATTCCATGAGGGGCTCACGCAATCTGAAGGGCAGCTAAAAAGGCGAGTGGCCGAATTGGAGAAGGTTGACGAGCAACTCGTGGCTTCTGTTTCACGGAACACCGAGTTGGAGATCCTTCTTCAGTCAAATGATGAAGAGTTGGAAATCACTCCTGTAGTAGCTGCGGAAGCTGTCGAATTGCAGACGCGAGTCACGACCTTGATTGCTGAGCTTGATGTTAGGACGATCGAGGTTGAAGTCCTTAGGCGAACTCCCTCACAAGATGATGTGCATCGTGAAGCTTACGAGATATGGGTTTATGAAGAGGCTCGATAGGTCGTACTTGAGGAGTTTGGCTGGTCGAGCCTCTGAGGGGGAGGTCGAGGGACAACGACATTCGACTCGTGTAGCCCGTGAAGCGGCCGATTAAAGTTCTAACTCACCAGATGGGAGAAATGCAATTCTGCGGACGTCGACCACTTGGAATATAGATCTTGGATTTCTAAGGCTTATCAACGTGGTGATGATAACGAACTAGATGTTGATCAGGCGGGGAGAAATGGGCGAAGTGGTGAAGGTCCTTAGGGCTTAGTGTCTGCATGTATATATATCTCTTTTTGGATGTAAATGGGACCTCTTTCCAGGGTCAGACATATGTATATATATATTTTTGGAGATAATGAAATATGACCTTTTGACGCTGCTATTCTTCTTTTGTTCCTTAGATTGTTATTGTGTTTCTAACTGTCGCCTTCGTGCTTTCTGCCATAGTTGAGATAGGTTGGCACTTTATGATGATGGCCTTGGCCGGATAGGATCGATGTTCTTAGCCATACAGGTGACTTTGACTGTCGTATAATCACTTATTTGTTGTAATCAAAACTAGGTAGACTATTGACGGCGATGGCCTTGGTCAAGAATGCAGTCGATGGCCTTAGCCATGATAAAGTTGATGGCCTTAGCCATATAGGTGACTACGACTGTCGTCGAATTACTTGTTTGCCGTAGTCGAAACTAGGTCGACTATTGGCGGCGATGGCCTTGGCCAAAAATGGAGTCGATGGCCTTAGCCATGATAAATTTGATGGCCTTAGCAATGTAGGTGACTTCGTATGTCGTCGAATCACTTATTTGCCGTAGTCGGAACTAGGTCGACTATTGGTGGGGATGGTCTTGGCAAAAAATGGAGTCGATGGCCTTAGCCATGATAAAGTTGATGTCCGTAGCCATGTAGGTGACTTCGACTGTCGTCAAATCACTTATTTGCCGTAGTCAGAACTAGGTCGACTATTGGCGGCAATGGCCTTGGCCAAGAATGGTGTCAATGTCCTTAGCTATGTAGAGTTGATAGCCTTAGTCCTTTATGCACTTGAGATATGGCCGTAACCTTTTATGTATTGGAGATGGCCGTAGCCTTTTGTACAATTGGAGATGGCCGTATCCCTTTATACATTTGGAGATGGCCGTAGACCTTTATACATTGGAGATGGCCGTAGCCCTTTATACATTTGGAGATGGCCGTAACCCTTTATACATTAGAGATGGCCGTAGCTTTTTATACAATGGGGATGAAGCTAGTCCAATCCCTTTACCATGTCGGCCTGGAGAGTGCGTGGAGAGGCTGATATGGTAAACTTGTTTCGTAAATATTTCCAGGTGTCTCCTCTGCCGCCTCATTAAAAACCTCCCCGAGAAAACCCAATTGGGACAAAACTCAGGTAAGGAAAAAAGAGTACGACTCGGGAGACACCTTTCAGAAGTGGAAATAATTGAGGCGGGCGACGTTCCAATTATTTTGGAGTGTTTTTCCTTCTATTGTTTCCAACCAAAATGCTCCTTTACTGGCTGCTGCTGTGATTTTGTTGGGTCCTTCCCAGTTGGTGCCCAATTTTCCTTCACTTGGGTCTTTGGATGCCAATGTCTTGGCTTTAAGGACGTAGTCTCCCACTTTAACTGGTCTTATCTTCACCCTCTTGTTATTATATCTTTCGACTTGCTATTTTTGGGCTACCATTCTTATGTGGGCCATTTCTCTTCTCTCCTCGGCTTCATCGAGGTCTTCGAGCCTGTTTGTTTCATTTTCTGTTCCATTGGTGTGTGAATAACTTAGGCTTGGTTCGCCGACCTCGACGGGTATGACTACGTCGGTTCCATAGACTAGTAAGTACGGTGTTTCCCCTGTGCTGGATTTGGGTGTGGTCCTGTGCACCCACAACACTTCAGGTAGTAATTCGGGCCATAGCCCTTTGGCGTCTTCGAGCTTCTTCTTCAATATGTTTAATATTGTTTTGTTAGAGGATTCTGCCTGGCCGCTAGCGGTAGGGTAATACGGTGTGGAGAGTATCTTCTTGATGCGCCATTTCTTGAAGAATTCGTCCATTTTTTGACCGATGAACTTTCGTCCGTCGTCGCAGCTGATTTCTTTGGGGATGCCGAAACGGCATATAATATTTTTCCATATGAATGCGATGACCTCCTGTTCGCGTATTTGTGCGTACACACCTACTTCCACCCACTTAGAGAAGTAGTCAGTCAAAACTAGAAAAAATCGTACCTTTTCGTGTCCTGCGGGTAGGGGGCCGACTATGTCTATTCCCCATTTGATGAAAGTCCACGGGGAGGTGTCTGAATGGAGGGGTTCTCCTGGTTGGTGTATCATGTGGGCGTACTTTTGGCATTTTTTGCACTAGCGAAGGTATTCTATTGCCTATTTCTTCATGGTGGGCCAGTAGTAGCCGGCCTGTATGATGCATAATACGAGGGCGCAGTTGCCTGTATGAGCGTGCAGTAGCCCTCGTGCACTTCTTCGAGTACTGACCTCATTTGATGCAGCCCTAGCATTTGACCAAGGGTCTGCCAAACGTCCTTTTGTAGAGTCCATTATTTATCAGGCAATACCGGACGGCTTGCACGCTGAGTTTCTTTGCTTCTTTTTTGTCGAGTGGTAGCATTCCGTCCTGCAGGTATGATACAAATTGGTTGCGCTAGTCCCAAGTCAAGTTCAAAGAGAATACCTAAGTGTGGTCGATGGATGAATGGAGGAGGGTGACCACACTTCTATTATTGAAGTTTTTAGTGGCCGCGACCAACTTTGCTAGACCGTCTGCTTCAATATTCCGTGCCCTCGGAATATGCTCGAAGCGACACTCGTCAAACTCAGCCATTAATCTGTGGATTTCTGACTGGTATTTTTGCAACCTTTGTTCTTTGACCTGGTAAGTCCCAGTGACTTGGTTTACAACGAGTTGAGATTCGAAATGGAGGACGATTTGACGAGCCCCATATTTGATGACTAGTTTCATACCTGCAATAACGGCCTCATACTCGGCCTTGTTGTTAGTAATTTTAGGGCACCGTATGGACTGTCGAATTGTTTCTCCAGTGGGGACTTCGAGGACGAGTCCCAGTCCCGATCCCGATGCATTGGCGGCGCCATCGGTGTAGTGAACCCATAGGTTATTTTTGGAGGAGGCATGATGTGCCTCAAGTTCTGCCTCCGGTAGGATTTTCGCGCTGAAGTCGGCCAAAACTTGCGACTTGATGGCGGTCGTTGGAAGGTACGAAATGTCGTGCTCGCTGAGCTCAATGTCCTATCCGGCAAGCCGGCCTGATAATTCAGGCTTTTGTAAGACGCTCTTTAATGGGAAGGTCGTTATCGCTTTTATTGGGTGGCTCTGGAAATAGGGCCATAGCTTTCGTGAAGCTACTACCAGTGCCAGCACCAATATCTTAGGGTGTGGGTACCGTGTTTCAGCGTCCACTAAGGTTTTGCTAATATAATAGATAGGAGATTGTATGCCTTTGTTTTCGCGGACTAGGATGGCGGTGATGGCGACCTCAGATACGGCCAGATACACCAACAGGGGTTCGCCTGGGCTCACTTTGACCATCAGAGGCGGCGAGGATAGGTACGCCTTCGGCTTTCTCAAGGATTCTACGCACTCCTCGTTCCACAGCAGCCCTTGGTCCTTTTTCAAGACATTGAAAAACTTATGGCACCTGTTGGAGGACCGTGAAATGAGTCTGGATAGGGCGGATATCCGCCCCGTCAGCTTCTGTACTTATTTTTTGCTGCTTAAGACTTCACGGATTGCGTCTATTGCCTTGATCTGGTCTGGGTTGACCTTAATGCCTCGTTGTGATACGAGGAAGCCCAAGAACTTTCCTGAGGCCATACCGAAGGCAAATTTCTCGGGGGTTTAACTTCATCCCGTACCTATTAATATTTTGAAGGCCTCCTTCAGGTGGTCGATGTGGTCTTCTTTCTTTGACGACTTTACTAGCATATCGTCGATATAGACTTTCATAGTCTTACCGAGTTGTTCTTTGAACATCTTGGTGACCAGCCTCTGGTACGTAGCTCTCGCATTTTTAAGCCTGAAGGGCATTTCCTTGTAGCAGTACGTTTCTCGGTGAGTGATGAAAGTCGTTTTCTCTTAGTCCTCCTCGGCCATCATGATCTGATTATAGCCGGAGTAAGCGTCTAAAAAGCTTAGCAACTCGTGCCCCGCGGTTCGTCTATCAGTTGGTCGATATGGGGCAGTGGAAACGAGTCTTTTGGGCGCGCCTTGTTCAAGTAAGTGAAGTCCACACATATTCTCCACTTCCCATTTTTCTTTTTGACCATGATGACATTGGCGGCCCACGAAGGGTACTTTGATTCCACGATGGAGCCGTTGGCCAGAATTTTGTCAACTTCTTCACTGACCACTTCGTTGATAGCGGCACTAAATTTTCTTCTCATTTTCCGTACATGCGGGTGTTATGGGTCAACATTCAGCTTGTGAGTGGCGATGTCTCGAGGGATTCCTGGCATATCTTAATGGGAAAAGGAAAAAGATCTGTATGTTTAGTTAGAAATTCACGGTACTTACTTGGATTAGTGAAGCCGTGCCCTATGTAGGCTTTATTATTAGGGTCAGTGTTGTCTATCTTGACGGGGTCGAGATCCTCAACCGTGGCCTTGCAGGCCTCCACAGTGTCAGGGTCTTTGACAACATCTGTTATCGGGTCGACCTTAGTCCCCGACATGGCTAATTGCTATGTTTCCGAGCTAGCCCCTTTGAGCTGTTTGGTGTGGGCGCAGTCCTGAGCTATTTTATAGCATTCTTGAGTGGTGTGAGGCTCGCCTAGAATTCTGAATACGCCCTATGGGGTGGGAAATTTGATTATTTGATAGAAGCTTGACGGGACTGCTCTCATGACATGTATCCATAGGTATCTGATGATGGCGTTGTATGCCATTTCCTGGTTCATTACGTGGAAAGTCGTTTCCAGCGTGACCCCTTCTGCTCGAACGGGCAGTGATATCTCCCCAGAGGTTTGTTCCACGTTGGCATCGGACTTTCGAAGGTGATACTATATTCAAAGTCGTCATATTGTTCGTGGGCGATGGTTCGCTTTAGTTTGTGCATAGTGGTGAATTTGATGTGATTGATCACCGAGTCGTTGCCGTCTCCGGTGATCATGTTGATTGTGCATGTTGGTGAGGGTGATTTGGTGGCCCGTGGGGTTTTTCCCTTCCTCGTGCAAAGTTGATTTTTCCTTTGTCACTAAGTAGTTCCCTCAAGAATCCTTGGTTCAGCATCCTGACCACCTCTTGCCGTAGGCCTATGCAGTCTTCGATTTTATGCCCTCGTTCCTGATGAAACTTGCACATGGCATTTGATTTTCTGGTGGCAGGATCAGATTTCATCTTTGTGGGCCACTGTACTTTGGTTCGCAGCTTCTCCAGTGCGTACACTATCTCTTAAGGGGGCACACAGAAGTTATGTGCTGATAATAAAGAAGGCGTACCTCTGTCGTTATGTAGTGGGGCGACATGTCAATGTAGTGCGTCCACGCGCCTTGGTGGCGGTGGATGAGAAGATCTGACATAGGGTTGGTGCCTCTACCTGTTGGGGTATGGAGCTTGTTCCCGTCGTGCTTCGTTGCATCGGTCCCTCCTAATTTCTGGGTGTATTGTTGTTAAACGGTTGGTCGGCCCGTTGAGGTCGTCCTCATCTGCACGTACCTCAGCGTAATAGGCGTTGTGGATTTCCTCCCACGTGGTGGGAGGATACTTTATGATATGACTTAGTAGCTTTTTTGATGCCCTTGAGCCGTCCCTGTTTAGCCTGTTCTGAATAGCGGCGACCGTCAAGCTTTCCAAAACGTCTGGTAGGCTCATACTTACTCTGTTAAATCTGGCCAGGAAGTCCCTAAGTCCTTCTCCTCTGGTTTTCCGAACAGCGAAGATGTCGTTGACTCTTGCTTCTGCTTTCTTTGCTCTTGCATGTGCGGTGAAAAACTTGTCCGCCATTTCTTCGAATGTAAAAATGATCTTGGCCAGTAGCTGGGAGTACCAGGTCAGTGCTCCTCCCATTAGTGTCTCGCCAAACTATTTCAGCAGCAAGGATGGTACTTGTTCTTTTGACAGGTCGTTACCTTTTATAGCCATGACGTAGTGGATCGGGTGGTCCTCGGGATCTGTAGTCTCGTCGTACTCTCTCAAATAAGGGGACATTTTGAATATTTTTGGGATGGAGTAAGGTGCAGCCTCTTCCGTATAAGGTTGTTCAACAAACCTCCCAACATGACGCTTTGGCAGCAGCTTGGGAGCACTAGGGATCTTGTATACCCTCTCTTGGTGTTCCTTCATCTGGTCGCGAAGTGACTTGTTTTTGTTTTCCATTTCCTCCATCTTCTTGAGGATGGATGTGAGCGTGCCACCGTTGTCCTGAGTATCGATGAGCACATTGTTTGCTCGTACGATCTCGGGTGCGCCTTTAAATACAGTAGGGTCCATTGTTGGCCTGCATCTGACGTTGTTTTGGTGTGACTTTTCAACCAAGCCACTTAGAGTACTCATTAACCATTCTTCTAGTAGCTTCTTGACCTCTGGGGGTGCTTCTTTAGTCGCAGATGTAGAAGCCTGCTTTTCGCGTGAGATCGCCAGATCATCAGGTGTGGGAGATGAGATCTCCCCGTTCAATATAGTGCTAGGGGTTGCATTCAAGATATAATCTACACCGGCTTCGTTGAGAGGTCCCATGAGGTTGGTTATGACATTTGCTATCGCTTTCATTCTTGTGTTGTTGTAAGTCATCTTTTGTTTGTGTGTTGTAGAGGAGGGTTTTCAATGGTTCTCTAGGTACAAACTACGATTTTGATTCTCGAAATCCCCACAGACGGCGCCAAATTATTTGGCTCAAAAGTTATTTATGTACTTTACAAGCATAAAAATAATAAAAAATGAACAAGGGTAAATCGTAATCAAGTGAAATGAGACCTAGAAAGGATTGTAGTGATATGATCGCCGTAGATATGATAGTGTAAATAAATAACAAGAGCTTGATAGCTTGAGAGTGGGAGAGAGAGAGAGAAAGAGCGAGAGAGAGAGAGAGAGAGAGAGAGAGAGAGAGAGAGAGAGAGAGAGAGAGAGAGAGAGAGAGAGAGAGAGAGAGAGAGTATGTGCTAGAGATAGAGAGAGAGTAAGAGAGTTGTATTCTTTAGAATAACACACATATCCTCATTACAATGTGAAATTCTTCTTTATATAGTAGGAGACCTTCCTCGAAATAATCAAAAGAAAAGTACAAAGATAGGTGATTTCTTCTTACTTAAGAAGTAAGACCCTAAACAACGTCACCTTTGTTTTATCGGCTGGGCCGTGCCTCATTCTGGTCGGTCTTACCATAGTGGACGTACCCACTTGGCATGGGGATGTTAGGAGCCAAATTTTACCCAATTCATAAGCAAAATAAAATTAACATTCTCAAAAAGAAAAGAAAAACTTAAGTTACACCCAATCCAGAAAGAGCACATTTAAAAACTCAGAGAAAATTAGTATTTTGGAAATCAATGTTATTGGTGTTCTTCACTATCTTTATGTGTGTTCTTGTTCCAACAAAGATTTTAATCTAAACTTTTAAGAGAAATTTTTCTAAATTTGTTATAACTTCAGCTAAAAATTATCTACGACGACCCGAAGGCAAATCCCAACATTAATTTTATAAACTTTCATCAATTTAAATAATCCATTTTATACCTTCTAGATTTTAAAAGACCCAATTAATGAATTGTTGCTCTAGGCTCTCTAGCGAAGTCCAAATTAGCATTCCTTCGACCGTACCCTTATTTTTTTCCCTTTCCTTCTCCTTCAATTCAAGTGCTCCTATTAAAATTCCGGATCTTGTCTTATAGAGAGTTCTCTTACTGCTCCCTCATTTCTCCTTCGACTCCTCAGATCCAGCACTAAATTTCTTCTTTTTCATTCTGTAAGCTCACGCCGTCCCTTTTACATGTCTTAGGAATTTTGTTTTGCTGTGTAATTTTCCGGAGATTTTGAAATTATTGGATTATTTACGAATTTTGTTTGACCTTTAGTTGCTTGAATCTAGATAATTTCTATTATGCTCGTATAAAGGAGAAACTATTGAGTTAAATCAACGGTGGAGGCACTACAATGGTGAAAGTTGAGGAGACAATGGTGGAAATGGTGGTGGACATAGAGAAGAAGAAGAAAAAGGAAATAAAAAAGACAAAAAAAAATCTATTTTTGGGCTCTGCACACGCCTATATTGGGTGAAGTTCACTCTATGTGCCAACTCGGTAAGAAGTGCCTAAGTGGAACAAAGTTCATATAATATACGTGCTCATTGGAAATACCCCTAAATTTAGTTGTCCAAATGAAAAATCGTGTCAACTTTAAGTGTCTCCATATGTAGTGCATATGAATACCATCTATAGGGGTGTCAAATGGACGGGTTGGGTCAATTTTGGGCGGGTCAAAATGGGTTGAGTCAATAATTGGGCGGGTCCAAAAGTTACTTGGACTAAGATGAGTTGGGTCAAGATGGGTTAAAATTTGGGTCATAACCCAACCCGCCCAACTCTTATTAAACTTTAATTAATATGTATTATTTTTTTATAAATTATATAATTACTAAATAAGGCTTTTTTGTTTTTGTTATGGTCATATTTAAAATATTAAACAAAAAATAAAATTATTTCTAATATATTTTTTACTCATGGATCAATTTGGGCTAAAAATTAGCCCAATTTTAAATGGGTTGAGATGAGTTGGGTCAAGATAAACTAAATTCAATAAATGGGCAGGTCAATAACCAACCCAATCTTGAGCGGTTTGAACGGGTCATTTGGGCTTGGGCAAAATTTTACAGCCCTAACCATCTATAGTCCGTGTATTGGGCAAATTTAGTTCCCTACGTCCTCATGTTATCTATGCACGTTATTGGCATCAAGGCCGTCTCAACTATGGCCGACCCAAGTGAGGTCGACCCCAGTAAGTGTACGGCCCTGGTAATATGACCCAAGACGACGTGGTTTGAAGCTCTGTCTCTTCCGTACGCTGAAGCCACCAACTTCTGTACTTTTCTTTGATTATTTCGAGGAAGGACCCCTAATATATAAAGTGGGCCTTCTCTTTGTAAAAGGGCTCGTGTGTATTTTGGCTACTCAGAATATGCAACTCATTCTCTCTCTCTCTCTCTCTCTCTCGCTGGTACAAAGATTATTATTTGTTCCATTATTCTTACATCTTAAGATATCTACATCTCATCATTATCACCGATCTTAGCTCGATAATACTCTCTAGTTCATACGACGCTTGATTTCGATTACCCATTTTATATTTTCGATTGTTCTTGAGCTTAATAAGTATTCACATAAATTTTTCGCCAAACAATTTGACGCCGTCTGTAGGGATTTCGTGAATCAAAGTTGTAGTTTGCTTCTAGAGATCTTTCCAAAATCACTTTCTACTACCTAAAATGGCTGGAAAAAAACACAAGAATGAAAGCTATCGTGGATGTTAGAGCCGATCTCGTAGGCCCTCTCAACGCGGCTGCTGAAGAAGATGCTCTACGGGCAACCCCTAGTACCCTGATAAACTCGGAAAACCCACCTTTCCCTTCTGAAGATCTGGTGGTTCCACGAGAAAAAAAGGTTTCAACATCTACAACTAATGAAGCACCCCAGAGGTAAAGAGGTTATTAGAAGAGTGGTTGACAAACACTCTGAGTAGTTTAGCTGAGAAGCCACCAAAAACGCTAGATGCGCACCAGCAACGGACCATGTTACAGCCGAAGATGAACCCGAGGTCACACGAATGAACAACATGCCCGTCGATGCTCAAGCTCACGGGCGACACACTCACAGTCATCCTAAAAAATATGGAAGAAATGGAAAATAAAAATAGGTCGCTTCGCTACCAGATGAAGGAGCACTGAGAAAGAGTGGACAAGATCCCGGGTACGCCTAAAGTGCTGCAAAAGCGAGACGTGGGGAGGTTCGTTGAACTACCCTGCACAGAAGGAGCTGCACCATACCCCATCCGAAAGACCTTCAAAATGCCCCACAACTTGAAGGTATATGACAGGACCTCAGATCCCGAGGACCATCTGATTCATTATGTCACGGCAGTCAAAGGTAACGATCTATGAAATGAGAAGGTACCGTCCATACTTCTGAAGATGTTCGGTGAAACGTTAACGGGAGGGGCCCTAACGTGGTATTCCCAGCTACCGGCCAAAAGCATCTCCATGTTCGAGGAGATGGCAGATAAATTTGCCACCGCGCACGAAGGAGCCAAGAAAGCGAAAGCACGGTCAACGACATCTTTGTTGTCCGACAGTCCTCAGGAGAAGGGCTCAAAGAGTTCTTAGCCAGGTTCAACAGGGTCAGAATGAGCCTACCAAACATGTCAGAAGGCATGACAGTCGCTACTTTTCAGAACGGGCTCAGCAGAGACGGTTCAAGGGCAACCAAGAAATTTCTTAGCCGCCTTATAAAATATCCCCCCAC
This sequence comes from Nicotiana benthamiana, assembly GCA_034376525.1. Classification (NCBI taxonomy): domain Eukaryota; kingdom Viridiplantae; phylum Streptophyta; class Magnoliopsida; order Solanales; family Solanaceae; genus Nicotiana; species Nicotiana benthamiana. The sequence goes on from CM067338.1 coordinate 57,467,534, forward strand.
CACCTGGGAAGAAATTCACAATGCCTACTGTGCCGAGATACATAGAGACGACAACGACCTTAATGGCCCAACCCAGCGATTAACAACGGTGCACACAGAAATCCGAAGAGACAGACACAACGAGGGACGACAGGAACAAATCCCACGCCTCAATAGGGAGAGGCACCAACCATACATCAGATCTTCGCATCCGCCAGAACCAAGGCACGCAGACACCTTACAATGACATGTCGCCTCACTACGGAATGACATATATATATGCCTCCTTTACTATCTGCACATAACTTTTGTGTATCCCCTTTAGAAGTAATGTACACACTAGAGAAGCTGGGAAAAAAAGTACAATGGCCGGCGAAGATGAAGTCCGACCCTGCCACCAGAAAATTAAATGCCCTATGTGAGTTCCACCAGGAACGAGGGAACACGAACGGTATGACGGCTCAACGATCAACCATGTCAAATTCACCACCACTTACAAATTAAAGCTAACCATCGCTCACGAGCGGTATGACGACTTCGAAGATAGTGTCACCTTCAATAAGTTTGATACCGATGGTTTGTTTTTCTCCTCCATTATAATGCCTTATTTATTTATTTATGCATAGTAGATACTGACGTTAAAAGGATTATGGTCGACGATGGCAGCGGCACATATATTATTCATCCAAGAGTCCTTGCACTAATGGTACTCGAGGATAAGATAATACCACGATATATAACACCAACTGGTTTTAACAAAATAGTGGAAAGAACCTCTGGGGAGGTAACGCTACCCGTTCTGGCGGGAGGAGTTCCAATGGAAATCAATTTCCACATAATGAACCAAGAAATGACATACAATGACACCATCGGAAGTCCGTGGATACGCCATGAGGGCAGTCCCCTCCAGTTTCTACCAAGTGATCAAATTCCCTACCCCATGGGGGTGTTGAGCATACGGGGCGAGCCACACACTGCCCAAAAGCATTATAAAATAGCTCAAGATTATACGCACACCAAACAACACAAAAGAGCAAGTGCGGAAGCATAGCGATCAACCCTGTCGGGGACTAAGGTCCACCCAACAGAGGACGCCACCAAAGATCCCAACGACGTTGAGGCTAACAAGGCCACGGTCGAAGACATCGACCCCGTCCAGCTACGCAACACCGACTTCGCAAAGAAGGCTTACATAGGCCACGACCTTTCAAATCCAAGTAAGTATCATGAATTTCTATCTAACCATGCAGACCTATTCGCTTTTTCCCATACATATATGCGGGGGATTACACAAGAAATTTCCTCCCACAAACTGAACGTTGATCCGCTACACACGCCCGTGCGGCAGGTAAGGAGAAAATTCAATGCCTCCATCAACGAAGCAGTAAGTGAAGAAGTAGACAAGCTACTGGAAAACGGTTCCATTAGGGAGTCCAAGTATCTGAAATGGGTCGCCAACGTTGTAGTGGTCAAACAGAAAAATGGGAAGTGACGGATGTGCGTGGATTTCACCGACCTAAACAAAGAACGCCAAAATATTTGTTCCTACTACCCCACATCGACCAATTAATAGACGCAACAGCAGGACATGAGCAGTTAAGCTTCCTGGACACGTACTCTGGCTAAAATCAAATCATGAAGGCCGAGGAAGATAAGGAGAAAACAACCTTCATCACTCACCACGGAAGATACTAATACAAAGTAATTTCCTTCAGGCTCAAGAATGCGGGGGCCACATACCAGAGGCTGGTGACTACGATGTTCAAAGAACAACTTGGCAAAATGATGTAGGTCTATATTGACGACATGCTAATGAAGTCATCAAAGAAAGAGGATCACCTCGATCACTTGAAAGAAGCCTTCGAAATATTAAGAAGATACGGTATGAAATTGAATCGTGAAAAATTCGCCTTCGGTATGGCCTCGGGAAAGTTCCTGGGGTTTCTGGTGTCACAAAGGGGCATCGAAGTCAACCCAGACCAGATCAAGGATATAGAAGCCATCCCAGAAATACTAAGAAGCAAAAAACAAGTGCAAAAGCTGACCATTCGAATAGCCGCTCTCTCCAGGTTCATCTTACGCTCCTCTGATAGGTGCCATAAATTCTTCGGTGTATTGAAAAGGATCAGGGACTACAATGGAACGAAGAATGTGTCGAGGCCTTGAGGAATTTGAAGGCATATCTATCACTCCACCCCTACTAGTTATAGCAAACCCAGGTGAACCACTATTTGTGTACTTGGCCGTATCAGAAGTCGCAGTCAGTGCCGTCTTAATACGTAAATATAAAGGTATGCAATCTCCTATTTAAAAATTAACAAGAATTTGGTGGACGCCGAAACCCGGTACCCACACATTGAGAGGCTGGCGTTACCACTCGTAGTAGCTTCACGAAAGCTACAACCCTATTTTCAGTGCCACCCCATAAGGGTAGTAACGACCTTCCCATTGAAAAGCATCTTACACAAGCCCGAAATCTCAGGTCGGCTCGCCAGATGGGCCGTTGAGCTCAGCGAGCATGATATCACATACCTTCCAAGGACCGCCATCAAGTCGCAATTCCTAGCCGACTTTATTGCTGACTTCAGTTCGGAACTCCTTCCAGAGGCAGAACTTGAGGTACAACGCGCATCCTCCAAGAACGACCTATGGGTCCTTTATACGGATGGTGCCTCCAATGAATCGGGATTGGGACTGGAACTTGTCCTTGAGGTCCCTATGGGCAAAACAATTCGCCAGTCTATACGATGCCCAGAAATGACTAACAACGAGGCTGAGTATGAGGCCGTTATTGCAGGCATTAAACTAGCCATCAAGTATGGGGCACGCCGAATCCTCCTACTTTGCGACTACCAACTTGTAGTAAACCAGGTCACTGGGACTTACCAATCAAAGAGCAAAGATTACAAAAGTACCAAATAGAAATCCACAAGCTAATGGCTAAGTTCGACGAATGCTTCTTTGAACAAATTCCCAGAGCACGGAACATCGAAGCGGACGTCCTGGAAAAGTTGGCCGCAACCACAAAAAACATCAACAAAGAAAGTATGGTCACACTCCTCAACTCGGCCATTGATCACACCGAGGTACTTTCTTTAAACTTAACTTGGGACTGGAGCAACTAGTTCATATCTTATCTACAGGACGGAACATAACCCCCTGACAAAAAAGAAGCAAAGAAACTTCGCGTACAGGCCGCCCGATATTGCATGATCAACAACGACCTCTACAAAAGGACGTTCGGTGGGCCCCTGGCCAAATGCTTAGGGCAACACCAAAAGAGGCCAGTACTCGAAGAAGTGCACGAAGGCCATTGAGGCACCCAAACTGGCATCTGCACCCTTGTGCGATGCATCATACGTGCCGGCTACTACTAGCCCACCATGAAGAAAGAGGCAGCCGAATATGTCCGCCGATTCGAACAATGCCAGAAGTATGACCCAATGATACACCAACCAGGAGAGACCCTCCATTCTGTCACTTCCCCCTGGCCCTTCATCAAATAAGGAATGGATATAGTGTGCCCCCTACCCGTAGGACAAGGAAAGGTATGATTTTTACTTGTTTTAACTAACTATTTCTCCAAGTGGGTGGAAGCAAGTGCGTACACACAAATACATGAACAATAAGTCATTGACTTCATATGGAAAAACATTATATGCCGCTTCGACATCCCAAAAGAAATCAATTGCGACAACGGACGATAGTTCATCGGTCAGAAAACGATCGAGTTCTTCAAAAAATGGCGCATCAAAAGGATACTATCCACGCCATACCACCCCTCCACCAACGGCCAAGTGGAGTCCTCTAATAAAATAATTCTAAACATACTGAAAAAGAATCTTGAAGACTCCAAAGGGCTATGGCCCAAATACTACCTGAAGTGTTATGGGCACATAGAACTACACCCAAGTCCAGCACCGGGGAAACCCCGTACTCACTAGTTTATGGAACCAACGCGGTCATACCCGTCGAAGTAGGCGGACCTATCCTAAGGTATTCGCTCAAAAGTGGAACAGAAAAGGATGCCAGCAGACTTCAAGATCTTTATGAAGCCGAAGAAAGAAGGGAAATGGCCCACATAAGGATGGTAGCCCAAAAATAACAAGTCAAAATATATTATAACTAAAGGGCAAAAATATGGCCACTCAAAGTAGGAGACTACGTCCTCAAAGCCAAGACGTTGGCCTCCAAAGATCCAAGTGAAGGAAAATTAGGCACAAACCGGGAAGGGCCCTACAAGATCACGACGGCAGCCGGGAAAGGGGCTTTCCAACTAGAGACAATTGAAGAAAAAACACTCTAGAACAATTGGAATGTCGCTAAACTCAAGATTTTCCACTTCTAAAAGGCATCCCCTAAGTCATTCTCTTTTCCCTTACACGAGTTTTGTCCCAATTGGGTTTTCTCGGGAAGATTTTTAACGAGGCGGAAAAGGGAACACCTGGAGATGTTTGTAGTGCAAGTGTACCATATCGGCCTCTCCGTGTACTCTCCAAGCTTGACATGATACAGGGACTAGATTAGTGACATCTCCAATGTATAGAAAGGATACGACCATCTCCAAATGTATAGAAAGGCAAAGGCCATCTCCAAATGTATGAAAAGTCTACGACCATCTCTAATGTATAGAAAGGCTACAAACATCTCCAAATATATGAAAAAGCTATGGCCATGTCCAAATGTATGAAAAGGCTACGGCCATCTCCAATGTATAGAAAGGCTACGGTCATCTCCAAATGTATGAAAAAGCTACGGCCATCTCCAAATGTATGAAAAGGCTACGGCCATCTCCAATGTATAGAAAGGCTATGACCATATCCAAATGTGTGAAAAGGCCAAGGCCATCTCGAATACATAGAAAGGCCGTAAAATTTTACATGGCTAAGGCCATCATTTTTACATGGCTAAGGCCGTAAAACTTTACATGGCTAAGGCCATCGTTTTTATACGGCTAAGGCCGTAAAATTTTACATAGCTAAGACCATCGTTTTTACACGGCTAAGGCCGTAAAATTTTACATTGCTAAGGCCATTGTTTTTACACGGTCAAGGCGGTAAATTTTACATGGCTAAAGCCATCGTTTTTACACGGCTAAGGCCGTAAAACTTTACATGGCTAAGTCCATTATTTTTACACGGCTAAGTCCGTAAAGTTTTACATGGCTAAGGCCATCGTTTTTACACGGCTAAGGCCGTAAAATCTTACATGGCCAAGGCCATCGTTTTTACACGGTTAAGGCCGTAAAACTTTACATGGCTAAGTCCATTGTTTTTACACGGCTAAGTCCGTAAAAATTTTACATGGCTAAGGCCATCATTTTTACACGGCTAAGGCTGTAAAATGTTACATGGCCAAGGCCATCATTTTTACACGGCTAAGGCCGTAAAATTTTACATGGCTAAGGTCATAGTTTTTACATGGCTAAGGCCGTAAATACTCTTACATGGCTAAGGCCATCATATTTACACGGTCAAGGCTGTAATATTTTACATGGCTAAGTCCATCATTTTTACACGGTTAAGGCCGTAAAATTTTACATGGCTAAGGCCATCGTTTTTAAGGCCGCCGAATCTTACGCGCTCAAAGTGGTCGCCACCAAATGACCTACTTATCTTCAACTACGGCAAAAAGCACAAAGACAATGATAAAAAATACAACGAGGTTCCAAAAAATAGAAAAATATTAACTATGACAAAATTCATATGTATTTATCTCCAAAAGGGTCAACACCCATAATACAAAAATAGGTATTTACAAACTCATTTGTTTACAAAAATCCTAAATACCTCCGCCGCTCCTCTCATCCTGCCCCTCCTGGTCTTCATGTGACCCATCTTCATTCCTAGGAGGGTACGTCTTGGAAATCCAAGAGCTGGATTCCAAACGGTTAACGTATGCAGAGTTACCACCCTCCCGGGCCGGTGCTCGGGACTGTAGCTGGCCGCTTCACGGGAGACTCTAACCAACTGGCATTGACTATCAACCTCCACCTCAAAAGCTCTCCCAGCCACCAAAAATTTTTCAAGTACGACCAGCCGAGCCTACGCATACACCCACATCTCATGTGCCTCACGAGACGCATCGGCCTGTACAAGAGCCCGCCTGAGGAACTCAATCTCGGCTTTCTTAGCATCAACTTTTGCCGTTAAGGCCGCAACTCGAGTGCAGAATTCCACCGCCTCTTCTGCCACTACACGGTCAAGTTGTAATTCTTCATCCTTGGATTGAATAAGGATATCCATATTTGCAGCCCGAGCAACAACGGCCATGTGTTGCTCGTCAACCTTTTCCAGCTCAGCCACCCCCTTCTTCAATTGCACCTCAGACTGCACGAGGCCCTCGCGGAACACCCTAAAGTTAGCTTCCTATTTATACATGTCGACCAAGGTTTGGTGCGCCTCACGCGTCTTGTTGTACTTCTGCACCAACCTATTGTATTTGTCCACCTTCTTCTTCAGGCGTCGACCTCTCTCCGCCTCCAAGATAAGAGTCTGAAAAAAGCCAAAAGGTAAGTGTGAGGAAAATCACCCTTCACAAATGCAAAAAAAATCAAGTCAAAAGGCATACCTGCAAAGCCACACCCGCCACTCTTCGGGCCAAGTCCCTGTCACTAGTCTCCGCCAAGGCCTCGCTCTCAGCACCCGCACACAAAAGTGTCATGCTTTCGGCTGCCTCCTCGCAATTTTCCAACAAGTTATAATGACTGGGAATCACTTTACGACAGGTAGACTGGCCTGCTACCATCTCAACTTGGTCTAGGGAACCGCCTTCTTTGCCCTCGTCCTCAATAGCGATTTTCGGGCTCGCCACATCAACACATTCATCCCCTCTCTCCGCGGCTGCCCGCGACCCGCCGTCCCGAGTTCGTGCCGGGCAGAGGCTAACAACGGCCTCTCTTCTAAGAGCATACCTCCCCGAGCGAATGGCTCAAGCCATAAATACCGGCTTAGACTCACGGCGGGGTGGCCTAACCTTCTCTGTCTGTGTAACCACCACCTTGCCAGCACGAACCCGATGTCTCTTCATCTCTAATGACTCTTCTTCTTCTTCAGGGCCCCCTCCGTGGGACACGAGTTTGGCTCAGATGGTGCCACTTTGGTAATTGGCATCCCTATGGGGAAAACCTCAGGGACGGTCCTAGGCACCGCCACCGGTACCTCCTCGGGCGTCATTTCAGGCACGGACCTAGGAACCGCCTCATACGTTACTTCGGGAGCTGCTGCAGGTGAAACCTCTTGAATTGAGGGGGAAGAAACACTACCCCTAGGCGTTCTTACAAGGAGTATGTCCTCTTCGTCAGAATCGGACATTGCCCTGGAAGGGCTAGCCACAGTTTTCTTCTTCTTCTTCTTCTTCTTCTTCTTCTTCTTCTTCTTTTGTGCCTTCTTAGAAGCACCCCGACCTACCAAAACAGGAGAGAGTTGAGCAAGGAAAATTAAGGGGAGCCTCTAAGCCATAACGGAAGGGAAAAACAAAGAAAGACCATTACCTGTGGGTCCATAAAGTTTGAGGAATTTCGGCCAGGTGTGGCACTCCTCTGCATACGGTATCAATGCTCTCACCCACGACCTAATGTCATTGATCATTCGAGGAGTGCGAGTTGTCACTACATAAAGGTAAAAAGAAATTTACGGTGATTAAGCCGACAAAATAAGATTGACGTAAAAATTGCATACATGAATGCTTACATGCTGTGTTCCATGGCTCTAGGAACCATTCTGGGTTAGACACCAGATGTTCAATACGTATGTAGAAAAACTTCTTCCAATATTTACGACTAGCCTTATCGTCGGATTGCACCACAAAACTTTTCTTGCCCCGACATACCAATTGAAGCATGGTACCTCTCATAAAGCTCACGCTGAACATTTGCAAGAGGTGGTGAACAGAGACCTCCTTCTTAGCCTTAGCCACATAGGTGGTAAGAATCCTACACACCTTCAGTGCATGCGAGGTAAGTTGGGACAGACACGCCCCATACAAACGACAAAGCTCCTCCGCTAAAGGATTGAGCGGGAGGCTATATCCAATCCGAAAGGCATACTCATAAAATGTGCAATATCCAGGCCTGTGCACATTGGCGTAGTCCATCCCAGCGGGGGCCATCTCAACGTAATCAGGAATCTTGTACGACATTCTAAGAGCATCAAAATGAGATGACGTTAGCTCGCTAAGTTACCAGAGAGGAAGTTTACATTTATTATTGAAATCCCTCCGTGTAACCTTATCCTGTGGAAGTATGTTGGTCGTTGATATAGGAACAAGGGCCTCCTCGGCTTCCCCTTCCCCACCATCTGAGGACGATGAAACCCTAGAAGAGGCATCACCCTTGGTCTTTTTACTATCATGGCGACGTTTTACCATGGTAAAAGTTATGAAAGAAAAGTGCTTCAAAGGTACGAGTTTAAATTCCCAGGAACGGAAGTTTTAAGAAGATCAACGAGTATCAGAAAAAGACGAGGATAAAATTGATGAAATACTCTCTGAAAAGGTTCAAAAGTTGAATTAGATTCAACCTCTCCTCTATTTGTAAGGAAAGGCGCACGGAAATCGAAAAGGCATGATTCAAAAGCTGGCGCGGGAAACCAAAATGTCACATCACGTCCTGAACCGCCTCGGGAGCAAAAGTAATGATCACGCACGTGACCAATGATGTCATCCTAAAAAGAATCCCTAAAAGGAAGTCATACGTCAACGGCATAACGCCTTCGCATACATTCACGCCATTTTAGACAGTACCTACGGATACAACCAAATTTCTAGAAAGGTCAAGCACATATGTCCGTTCGTTGAAGACGCTTCTCGACTACTTCCCCAACAAACGGAGGGACTATATGTATCGGGTAGATTTGATTCCCTACGTCCTCATGTTATCTATGCACGTCCCTGGCATCAAGGCCAACTCAACTAAGGCCAACCCAAGTGAGGCCGACCCCAGTAAGTGGACGGCCCGGGTAACATGACCCAAGACGACGTCGTTTGAAGCTCTGACTCTTCCGTACACTGAAGCCTTCAACTTCTGTACTTTCCTTTGATTATTTTGAGGAAGGTCACCTAATATATAAAGGGGGCCTTCCCTTTGTAAAATGGCTCGTGTGTATTTTGGCTACTCAGAATATACAACTCATTCTCTCTCTCCGGTGCAAAGATTACTACTTGTTCCATTATTCTTACATCTTAAGATATCTACATCTCATCATTATCACCGATCTTAGCTCGATAATACTCACTAATTCATATTACGCTTGATTCCAATTTACCCCTTTTATATTTTCGATTGTTCTTGATCTTAATAAGTATTCACATAACTTAGCCTAACAGTCCGGAAGATTGTTGATACTTGTTCAGAAAAGTCTGGACAACCAGACTTTTAATGAGTTGCATTACAACGTTAATTAGAACTGAAGAGTTCCTTCGGCAGGCTGGGGAATTGTCTTCTTTTTCTTGTTAAAAAATTTCCTGTTCAAATTTACCAAGTTTTCTATATATAATTTTTTTTGCATTTTATTCATACTAATTGATGAAAGAAAATAGTGAACTTTTTTATGCTTTTTTACTTTTACATCAAAATCTTAAATTCGTCTTCCGAGCAAAGATAAAATAGCTAGTTCAAAACTGGCAAAAGGATTTCCTTGTGTGGTTATGGTGGTGTTAGAGATATATTAAATATGTTATAGATTCAGTCTCATATTTGATAATTTGAACATATTTTTTGAACATTATTTCATATAAAATATATATGACATTTGATATTCTTTTATTATTATTAATTGCTTGATTAATTTGATAAGGTCCTTGATTAAATTTTGAGACTTGTCATCGTGATTGATATCAAGATAATGAGAGTAAAGTTTCTTATAATTAAATTTAAATTTTGTTCTTAATCATAGGATTATTAATCTGGACATTAGTAATCCGGTTAGATCAATATCTATGTGATCGTCTTTATGAGCTAAAGATTAGTTGATCTCATTAACTAAATCACATAGATAGATGATTCATATAGAGATATGAATATTGAATCGATTCATTGGGTATTTCCTAATGGTTAGAATTACCATAAACTATCAATGGGATATTCTCTTGAAGAATGTGATGTAAAGCTTCTTTTGACCTGATAACATCATAGTAATTAACAAGTTATTTATTGTCTTTGATACTAGACACCTTTGGTTGTGCAATAGTTGAAAGAATATCGGGTACGATTAAATACTTGTAGAATGATTGATCAATATGGAATCTGTCAACTCTTAGTAATGAGTTTAAGCTCCATGTTGTCATGAATTATAATCGACAAATTAAGACCTTGGCCGGGGCGATTGAATGAAAGAAGAAAAGAGTTTCTTAGGTCATTCAATGGTCGATTATATTTGATATGAATGCATAGTTAGTCACCTATTAGGATTTGACAGTTAAACCAAATCCTAGGTTGATCCAGAGCTATAAGGACAGAAGGAACTAATTCATTATTCTTCTACAGATTCTTGAGAGTAAATTATATACTTCATGCTATCCAGTAGTTATGGAGTGTTGCTAGACGCTACCATTGATTAGTATATTGATGTGCAAGTTACTACCAGCTTAGTATTAAACATTTGAACCTAAGTGTTCTGATCTTTGCTAAAGGATTAATTAGTTTATTATTTGATAATTAAATTAAAGAATTTAATTAGTCAAATAAATTTAGTTATTAATTCAAATAAAATATTATTATATTCTTCGCTAGCACAAAAATATAATTAATATCACACACAAGTTAAAGTTTTCTATTTTAAATAAGAAAATCAAATTACATCTCTTTTTGTATATATATATACTTGGTAATTATAATTAATATTTATGTATATGAATATAAACATTGACTAAGTTGTAGAATTAAATTTGGAATTGAATTCCATAAATAAGTTACATATTTTTATTTTAAAATGTTAACTAAGTTGTAGAATTCAAATCCATAAATGAGTTACACATTTTTTTAATCAAAATGTTGACTAAGTTATAGAATTCAATTTAGAATTGAATTCCATAAATGAGTTACATGTTTTTTAAATGTTGACTAAGTTGTAGAAATAAGTCACATATTGTATGCGTGTGCGAGAGAGAGTCCTAATTAAGAATTAGTGACATGATAAATCTTACACGTATTGTAAAGAACCCAAGGGAGTATTCCTGAGAAAAAATTTGTTTTCAAAAGGTAATAGTGCAATATAAATCCAAGATAAAAATAACTTGTACAAGAAAATTATTTCTTGTTGTTCGACCTTTGAGTTGAGATTTTTGAGAAAAATTTTAACATAATATTTTCTGTTAGAAACTAAGTGTCCACCAGACTGTATAGAGAATCGGGTTCTGTGTGAGTTTCCATTAAAAATACTAATGAACTAATCTGTATAGCAATCTGGTCCTATATCAATTTGGTATAGTGCTAACTACTGAACAAGTATGTAAATGAGACACATGATATGTTCCCATTGTATAGAGAACCCGATTCTCTATAAGTTCCCACTGTAAGTAACAGACTGTAAAACCAGCCAGTATAGGAAATTAGGTTCTCTATTTGTTCCCACAGTAGCTCGGTAAATAAAGATGTTTAGCTCAAAGTTTTTATCCACTATATGAGCATAAATCAATTAAAATAAAGAGAGGGCCAATAATAGCAGATCGTAATAAACCCAAAAGATTAAAAGAGTAAAATGTAAGAGATAATAGCTATGGATCAAAGGGATGAGAGTAGAGATCTTTTATTAATAATATCGATTTGGTCTGCCTCTCCATGGAGAGGTTCAGAGCCATACAATGATGCATATTCTCTTCTCTTAGAAGTAGATATGAAGAAGAAGAAGTATCCCCCCCACTTTAGGGTTCTTTCTCCTCACATTAATTGCTGTGAATCTAGCCAGCTGGCGAGGGATGGCCATAGCTGCGTCGAAGAGACGTCCATGGTCAACGAGTAGGCCGTGGTCTCGCTAATTAGATTGAGTAACCTTGGAGTACTTTGGTCAGCAAATGATTATACCTTTTATTAGCCCGAACAAGCTTAGGAGGTAGTTAGACGCGCTAATTACCACAGGTCTAATTCTGACCCATACAGATAGTCCCTCCGCTTATTGAGGTCGGGATCCAGCCGAGCTCGAAAAGCGTATTTTGCCGATAGCCGCATCCGTTTATGCTTTGGAGACGGCCGTAGCCATTTATTTTTCAAGATTGCCGTAGCTATTTCTACTTTGAAGATGGCCATAGCCATTTATTCTTTGAAGATGGCCGTAGTCATTTATACTTTGGAGATGACCGTAACCATTTATTGCGGACAAACTTCAATAGAGCTATTTGTTAAGTGAATTTACAATCGACGAGCGTGGTCGCAATTCTTTGGTTGGTTTTCATACGAGCGACTGACCGTTGCCGTTCGCATATCTGAAACGGTTGTATCCTTTTGTTTGTACGTACTCTTTTTAGGGCTAGAGGTCATAGTCACTTTATTTTTGCAAGATAGAGATAACCGTTCGTAGCTTTGAGAGGGCCATAGCCGCTCTTACAAAGTGGGTGGCCGTAATCATTTTGTATTCAAGATACGGCAGTGGTATTGCTTCAAAGATGGATGTTATCAATATTACTTTCGGAGGCGGCCGTGGCCAAAATTATTTTGAAGATGGTCATAGCCACTACTGATCTAGAGATGGCCATAGCCGATTACACACGTTTGGCAGGGATACGATCCAACTTTCCGCGTATAGTGAAGGCGTCATATGCTTAGTGACGCATGTGGAGGTGCTCTTGGTGTCTTGGTACCATTACAACCGTTTGAAGGGTGATATGCCGACTGACGGTTGAATGGCCATTTCATGGTATTTGTCATAATGATACCTGTTACTGTAGACCTGAATTGTTTTGCGGTTGGTCAGGTAGTTAATTGTGGCCTTTGGGATTCGTGAAAGCCATTTATGCTTTGTTTATAAATAAAAGGTTGTATCGTTCAATTCTCACTTTCCCAATATTTGATCAAGTGAGATTTTGAGAGAGATAACTCTTTTTATTCTCAGGTTGCTTCATATTCTGTTCCTTGTTTATCTTCAGATCTTCATCTTCCTTTTCTTTTCCGGTGAACTCTGCTCACTTTCTTTTAATATACTGACAATGGCGAGTAGCTCCCGTTCCGATATTACTCCGGTGGTGGTTCTGGCGCCTGAGGGCTCATTTACGGTGGTGAGAACCACCAATTCGGCGAGTATTGACAGGCTCTCGTCTGTGACTAAAATTCTTTCTCTGCCCGGCGGTACGACGACTGATTTCTCCAACCCCGAAGGACAGGGACAAGTGGACGAGACCCCCTTGATGGGGGAGGTAGGCCTCGCCCAACTAAGGCATCAATGTGACATTTCTCGTTTTGCTGACATCGTCCTCGCTGGGAGCGGGGGAGAAGGTTCATGTCGCCCATCGAGGGTACTGCGTTTCTACTCTTACCCTTTCAAGCTAGGGTTTAAAATTCCTCTCCCAATGCTAGTGGTGGACTTCTGTCGCTACTACATGGTATGCCTTGGTCAGCTCATCCCTTTCTGCTACAAGTTACTGGTGATGCTGATAAAATACGCGGAGTTGGCACGGAGGGAGATTAACCTTGGGCCCGTACTGACTCTCTACGCTCCCCAGAGGGTACGAGGTACCATGATTTGGTTGGTCCATCGTGGAGCCGATGGCTTAACTACGGAGCTTGATGACGAGGTCGATACCCATCCTTGTGAGCACTTTTTCTACACCAGGACTGAGCACCTAGTGGCTTGTGATACCGACTGCACGTAAGTTTCTTTTACCCTGGTCTTGATTTCTTTTGGTTAAATGTCTTGCTTCATGTTCGTACGCACTGACCTTCTTCTTATGCTGTAGCTGGATGTCTGCAACCAACACCGTTTTCTGGCATCCGTGAGTGGTTTGAGGCTGTGCTCCCTATTACAGCGGGGATTCGCACGTGGGAGTTTTTCTTGGAGGTCCATGGCCGTAGGCCGGCTGGTGGTAAGAATCTTACTTGCTGTGTTCGTCTTCTTTTGTAGTTCTTAGTTTCCTTTTCTTGACCCTTCTTACTTTGCTGGTTAGGACGACCACGTCGCATGAGAGCTCCTTATCTTGACTTCCGTAGGCCGGGGCCACTGCCCGATTGGTTGCAATGCCGGCGTGTCGCTCGTCCCGAGGGTAACCTCAGTTGAATCCTCAACGGCTCACTTTCCAGCACGGTCCATGCACCAAGTTGAAGAATCTTTAGGTGCCATGCGCTCCAGAGTGGAGTTGCCACCGAATGAAGACGAGGAGGGAGAGGCCGCTGGTTCGGCGTAGGGTGGCATTTACCCCTGTCCTTCTGGTGGTGATTAGTTCGGATTCTACGCCGTTGGAAACGGAAGGGAATGAAGCGGATCCCGCCCCGGAGGGTGAGCGTTGAGTGGGGGTTGCCCCAGTTGGCTTAGGCCAAGGTGACACAATCGCTTCGGCGATTCAAATTCCGGTTCCTTTTGCTGAGAGGGAAGGTAGTTCCTCAACAATTGTTTTGGAGGAGGAGACGGGCGCCCATATTTTGGCGAGTGCGGGCGCTTCAAATTCCCGAGTGGCGGAGGCTTCAACTTCCAGGGCGACGGAGGGAAGGGGCGCCTCAGGAGAGGGGGATGATTTTGAGTCTGTCGTGGACCCTGAGGACGTCCGTTTATTTTAAGAGGGTTATACTCGCCCAGTAGTGCAGGCTGAATGGAATTACTGCTATGTGGAGATCCCTAATGAACAGAACTTACTGGTCGAGGAGGAGAATCTGGTGACGCTGTTCGAGGTTCTGTGCTCAGAGTCAGAAAGTGCGTCCTTGATGGGCATCTCAGAGGTCGGGTTGATAGGCGAGGTGGCCGATATGAGTATAAAGGTACGTGTGATGTTTTTGTCTATTTCTTTCCTTAGTGTATCTTCTTATATTAACTGTTGTCCTACTTGCCGTAGTCATTCTTGTTGGAGGTGAAGAGCATTCGCCGGGCCAACGTCCGCTCGCCTGTCTTTGTGCTGTTGTTAGAAAAGTACCACCGCTATCGGAACTAGTTCCGTGATTTGCAGGGACGATTAAGGAATGACCCATGGAACCGTGAGCTGGTAAAAGAGCTGGCGAGGAGGGAGGTTCATATGTAGTAGACCCTTAACAGGGTAAACTCTCTTGAGGGGTAAATCCGTCAAAGAAATGAAGATAGGAACGCTGAAAGGAGGGCGGCCGCTAAGAGAGAGCGCCAAAATCGGGCTATGGCAGCAGAGTCCACTGAGGTCTTGACTAGGGAGGTGGCCGCCCTAGAGACGGAGACTTCTGCCTTGAGGAAATAGGCAGAGGACGCTTTGGCGAGGGTCGAAACATTGCAGGCGACCAACCACGCCCAAGAAAGAGAACGTGGATTGGAGAGGGCTGCCGCTACTTTCTGGGAGAGGGCGTTGGAGGGGCGCATTGTTGTTTGTGAGCAGGACGCCCGCACTGTGATGGATCGGATTGCGACCTTGGAGGTTGAGAACTTGCGCCTGAGGAATCAAGCTGCTTCTTTTGGTCCTGCTTGTGAGCTTTGGACGTACGTCGAGGCCCAGCTCGACGTGTATAGGCGGTTGTGGGAATCCGGCGTTGTGCCTGAGGCCACCTATGAGGAAGCATGCTAAAAGGCTTGTGATGCTCGTATCGACTGCAATTTTAACCCCCTACGCCCGGGGCTGATGATGGCGTCGAGGGTGCTGATGATGTGAAGAGGGTGCTAATGGCGTCGAGTGAATAGAAACAAAGTTTGTAATACTTGTTAGTTTTCATTCTCTTTTTCTCTTTTATTTTTCGTTGCCATTTGGCTATGTTTTTTTTTTCGGCTCTGGGCCAATGTAACCGGGGGTAACTCCATGTAGATATTGTAAATATATGCGGTTTTTTCCTTTCTATTTGTTTATGTCAATTTTGTGCGTTTCATTTTTGTTCTCGTTCGAGAGGGCCTTGCCTTAGAGTTTTACTAATGAGCATGCTAATGGTCTCGACCGGTTAGGTGATTTCGACCATTATTGAGTTGGTTCCTTGCCTTAAGGGAAAATTGGTGTAGATGGATTTGGCCAGAGACAGACACTTTTGGTCATCACCTTCCTTCACTTGGTGGGAGTGTGTCGTAGCCGTGTTTGGGCAGTGGCGTCACATAGCCTTAGTCCCAGTTCGGGCTTAGTCGGACTACCGGCCGTGGTAATGAAAACCACAGTCTTGTAGTTCGATTTGGGCCGAAATCTACGTGGGCTAAAATTGTTGTATAAAGTTAGTCGTACTTACTTGAACGGCGGGGGTGCTTGACCCGACCTGGGGTTCGACCTTGGTTGAACATTTGGGGGCGTTCGGCCCCGCCTGATCGCTGCTTTGCTCGTAGCCGCAGGGACGTACATTCTTGGCTTTAATTTGTCCGTTGCTGAGTTTGTGACTCTTGTGATGGAGGCGTGTAGCCTGAGTCTTAGTTTTACCCATAGTCGAAATTTTTGTAATTCTAAATAGCGAGGGAATTTGTTCTGAGTCCCAGTTCAAATCGTAGTTGAACTTTTTGTAATTCTTTATGGCGAGGTCATTTGGCCCGAGTCCCAGTTCAATCGTAGTTGAACCTTTGGGCGAGGGCGCATTGCCTGAGTGGCCGTTCAACCGTAGTTGAGCTTTGTTTTGTAATATTTTTGATGTCGAAGGCACATAGCCTGAGTCCCAGTTCAACCGTAGTTGAACTTTTGGGCAAGGGCGTTTGGCCTGAGTCCCAGTTTTACCGTTGTTGAACCTTTGTAATTTTTCTAATGCCGAAGGCACGTAGACTCAGTTGTTGTTCAACCGTAGTTGAACCTTTGCAATTTTTCTGATGTCGAAGGCATGTATCCTGAGTTGTTGTTCAACCGTAGTTGAACCTTTGTAATTTCTCTGATGTCGAAGTCATGTAGCCTGTTGTTGTTCAAACGTAGTTGAACCTTTGTAATATTTTTCTGATGTCGAAGGCACGTAGCCTGAGTTGTTGTTCAACCGTAGTTGAAATTTTGTAATATTTTTTATGTCGAAGGCACATAGCCTGAGTCCCAGTTCAATCGAGTTGAAATTTTAGGCGAGGGAATGTAGCCTGAGTTGCCGTTCAACCTTAGTTGAACTTTTGTAATATTTCTATGTTGAAGGCACATAGCCTGAGTCCAGTTCAACCGTAGTTGAACTTTTGGGCGAGGGCACGTAGCCTGAGTTGCCTTTCAACCGTAGTTGAATTTTTGTAATTTTTCTGATGTAGAAGGCACGTAGCCTGAGTTCTTGTTCAACCGTAGTTGAACTTTTTTTAATTTTTCTGATGTCGAAGGCACGTAGCCTGAGTCCCAGTTCATCGGAGTTAAACTTTTGTGCGAGGGCACATAGCCTGCGTTGCTGTTCAACCGTAGTTGAACTTTTGTAATTTTTTTGATGTCGAAGGCACGTAGCCTGAGTTGTTGTTTAACTGTAGTTGAACCTTTGTAATATTTTGATGTCGAAGGCACATAGCCTGAGTCCCAGTTCAACCGTAGTTGAAATTTTGGGAGAGGGCACGTAGTCTGAGTTGCCGTTCAACCGTAGTTGAACTTTTGTAATTTTTCTAATGTCGAAGGCACGTAGCCTGAGTTGTTTTCAACTGCAGTAGAACCTTTGTAATATTTTAATGTCGAAGGCACATTGCCTGAGTCCTAGTTCAACCGTAGTTGAACTTTTGGACGAGGGCACGTAGCCTGAGTTTCCGTTCAACCATAGTTGAACTTTTGTTTTTTCTGATGTCGAAGGCACGTTGCCTGAGTTGTTGTTCAACCGTAGTTGAACTTTTTGTTTCCCACACAACCCGCTTTGTGTTGGGCGTTGGGGTTTGCTTATAGTTTCAGATCTTGCCTAACTCGTGCTTGTAGTCTTCTCGACCGGTTCGCACTGGTCACCCCATTACAGATTTCGGTTCGAGATGCTTTTGTGCTTTCCTCCTCTTTGGCAGGATCCCGTGTGAAAAGGGGGCGAGGTATCTTATGCGCATTTTTCCCATAGGGATGTGAGGATCTACTACTACTACTACTACTACTTCTTCTTCTTCTTCTTCTTCTTCTTCTTCTTCTTCTTCTTCTTCTTCTTCTTCTTCTTCTTCTTCTTCTTCTTCTTCCCCTTGCTCGGAGACGCGGGATGTGGAAGCAAGCTCGTCTCGAGGCCTTTGACTTTCTTTGATCTGACATGCCGCTTTGGCTAGTTCGAGCTGGGTTATTTTCTTTCCTTTTTTGGTCTAAGGATAAACTACAATTCTACTATGAAGTCCCCACAGATGATGCCAAATTGTTTAGCTCAAAGTTCTCATACACTTTATGAGCATAAATCAATGAAAATAAAGAGAGGGCCAATCATAAAAGATCGTAATAAACCCAAAAGATCAAACGAGTAAAATTTAAGATACAATAGCTATGGATTAAAGGGAGGAGAGTAGAGATCTTTTATTTATAATATCGATTTTGTCTGCCTCTCCATGGAGAGGTTCAGAGCCTTACAATGATATATATTCTCTTCTCTTAGAAGTAGATATGAAGAAGAAGAAGCAGCCCCCTCTCCCACTTTAGGGTTCTTTCTCATCATATTTATAGCTGTGAATCTTGCCAGCTGGCGAGGGACGGCCGTAGCCGCGTCGAAGAGACGTCCGTGGTCTCGCTAATTAGGTTGAGTAATCCTGGAGTACTTTGGTCAGCGAATTATTATACCTTTTATTAGCCCGAACAAGCTTAGGAGGTAGTTAGACGCGCTAATTACCACGGGTCTAATTCTGACCCATACAAAAAAACACAAAGGATTTTTATGTGAAAAAATCTCAACTCAAAGGGACAAAAACAACGATCTACACTTGTAGGCTTTCAACTTCACTAACTCGCAAACCCTTATTTCAAGCCACTTTGTAATAACTCTATTACAAAGGATTCAACTCAACTAACTTGTGGGGCTCTTACCACAAGCCACTTTGTGACTCTTTATATAATAACCCATCATTTTTTTTCTGACCTTTAAATTATTTCTTTTATTTTAATTTCTTATAAGTGATTACAGAGATAGAAATAATTACTTAATTTTCATATGGATATATATACACACACGCCCAGAAGTAGTACTTAGGAATTGAGAGATATGGAGCATGAGTTTAAATATTAAATAAGTGTCTAGTTACTCAATTAGTTTATATATGAAGAGTGGATAATTAAATAGATCTTAGTAAGAACATTTATAAGACAAAAGGAGGGACAAGCCCAATATTTATGGATGCCCCACGTGACATGTGACATAAGAGGGTACAATTAAGTGAAAGTGGGGTCTTAATTCCTGGTTGAAGGAAAAAAAATACAGGAAACTCTTTTCAGGGAGTTTGACGGCGGAACCTAAGTAAAGGCAAAACTGCTTATTTGCTATCCTATAAACCCACGGAGTCATGAACTGAATTGGGTAGGAAACCTTATTGAGAAGAGGACGTGAACTGGGATTTAGAGTACTATATTTATATGCTACACGCTCGGCTATAACAAGATACGATTTTAAGGTAATTGATTTATCTATATTTTCTGAATTTAATTATTATTCTTACTACATGAACACTGGTATATATGAATTATATGACGAGTTGGATTGCAAGTTATTGGGATATAGTTTACATAAGTTTATGGTTTAGGATATCAATTTTTGAGTCGTAACTTTAAATTTGAAATATCACAAAATTGAGAGAATGACCCTTCAGTTGGCATTAAGATTGAAATTTGATTATGTATTTGGATTCTATTACTTATACTTAACTCAAAAATATAATTTATTCGAGATTTGACCATGTTGAGGGGAGATGGGTTTTTAGTTAACTTTGACTCGATACTCCTAAAATTATAAAATGACATCAGTTAGAATAGGTAACATCGTTTATTAATATTTTACATAGATTTGGGCTATTGAAGGATGTTTGGTTGGTGTTCTAGATGCTACAAAGTTGGGAAACATCACTTGAGAGGTAAGTGAGACTTTGATACTTACTTTTCTAAAATTCATTTTAAGAATATATTTTCTTTGTCCGGTTCATGTGTTGGGACAAGCGTGTGCATGACAGAATCGATGGTCTTAGACTAGCCGCAAATATATTATTTAATGAAGGAAAAATATATTATTTTATGAGTTGTTTGATAGTGTGATGCGGCTGTGCACCATAAGGTTGACTTTTATAGCTTGATACTGCCGTGCGCCATGATATTGAGTTTAATACGGCTGTGTGCCATGATGTTGAGTTTGATACGGTTGTGCGCCATGATATTGAGTTTAATACGGCTTTGCGCCATAATACGGCTGTGCACCATGATATTGAGTTTCATATTCGAGGATCTTACTAGGGTATATTTATATAACTCACTCCTTATGTGCATGTCTATGTAGATACATTGGTGAAGACGGGGCTAATAGCTGACGAGTTCGCTGGAGTTGATTCAGTTATTGAGGTGAGCCGCCGCATTATTCGTGGACGCTGCCAAAGGATTCTTTATTATTTACCCACGCGATGTCTTTTGTAATTCTCTTAGATACTCTATGGTCTTGTGTAGAATTTTGGCTAGAGTTTTAGTTTAATAATTTGAGATACCATTTGTTCATAATTAATTTTCAAAGTATTTGGATACTTATAGTTAGCCAAATATTGCAAATTAATGGCTAAGGTATGAAAGTATGGTTCGCCTAGCAGGTGGTGTTAGCTGGGTTCCAATCACGTCTAGGGAGTAATTTGGACGTGGCACTCTAGTTATAAAGCCTTTAACTAACTTGCGATACTCTCACCACAAGACACTTTGTCACTCTCAAGTAATAAAGTCGTTAATCACTCTAACTTGGAATAACACTATTACAAGCCACTTTATATCACTCTAATAACAAAGACTTTAACTTATGACTACACCTAGTTACAACATAAACTGGAAAGTTTACGGATTTGGGTTTCCTAAAAACAATTTCTAAGAAAGAAAGATAGGAGTTACAATGAAGAACAATTAACAAAGACTCAACAAACCTAAGAACCCAAGATATCTTCAATCTTGGATCGTGCATCATCTTTGTTCTTGAGAGGTATTTTCTAGCACTTGAGAGAATATTTCATATTTTGATTTGCAAGTGTTGAAGGAAGTCTTGTGCCTTGTACCAGGTTTATACAGCAAAAGACATCACCTTAGTGATGTCAAATCTTGGTTAGTACATGCCTCTTCTCGATAGGAAGTGACTGCTGCACTGTGTCGTATACAGTTGCATGCACTCACTTTCTGCAGTTGCTTTCCAACTGTACAATTGACTTATACTTCTGTCAGGGGAACACCAACGGATCAGGTCCCTAATCTGGTTCTTGTAAGTCTAAAGGCACACTGCCCAGATTATCTTGAGCCGATTAACTTGAATGATTATACCATGCATGCTTTAAGTCCTTTATCTGGTTGTCTCGTGAAGTAAGTTATTTTACCTTCCTTGATTGTATTCATACTTGTGTGATATCACTTACACTGATGTAAGCAAGGTAGGTAAAAATCCTCCCACAGAAAGTTGACTGCTGCACTTGTCCTGTACAATAATGTGTGCATGCAACAACTTTCCCTCTGTAGAGTTGACTTCATACAGCCTCCTCGGGAACTGATAGGGACATGTTCCCTCTGCTGTTCCTTCAACTCTTCCTCATTTGAGTCATTGTATTAGCTTTGACTACCAGGTTCTTTTCTTTCTTTAGTTCTCTTCTTTCACTGTCTATCTTCCTCTTCATCTCGTAGGTCTTCAGATTTCCAACCAGCTCTTCTATATTCATCTCCTGCAAGTCCTTTGATTCACTAAATAGCAGCCACCTTACTTTCCTAAGGGCTGGGTCCTAACTTGCAATATTGTGATCTCAAGGTCTTGTAAATGTGTAACAAGTTCCTTTACTGGTTCTGGATGGTAAGTTGGTTAGATTATCAAACCACAAAGTAAAGTACTTATGCCAAAGGTACTTGTAACCTATAAATTTCTCCCTTTTCGATGATGATAAACTTAGAATTGATATTCCCCCTGAGAACCAGATTTCCATATTGTTCCCCCAACGAATCAGCCATATTCCCCATGAGAACCAAACCTAAGGAGCTGATCACAACTGGTTCCTCAAGACTATTTGGCAGATCATCAAAACTCAAAGTACCATAACTTATCATTTTTCATTCAATTTGTTCAGGGGGTTTCATTGATCAAAGAGTTGATATCAAGGATTAGTCTCGGTGTGGATACATATAGAGTCTTTGCCCTATCGAAGAAATTTAAAACAAGACTCTCTTTACCAGGTACGTCTTTGATCCGATCTTTGACATATAAATGAGTTTTAAACACAAAATGTTTTGCTTAGGATTATTCTTGTCTTCTGCTGCATGTTAAGAATATCTATATACAATCCTATGGGTGGTGTGTGTTCAGATTCCCAATCAAGTCTTTTTTTGTTTTAGGATGGAGGGTAGCATTGCCACCGATTGATTCTAACATCAACGACCCTAAAACGACCACTTAACATACTTTATTTAGATTTTATGTTCAAGCTTCTTATTAGAGATGACATATCTTTCATTTCTCTCAGATGGAGTCCGAAACTAAAATATTGTAAGTTTGATTTAAGAGAAAAATAAATTATAAAAAAAATATAGAGGAGCATATTATGTATAACGCATCTAATACATACGTTATGCTTCAACGATGAGCGCTATGAATCCCATTGATGTGCACTATGAAGTACTCATCATTTGGTTCCATTTGACATTAAAAATAACCAAATTAACTTGTTTGAGAAATAAAGAGTGTTAAGAAATCTCAAGGAAATATCAATATTACAATGACCGCATCTATTTTGATGGATCACAGGCTTCTTCCAATTCCATCCTTTATTAGAAAATTAACATTTTTTCTTCGTTTGTGGTGTGAATTATGTTAATGAATTCACATTACCAGCAGGGAGGGTTCTTTTGTAGCTGATGTCTTAGTTGTGACGATCCGACCCTTAGTCTCATGTAATTCTGTCCCGTTTTCCCTGTTTAATGCTTCTACATGTTTCATTGTATGTGTTTGGTGAATTTGAATTAATTCGGATAGAGTTTGGTTGGAAAGGAGACAATTAGTCTCTTTAAGGAAGGGTTGGTTTGGAAAAGTCAATCGGATGTTGACTTATGAGTTAGAGAGCTCAGATTGGATTTCTGATGATTCAGTTAGTTTCGGGGATGTTTTAAGATTAGGAGAACAATAAGAAATAATTTTGGAGGCTCGGTGTAGAATTAGGCTTGAATTGGTTAAGTTAGCGTTTTGGCGATATCCGGTTGATAGGTGAGATTTTGATCTGAGGGTCGAAATCTAATTCCAAGAGTTGCAGTAGCTTCGTTAGATGATTTTGGATGTGTGTGCAAAATTTCAATTGATTCGAAAGTGTTTAGGTTGGGTTTTTGATCAAATACAAGTTTCGAAAGTTTTAGTTTAACTTAGGCTTGAATCCGTTGTAATTTGATGATTCTCGTACTGTTGGATGTGTTTTTATGATTGGAACATGTTTGTGTGATGTTTTAGGATGGGTTGATACTTCTGGTTGAGGTCCCGAGGGCCTCAGGATGTTTTTGGGTGGTCAATCGGACCAATTTTGGCCTTCGGGAGTTGCAGAAAAATTGCTGGTGTGTTGCAGAGGAATTGCCCTATGTGATCGCATAGGGTGCATTGCGACCGTGTAGAAGGATTGGAGAGGGGCCCTGTTTTGTGCTATGGGGTCGCATTAGGGGCTATGCGATCGCATTGGTTCGGATGTTTGGGTTGTGCTTTCGCATAAGGGTGAGTGCAATCCCGTAGTGTATTTGGGCCTGGGGTCCCTGCCAGTGAATTGTTCTATGTGATCGCATGGGTTTGAGTGCGATCACATAAGAGGAAATCTGGAGGTTGGAAATTTGCCCTATGCGATCGGAATAGCAAGGCTGCGATTGCATAGAGTAAAATCTGGGCAGACAAAAGGGTTTTAATAACATTTCATCCGCGAACCAAGTCTATTTTCCACCATTGTTAAGCAATCTTGGGAACTTTTGACGATAATTTAGAGGTTTTTGACTGGGAATCGATTGGAGGTATGTCCTATGGCCTAGAAACATCATCTAATTGTGATTTCAACACCTAAATTCATGGAATATGAGTAAAAAGGGAAGAACTAAGGCTTGTGATTTTGAATGAGAAATTGGATTTTGAGGTAGCATTTGGACTCTGATTTTGATGATTTTACATGCATAGACTCGTGGCGCGATAAGGAATATTTTGGTGTAAAAATTTCTGACTTTGAAGAAGTGGGCCCGGCGCTCGGGTTTTGCAAATTTCGTGGTTTTCGATATTTTTCGTGTCTTTTCGAGTGAGTTATATTCCCTTAGCCTATTGTAATGCATTCTTTGTGGTTTTGACCAGTTTCAACACGCGAGGAGGTCGATTAAAGAGGCAAGGGCATTGCTAGCTAGTTTTCGGCTGGCTAGAGGTGAGTAATTGATGTAACTACTACTCTGAGGGTTTGAAATCTGAGACTTTCACATTGCGACGCTATATTGAGGTGTGACATGCATTCCACGATGAGTACGGGGTCGTACACTGTTGGAGATTTAGACT
The DNA here is from genome assembly GCA_034376525.1 of Nicotiana benthamiana. NCBI lineage: Eukaryota > Viridiplantae > Streptophyta > Magnoliopsida > Solanales > Solanaceae > Nicotiana > Nicotiana benthamiana. The sequence continues at coordinate 57,492,174 of CM067338.1, forward strand.
TAGTCCATCCCGAGTGGTAATTTCTACTATATTGGCGACTGAAACGCATACTTTGTTATTGTGAATTCGGCTTGTTGCCATGTTTGGGGCCTTGTGCCGACCTGTAGAATCTCTAGGGGATCTTTATGTGTTTTCCTCACTTGTGTACATAACATAAACTTCCATTCATGCTTTCAAATATTAAAAACAATATGATAATTGTGTTTTATGCATGAACCTTATATAAAAAGGATATGAGGGCAGAGATCTTTGTAGTATGTCACGCCTGATTGGTTGTTGACTTATTTGATTGAGATGGGCCGGGGAACCAGTAGAGTGGGTGGTTCCTTGATATGGATTGGGCTACAAGCCGTAGCGATTATATACATATTGATATTCAGCCCGAGAGCCTGTTTTATGCCAATACCTGGCTGATATTGCTCTTGGGCTATAGGAACCCCTCCGTAGTCTGTACACACCCCCAGTGAGCGCCGTTGATGTTAAATATGTGGAGCGCGCTGTACTCCACAGCGGGTAATGGAATGTACAGTTATATGTATTGTATTCTTTCATGCATTATTCCTTAACTGTACTATTTGTTGTATACCGTTTCCATTATTTTGGATATGAACTGCTAGATATAGAGCACTTTGTGCATTTCCTGTGTTTTCTTACCTTCAGACTTTAGTTTTGTTTATTACTCACTGGGTTGGAGTATTCACTTTACTCCCTGCATCTTGTATGCATATCCAGGGCAGTCTCAGGCTGAGTAGATCCAGCTGATCCAGATTTCTTATCTTCGTGAGTATTTGAGGTAGCTGCAAGGCGTTCGTAGCCGATGATTCTCCCCTCTATCTCTATTCTTTATTTTACATTATCAGTGTTAGACATGCTTTGTAGTAGGATATTACTCTGTCATTAGAGGCTCATGGTCGTGACACTGGGTTCTAGTTGGGTTGTATTGGTATTTTTTTATACTATGCATTATTATCAGTATATTAGACTTTTGTTTAAAATGATAATTATCTTTATCTTTTTAATAAATGGAACTATTGTTATAAATGGTCGGACTTTCCTAGTAGTGTGCTGGGTGCCATCATGACCGGGTTGGGGTCGTGACAAGTTGGTATCATAGCCTAGGTTACTTGGTCTCGCGAGTTATGAGCAGGTTTAATAGAGTCTCACGGATCAGTACGAAGACGTCTGTACTTATCCTCGGGAGGCTGCAGAACCTTTAGGAAACTTCATATTCTTGGAATTCGTATCGTGTAACTTTGTTGATGTGAGAACTAAAATTTTGTTATTCTATTCACTCGCAGATGATGAGAACCCGTGCTATTGGACGTGGCGGACGACCACCTGTACCACCTACTGAGCCCACCAAAGGCCGTGGACGTGGTCGAGGTCGTGGTCATGGTCGAGGCAGATCCAAGGGGGCAGCACCTTTTGACCCACTAGTTGCCCCAGCTCAGGAGCAGGCTCAAGCTGTAGAGACTCCAGCAGCACCTGTTCAGGCACCAACTGTGCCTATTGTGATTCCGGGTCTTCAGGAGTCCCTAGCTCAGATTTTATTAGTTTGCGCTGGACTAGCTCAGGCCGTCTCAGCCACTACTACAACAGCTACTTCGCAGGCCGGGGAGGCAATCAGACCCCCGCTGATCGCACACCCGAGCTAGTAGTGCAGGGTTTGCAGACACCAGAGGAACCACTAGTTCATCAGGTTGCCCCAGTTCAGCCGGTTACCCCAGTTCAGGATGATGTGATTCCACCTATGCCAGATGATGAGCAGTGTCGTCTTGAGAGGTTTAGCAGGCTTTCACCTCCTACTTTCAGTGGTGTTCCAAATGAGGATGCCCAGGGTTTTCTTGACAAATTTCGACGTATGCGTCGGACCGTAGGGATCTTGGAGTCGAGTGGGGAGTCATTTACTACTTTTCAGTTGTCTGGAGAAGCTTTCACTTTGTAGGAGGCGTATGAACGGCGTAGGACCAGAGGTGCAGTGCCTTTGTCATGGCAGGAGTTCTCAACTCTCTTTCTGGAGAAGTGGGTACTGCAGTCTCAGAGGGAGGAGCTGTGTAGAGAATTTGAGTACCTTCGTCAAGGAGATATGACCGTGACACAGTATGAAGTGAGATTTTTGGAGTTGGCTCGATATGCTCCATGGATGGTCCCCACTGATCGAGAGAGGATTCAGAGGTCTGTGGATGGAATTACCTATCCCATCCGTATTCGAATGACCCAAGAGAGGGTTCTAGGCCATACCTTTAAGGATGCTGTGGAAATTGCTCGTGATATTAAGACGGCTCGCCATTAGGAGAGAGAGGAGAGGGAGGCCAAGAGGCCTTGAAGACCATGCAGCTTCAGTAGTGCTCCATCTAGGGTCCAGTTTCAGCAGAGCAGAGGTTGTTCTTTCTGGCCTCATCAGTCGGCTCGTCCCAAGTATCATGGGGTGTGTTCAGGACGTGGTCATCAGGGGTTCCAACAGGGCCAGTCTTCACCTCCCAGCTCATAGCTCTTCACATTCCCCTTCAGCTCAAGGTTCTTTTGTGTAGGGCGCATCGGCTGGTCATTCTGGTGCGAGGGGTTCCCATCATTCCCCTTCTCCAGCATCTGGTATTTGCTTCGAGTGTGGCGAGTTAGGACTTATAAGGAGGCAGTGTCCTCGACGTCATGGTAGCCAATCTTAGTAGAGGGATCAACCCTCGTCTTCTGCTCTGGTTTTTTCAGCACCAGCCTAGTCTGAGAGGGGCGGAGACTAGGCAGCCAGGGGTCACCCTAGGGGCTAAGACCGATTAGGTGGCGACGGCCAGGCTAGATTTTATGATATCCCGGGAGGACAGCCCTTGCTTTCGATGCTGTTATCACATGTATTATTTCATTCTGCCATAAAGATGCCTTTGTCTTATTTGATCCAGGTTCTACCTGTTCCTATGTGTCTTCATATTTTGCTCATCATTTGAGTACGACCCGAGGGTGTCTTGCTTTACCTGTGCACATATCTACCCCGGTGGGTGATACTATTGTTGTGGACCATGTGTATCCGTCCTGTATTGTTACTATTGGGGGTCTGGAGACCCGCATTAACTTATTGCTTTTGAGCATGGTAGACTTTGATGTTATTCTGGGCATGGACTGGCTATCTCCGTGTCATGCTATTCTTGAATGTTATGCAAAGACAGTCACCTTGGCTATGCAAGGCGTTCCGAGGATTAAATACCGTGGTATGACTGATTATATCCCTAGTAGGGTTATATCTTTCTTGAAAGCCCAACGCATGGTTGGGAAGGGTTGTTTATCATATTTGGCCTTCGTGCGTGATGTTGGAGCTGAGGCTCCCAGTATAGATTCTGCTCTCTTTATGAGGGACTTCCCTGATGTATCTCCTGCAGACCTTCCGGGTATGCCCCCAAATAGGGAAATTGATTTTGGTATTGACCTAGTGCCGGGCACCAAGCCTATTTTTTATTCCGCCTTATCGTATGGCACCAACGGAGTTGAAAGAATTGAATGATCAGCTTCGGAAACTCCTAGAAAAGGGGTTTATTCGACTGAGCGTGTCATTGTGGGGTGCACCTGTGTTATTTGTGAAGAAGAAATATGGCGCAATGATAATGTGCATTGACTATAGGCAGTTGAACAAAGTAACAATGAAGAACAAATATCCCCTACCTCGTATCGGTGATTTATTCGACCAGCCTCAGGGAGAGAGGGTGTTTTCTAAGATAGATATTCGTTTGGGTTATCACCAGTTGAAGATAAGGAGTCAGATATTCTTAAGACTGACCAATGCCCCAGCAGCATTCATGCACCTGATGAACAGTATATTTCGGCCGTATCTGGATTCATTTTTTATTATATTCATTAATGATATCTTGGTATGCTCACGTAGTCAGGAGGAGCATGTAGAGCATTTGCGAGTGGTATTGCAGAGATTGGGGGAAGAGAAGTTGTATGCCAAGTTCTCCAAGTGTGAGTTCTGGATTAGTTCCGTGGCCTTCTTGGGACACGTGGTGTCCAATGATGGTATTTAGGTTGATCCAAAGAAGAGGTGGTTCAGAGTTGGCCTAGACCATCCTCGGCCACAGACGTAGCTTCCTCGATTTGGCGGGTTATTATCGTTGTTTTGTTTAGGGTTTCTCATCTATTGCCTCGTCCTTGACCAAGTTAACGCATAAGGGCGCGCCATTTGTATGGTCGGATGAGTACAAGGAGAGCTTTAAGAAGCTCAGGACAACTTTGACTACAACCCCAGTATTGGTCTTGCCATCAGCTTCAGATTCTTAACCATTTATTGTGATGCTTTGAGGGTCTGGATTGGCTCTGTATTGATGCAGGAGGGAAGAATGATTCTTCTGCTTCTTGGCAGTTGAATCCCCATGAGAGGAACTACCCTGTTCATGATTTAGAGTTCGCTGCTATAGTTCATGCCCTGAATATATGAAGGAACTATTTATATGGAGTATCTTGTGAGGTGTTCACCGATCATCGCAGTGTTCAGCATTTGTTCAAGCATAAAGATCTTAATTTGAGGTAGCGGAGGTGGCTTTAGTTACTTAAGGACTATGATATTATCGTTTTGTATCATCGGGGAAAGTCCAATGTGGTGGCCGATGCCATGAGCTGAAAGGCAGTTAGTGTGGGGTGTTCGGCGTATATTCCAGTTAGGGAAAACCCTTTGCAGTTGATGTTCAGGCTTTGGCCAATCGGTTGGTGCGGTTAGATATTTCGGATCCTAGCCGAGTGTTGGCGAGCGTGGTTTCACGGTCTTCCTTGTATGATCGCATCATAGAGCGCCAGTATGATGATCCGCATTTTCTTGTCCTCAAGGATAGAGTTCAGCATGGAGATGCTAGGGATGTGACTGTAGGCGACGATGGTGTGTTGAGGATGCAGGGTTGGATTTGTGTGCCCAATGTAGATGGGCTTAGAGATTTGATTCTTGAGGAGGCTCACAGTTCGCGGTATTCCATCCATCCGGGTGCCGCGAAGATGTACCAAGACTTGAGACATCATTACTGATGGAGGAGAATGAAGAAACACATTGTGGGATTATGGCTTGGTGTCTCAATTGTCAGCAGGTAAAATATGAGCATCAGAGACCGGGTGGTTTGCTTCAACAGCAGGTTATTCCTGAGTGGAAATGGGAAAGAGTTACTATGGATTTCGTGAGTGGTATTCCTCGGACTTTAAAGAAGTTCAATTTGATTTGGGTCATTATGGATCGGCTGACCAAGTCCCCGCACTTCATTCCAGTGTGTACCACATATTCTTCGGAGTGGCTGGCAGGGATATTTATTCGTGAGATTGTACGATTGCGTAGTGGTCCAATTTCTATTACATCAGATAGAGGTACTCAGTTCACTTCTCAGTTTTGGAGGACTTTTCAACACGAGTTGGGTACTCAGGTGGAGATGAGTTCAACATTTCATCCTTAGATGGACGGACAGTCCGAGCGTATTATTCAGATATTGAATGATATGTTCCGTGCTTGTGTGATTGATTTTGGAGGTTTTTGGGATGAGTTTCTACCTCTTGCAGAGTGCCTACAACAACAGCTATCAGTCTAGCATTCAGATGGCGCCGTATGAGGCCTTATATGGGAGGCTGTGTAGATCTTCGGTCGGTTGGTTTGAGCCCGACGAGGCTAGGTTTTTAGGGACAGATTTGGTCTAGGATGCCTTAGAGAAGGTGAAGGTGAAGGTGATTCCGGAGAGATTTCATACAGCTCAGTCGCGTCAAAAGAGTTATGCGGACCGGAAGGTTCAGGATGTATCTTACTCGGTGGGTGAGAAGGTCTTGCTGAAGGTTTCACCCATGAAGGGTGTGATGAGGTTTGGAAAGAAAAGGAAGCTGAGTCCACGGTTCATCATACCTTTGGAGGTGCTTAGGAGGATTGCCGAGGTGACCTATATGCTTGCTTTGTCACCCAGCTTGTCGGGTGTTCATCTGGTGTTTCATGTGTCTATGCTCCGGAAGTATGTTGGGGGAGTCGTCTCATGTCTTGGACTTCAGCACAGTTCAGTTGGATGGGGATTTGACTTATGATGTGGAGCCAGTGGCTATTTTGGGTTGACAGGTTCGGATATTAAGTTCAAAGGACATAGCTTCGGTTAAGGTATAGTGGAGAGGCCGGCCCATGGAGGAGGCCACTTGGGAGACCGAGCAGGAGATGTGGAGCAGATACCCGCACCTAATTGAGACTTCAGGTATATTTCTTGACCCGCTCGAGGAAGAGCGCTTGTTCTAGTTGGGGAGGATGTGACGATCCGATCCGTCATCTCATGTAATTCCATCCCGTTTTCCCCGTTTAATGCTTCTATATGTTTTATTGTATGTGTTTGGTGAATTTGAAGTAATTCGGATAGAGTTTAGTTGGAAAGGAGACAATTACTCTCTTTAAGGAAGGGTTGGTTTGGAAAAGTCAACCACATGTTGACTTGTGAGTTAGAGGGCTCAGAATTGATTTTTGATGATTTAGTTAGTTTTGGGGGATGACTTAAGGCTTAGGAGAACAATCTGAAGTAATTTTGGAGGCTCGGTGTAGAATTAGGCTTGAATTGGCTAAGTTAGCGTTTTGGCGATATCTGGTTATAGGTGAGATTTTGATCCAAGGGTCGGAATGGAATTCCGAGAGTTGCAGTAGCTTCGTTAAGTGATTTCAGTTGATTTGGATGGTTTTAGGTTAGGTTTTTGATCAAATGCAAGTTTTGGATGTTTTAGTTTAACTTAGGCTTAAATCCGTTGTAATTTGATGATTCTCGTGTTGTTGGATGTGTTTTTATAATTGGTACATGTTTGTGTGATGTTTTAGGATGGGTTGACACTTCTGATTGAGGTCCCGGGGGCCTCGGGGTGTTTTCGGTGGTCAATCAGACCAATCTTGGCCTTTGGAAGTTGCAGAAAAACTGCTGGTGTGTTGCAGAGGAATTGCCCTATGCGATCGCATAGGGTGCATTGCGATCACATAAGAGGTTTGGAGAGGGGCCTTGTGTTGTGCTATGCGGTCGCATTAGGGGCTATGCGACCGCATTGGTTTGGAAGTTTGGGCTGTTCATTCACATAAGGGTGAGTCTGATCGCGTAGTATATTTGGGCCTGGGGTCCCTGACAATGAATTGTTCTATGCGATCGCATGATTTTGAGTGCGATCGCATATGAGGAAATTTGGAGGTTGGAAATTTGTGCTATGCGATCGCAATAGCAAGGCTTCGAACGCATAGAGTAAAATCTGGGGGGACAGAAGGGTTTTAATAACATTTCTTCCGAGATTCAAGTCTATTTTCCACCATTAAGCAACCTTGGGAGCTTTTGACGAGGAATTTAGAGGGTTTTGACTGAAAATCGATTGGAGGTTAGTACTATGGCCTAGAAATATCATATAATTGTGATTTCAACACCTAAATTCATGGAATATGAGTAAAAAGGGAAGAACTAAGGCTTGTGTTTTTGTATGAGAAATTGGAGTTAAGGGAGCATTTGGACTCCGATTTTGATGAATTTTACATGCATAGACTCGTGGCGTGATAAGAAATATTTTGGTGTAAAAATTTCTAACTTTCGAGAAGTAGGCCTAGGGCTCGTGTTTTGCAAATTTTGTGGGTTTCAATATTTTTGAGTCTTTTCGAGTGAGTTATATTCCCTTAGCCTATTGTAATGCATTCTTTGTGGTTTTGACCAATTTCGATATGCGAGGAGGTCGATTCGAGAGGCAAGGGTATTGCTAGCTAGTTTTCGGCTGGCTAGAGGTGAGTAATTGATGTAACTACTACTCTGAGGGTTTGAAATCCGAGACTCTCACATCGCGACACTATATTGAGGCGTGACATGCATTCCACGATGAGTACGGGGTCGTATACTGTTGGGGATTGAGACTTAGTCCATCCCGAGTGGTAATTCCTACTATATTGGCGACTGAAACGCATACTTTGATATGGTGAATTGGGCTTATTGCTGTGTTTGGGGCCTTGTGCTGACATGTTGAATCCTTAGGGGATCTTTATGTGTTTTCCTCACTTGTGTGCATAACATAAATTCTCAGTCATGTTTTTAAATATTAAAAATAATATAATAACTGTGTTTTATACATGAACCTTAAATGAAAAGGATATGATGGCTGAGATCCATGTAGCATGTCACGCCGAATTGGATGTAGAATTATTTGACTGAGATGGGTCGTGAACCCAATAGTGAGGATGGTTCCTTGATATGGATCGGGCTACACGCCCTACCAATTTTATATATATATATATATATATATATATATGTGTATATATATATTGATCCCGAGAGCATGTTTTATGGCAATACCTGACTGGTATTGCACTTGGGCTATAGGAGCCCCTCCGTAGTCTGTATACACCCCCAGTGAGCGCCGTTGACATTAAATAAGTGGAGCGCGCTGTACTCCACATCGGGTGATGGAATGTACAGTTATATGTATTGTATTCTTTCATGCATTATTCCTTAGCTGTACTATTTGTTGTATACCGTTTCCATTATTTTGGATATGAACTGCTAGATATAGAGTACTTTGTGCATTTCCTGTATTTTCTTACCTTCAGACTTTAGTTATGTTTATTACTCACTGGGTTGGAGTATTCACTTTACTCCCTGCACTTTGTATGCAGATCCAGGGCAGTCTCAGGCTGAGTAGATCCAGCTGATCCAGAGTTCTTATCTTCAGGAGTATTTGAGGTAGCTGTAGGGCGTTCGTAGCCGATGATTCTCCCCTCTATCTCTATTCTTTATTTTTACATTATCACTGTTAGACAGACTTTGTAGTAGGATATTATTATGTCATTAGAGGCTCATGGTCGTGACACCAGGTCTTAGTTGGCTGTATTGGTATTTTGTTAGATTTATACATTATTATCAGTATTTTAGACTTTTGTTTTAAATGATAATTATCTTCATATGTTTAACTAACAGAATTATTATTATAAATGGTCGGACTTGACTAGTAGTGTGATGGGCACCATCACAACCAAGTTGGGATTGTGACATAAGTAAACCAAAGGGGCAAGACTAAACAAGAATCATATTTTAATGAAGATATGTCTTTGTCAAAGTGATACATGACGCATATAATTGATGCGCTATGCAGTAAATTATTATGACTATAATAATTTAATATAGCATATGTATTACATACATTATATTTTAATGGGGTAACTGATTGTTAAGATATAATACATAATATTTTAGATGAATTATAGTATATATGGTCCTCTAATACTTTTTTTCATCTATTTTTATCGCTTGAGTTAAAACTTATTATATTTTGGTTTCGGACTCCTCTCATGTGGTATTCCCCATAACGGTTCTCCTAGTCTGTCACTATCATGTGCCACTCAATTCTACAACCAATTGAAAGCAAATACTTCCCCAAAAGAAAACAAATGAACACCTCATCAATCTAGATGAACTTTTTAGCTACATGTGTCGTAGGTTGTAATTCATTTAGCTCGTCACCTACCTTTTTTACGATGTTCATTGATAATTTGAAAATTTGTGCCATATTTAAACAAGTAATACTAATACAGCAACATGATAGTCACAAGGATCTAGATTTATGGGAGTAATCAGACATTTGGAATTTATGAAGATCCGTCCAAAAATGCTGAAGTCAATTAAGATGCTCATTTGTCATTAACATAGTCTTTGCCTATTATTTCGTCCGGTTCAAAATAAATAATTTTTTAGTTATTTTTATACATATTAAAAATTTTATTTTTTAATATTAATTAATAATAAAATCGATCATATTAATTTTTATTATCTTTTACATAAATACTCTTAACACATACTCCAATATTAATTACTCCAAGAACAATATAGGATAAAAATAATTAATTCATTCTTGAAATATAAAAAATTTACTTATTTTGAACCTCAAGAGAAAAACTTAAAACTTACTTATTTTGGACCAGTAAGTGTCCAATTTACTTTTTTATTTTGGTTCAAAATAAGTGTCCAGTTATGTAATCAAAAAAGAATTCAATTTAATTTTACAAAATAACCCCTATGTACATATTTCTAAAAAGTTTTTTTATTCCTCATATGAAATATTTAATTAGGAATAATTTAATCATACTATATATTTTTATAGGATTTAATTTTTTTTAATGATATACTAAAAATAAATTGAACATTTATTTTGTTTTCAAATGTTCAGTTTGATGGATAAAAAAATGAGAGGAAGAGAGCACTCATCAGTAGGGACAAAAACTTCTTGTAGGTAATTGAGACACGTGAGTGATTCTGATTGTCATTATCTTTGTGTTTAGCATTTATCAAATAATTAATTAAACAAAAGTGAATGTAATTAGCTTCTCTTTAATTATTAAAATGCTGTGTTAGTTTTAACTTTTAAGGAACTGGTTAACCGACAGCTTTCCTAGAATGGCAAATGGTGAAACTTGACCTTTTCCCAAGATTCTGCTTTTCCAACAAAGAATCAACTTGCACACTAAGAGGCAAATGCAAAAGTAGCCATGTTTCGCTTAGAACATTTTCTTTTCTTTATAAAGTTCTATAAAAGCAAATAACTTTGGTTTTGGTTAACGAAACAAAGTTTTCATTTTTTCTTTCTCAAAATATGAAAGTATTACTTTGCTCTTCTACTACTGCTGCATTAGTCTAACCATGTCATACTAATTTATAATGAGGCGTAACAACATAGGATGTGTTGAATAGTCTTGATATATATATATATATATATATATATATATATATAGTTGTAAAGTTCTCTTATAAAAGTCATGAATCAAATACAAAGTGTTTTACTAGCATTCTCATGAATTGACAAATCTTCTATTGATTGTTAGTTTACCGTAATTCTCCTTCTTCATTAGCGACAAAGTCAAGTAATGTGAACAAGCTTATATATGCGGATTATCTTATTATTTTTAACAGTAAAGTATATTATATATATATATATATATATATATATATATATATATATATATATATATATATATATATATATATATATATATATATATATATATATATATATATATATATATATATATAACAGTATTTTCATTTTTATTTATTTGGTATAATAATATGAGTTGAATATAAATAAAAAAAATAAGAATTCATGAACCAACCATAATTTTGGGTGGAGGTTAGTTGTCGTTACTTTCGAAGACACTGTTTCTAAACGAAAATCTTCAAAAAAATTGTTCATAAGATATTTGTGAAGAGCAAACCAATTGCCCTCCAAGAATAATCGGGAAAAAAAAGTTAGAAACATCCTAATTTATAATTGGTAATTAAAAAATAATCAAATTTAAAAATAATTAAAATTTAACTAATTTTTTATGTAAAGGTAGAATTTGAACAAAAACACCCTTAAAAGTTCGAAAAAATTTCAGATTAATATTGTTAGGATCGAAATAATCATGTGACATGCGGAAGTTATTAGTAAATAAATATTGAATAATGATAAATCATATAACAAAAGAAAAATATACCAAAAGAGACATAAATATTTAATGTGATCCGGTTAATTTGACCTACATCCACGGGCAGACATGGACAATCCACTATATAAAAGAGAGGACAACATATCGAGAAAATAACCTCATAAAGAGGCAAACACAAGTGGCACACTAACACTTGTCCCAAAAATATCCCCCTTAAGTAAAACTGTCAAACCCATTGTGTCTACATTATGGATCCTGCTGAATTAGAAGGAATGATCCTCAATTTATAGAAGTCCAAATATTTTCCTCCAAGAAAAGAGACCAGTCAAATATGAGAGATTCATAATTTCCTTTAAAGAAAAAAAAACTCAATTATGGTAACATGCCGTCATTTTCTTCAAGAGATAGGAAAACTAGACATGGTAAGAAAATCATGACAAACACCTAAAAATTCTCTCACTTGGCCTGAATTTTCTAACAAAATAAACTGGATCATCCTTCTTTACAGAATCTTCAACAAGTCACATATACATATCCAGATCTCCACCACAAAGTTTGTCTTAATGTGAGTAGCACTCTGGTCTAAAATTATGATTACCATCAAATATGTTGCGGCTAGAACTGAACCTGTCAAGATGAATATATCTTCAATCTCGCTTGGATACCACTTGGCAGGACCGAAAAAATCATGTATCATACGTAGCAAGTAAACCTTGAACAACGACAAATTATAGAACAAATGAGAAATATACCAAAAGAGATACAAATATTTAATGTGATTTGGTTAATTTAACCTACATCCACGGGCGGAGATGAACAATGCACTATATAATTTTATCACATATCAAGAGAAAAACCTCGCGAAGAAGTAAATACAAGTGGCTCACTAATGCTTGTACCGAAAATTAAAATCATCATCAGAGAACTTCTGGAAAAATATACAGTGGTCTGAAGAAGTTTTCTTGTACATTAGTTTTTCTATGACAAATACAAAAGTGGTTAGTACTCCTCGTACTAAAAACTTTAAATTGAGTATTAGTTAGAGCCTATTTACTGATGAACATAAAAATGAGATTTGGTAATTTGATGTATGCTATGGTTTGCACTAGACAAGATATTGCACATATTTTTGATAATGTTAGTAGACTCCTTTCTAATCCTGAAAAGCAATATTGGGATGCAGTAAAATGGATAATAAGTAATGCAGATTTGAAGTTGTGCTTTGGTATCGACAAGCCAGAATTTATTTGTTACACAGACTCTGATTTAGGTGTGATGACCCGGCCCATCGTCACGTGAGTTACCGTACAATTTCCCTTATATTATGTTTCTCTATGCTTAATTATCGATATTTGGGGTGATCGAATAGAATTGGATTGGTTTTAGATGGAAATGAGACACTTAGTCTTAAAGGAAAGCTTATTTTCGAAAAGTCAACCGGAAGTTGACTATTTAGTTAGAAGGGTCGGATGTGAATTCTGGTGATTCAGTTAGCTTTGGGAGATGATTTGTGAGAGTGCGATTGAAATTGATTTTCAAGGCCTGGTGTAGAATTAGACTTGAATTGGCGAAGTTAGTATTTTGGCTAAATCCGGTGGATATGTGAGATTTTGATCCGAGGGTCGGAATGGAATTCCGAGAGTTGTATATCATGACCCTAGTTCACCAATTGTTAACATGTCATGACGGCACCTAATCTTCATGACTAGGTAATCCAAACACATTGCTGAAGTAGCAACATTTACGAAATTTAATAATCTAAAAGTAAAATAACATGAATAATGTATATAGTTACCGCCTAACACATACACTTTAACACTTAACATTCTGAAACAATCGACCTGGAAACCCACGTGCAACACAGGCTAAACGAGTATCAAAACATGCTCTACACCAGAGTATCTAAAATAAACATAGATAGAAGGAGAAAGGCTATCGACTACAGTTGGATTTGAATAGAGACTTCGGATCTGCGGACATAGCAGATATATCTCAAGTCTCCGTAAGCTCCTTGAAGCTACTGATAATGTGCCTGGCCGGAAGTACCTAAATCTGCACATGAAAAACATGCGCAGAAGAGGCGTGAGTACACCACAACAGTACTCAGTAAGTGCCAAGCCTAACCTCGGTTGAGTAGTGACGATGAAGGTCAATGCCCTAGTGAGATAAAATATAATGATAATACTGACAACAATATGAAATAAGCAGAATAATGATATACAACTATGAAATAAATCGGATTATACAACAACAATTAACACGCAAAAAGTAAGATAACACGGAGTAAACAGCTCAATACCAGCACCATTAATGAGGAACTTCCAGGATACCGTCCTGTAGTCCATTTTTCCAATTTGTACGAGGATCCCCCGGGATACCGTCCCGTAGTCCACCATATGAATAAATCTGAAGGATCTCCCAGGAATCTAACCCGTAGTCTACTGTATGAATGTATCTGAAGGATCTCCTGGGAATCTAACCCATTGTCTATCACATATCAATACCTAGTACTGGGGGAATCTACCGGCTGCATTGCCGTAGTTCCATATAATCGTGCAGGGGGATCTATCGGGAATCGAACCCGTAGTCCTAAAATAAACAAACAACGCGGGGCTGCCGAAATCCCACATCCATAGTCCCAATGTAAATGCGCAACCAAAATTAGAGAAATATTCATAAATTGAAGTACAACAATACAAGGTAACAAATAATTCTGGCCTAACATGCTTCACGTAATTTCAATTAAGGTATATTAAACAAATAGGCAAGTTTTGGATCATCTAAACATGCTTTTCTAAACTAGCACAGACTATAGTAGCAAGTAGAACAAAGCAAATATAAAAGAAAACTCAGTTCAAGTATTTTAAGTAAACATTTGGGTTTTCAACAATTAGCATAAGTACGCGTTCGTCACCTTATGTACCAGGAATTCAAATACCAAATATCATATCCTAAGGAACAAAGTTCCCCACACAAGGTTAAACAAGCCACTTACCTCGAATCGGTGCAAAATTAATAAGGAACGATGCCCTTGCCACGAGTATCCGACTCTGAATGGCCCAAATCTTTTCAAACCAATTACATACTGTAAATAACACCGAAAGTAACCAATTCCAGTATTAAATTAAAGATAAGGTGCAAAATAGGTAAAATAACCAAAACGCCCCTCAGGCCAACGTCTCGGAACCGAATAATTTTTACATATTCAGAAACCTCATACTCTCACAAGTTTAATTATATAAAAATCTCAAAAAACGGAGGTCAAATGCTCCCTCAAAATCCAATAGTTTAGTCAATGAACTTTCACCTAAATTCTTCCATTTTTGATTCTTAATTCAAATTTAATTAATGGATTTAACTACAAAATGATGGAATATAACAAAAAGGATCATAGAAATGTTACCCAGTAATCTCCTCTTCGAAATCTCTCAAAATCGCCCTTGCCCGAGCTCAAAATTGATTTTTCAACTTTTGAAATTAAGCCTCGGATAAACCCATACCATAAAAATGATTTTTGCTTTTGCGGTAAGCGGTCCCACTTATGCGGACAAACCACCGCTTTTCCAGTTTTCACTTAAATGGTCGGAGTCCACTTTTGCGGACTTATAACCGCTTATGCGGCTCCGCCTTTGTGGATGGATGACCATTTTTGCGGTCTCTGAGGGAAAGGACAAACTCGCTTCTGCGGTTCCCAAGCCGCAAAAGCGAAAACAATAGAAGGTCTATTGCAATTTCCTTCTAACTTCTAAAACTAATCCGTCGAGCATCCGAAACACATCTGAGGCCCCCTTGACCTCAACCAAAAATACCAATACCACCTAATACCTTATTCAAACTTATAACAATCCTTAAAACACCTAGAACAACACCGAAACCTCGATTAATAAAAGATTCAAGCCTAAGAACTTCAAGTTCATTCAAAACACGCTTTCGATCCAAAACCTAATCAATACTCGTCCGATTGACCTGAAACTTTGCACGCACGTCTAAAATGACATGACGGTGCTAGGAATCTTGTTCCGACCCTCGGATAAAAAATTCACTGTCAGACCAAAACCTCCAAACTCTAACTTTCGAAATTTCTAGCATAAATGAGCTATGGACATCCAAAATATATTTTGGACACGCTTCTAACCTCGAAATCACCTAACGGAGCTAACAGAACCATCAAATTTCCATTCCTAGGTCGTCTTCACACTGTTTCGATTGCGGATCATTTTCCAATACTTAGGCTCTCATTTGGGGACTAAGTGTCCCAAAACACTCTGATTATCTCACCGAACGTCCCAACAAACCAAAATAGCAGAAATGAACTTAGGGAAAACAGTTAATGGGGAAACATGGCATAAATTCCAAAGAAGACCGGCCGGGTCATCACCTTGCAGTAGCTCTGTTAGGTAATTTTAGATATGCGTGCAAAGTTTCAGGTCATTCGGAGGTATTTAGGTCGGATTTTTGATCGAATATGCAATTCGGAAGTTTTTTAAAAACTTAGGCTTTGATTTGGTAATATTTGAGGATTTTGATGTTAATGATAGTGTTTTGATGGTTGGAGCATGTTTGTATAAGGTAATAGAGCATGTTTGTATTTTTGGTTGAAGTCCCGGGTGCCTCAAGATAAGATCGAGTGTTAAGACAAGAATTTTTGGAAGTTGCTTCAGGTCTGAGTTGTTGTCATATGGTATTTCCGCTTCTGCGGAAATGGACCACAGAAGCGGTTCCGCAGAAGCGGGTGAAGGATCGCATATGTAATTTTTGAAGGGGTTAAGGAGTTTCGCAGAATCGGAACTTGGTCCGCATTAGCGAATCCGTAGGAGCGGAGACTTGGCCATAGATGCGAATTAGGGGATCTACAGAAGCGAGGTTATTTGTCGTAGAAACGGTCACAGAGTACTCAAGTGAAAACCGCAGAAGCGGATATTTGGACGTGGAAGCGATACCGCAGAAACGGTTATGGGAACCGTAGAAGCGAAAACTGGACTATGTTTAATGAACATTGTCTTAAGAACTTTTGAAAGAGAACAACATTTTGAACTTCGGACTAAGAGGGTTTTTGGGTGATTTTAAAGAGAGTTTTGTGGGCTTTCATCAGGTATGGATTTTCGGACTTAGATTATGGTATTATGGTGTAAAAGCGTGGATTAACACTGAAAATTCAAGGAACTAAAGGGTAAAAATGGAGGTTAGGGCTTGAATTTTAAGAGAGTTTAAATTTGGGATTCGAAAGGGTGTTTGAACTTTGGTTTTGGTAAATTTGATATGTATAGACTCGTGCCGAGACGAGGAGTCCGGTGATGGGAATTTTGTAATATTTCGAGAAGTGGGACTGAGGCTCTGGTTTTGCCAACTACGTGATTTTTGGTGTTTTTCAAGTATTTTAGATTGGGTTATGTTTCTTTGGCACATTGTAACATATTCAATGTGGTTTTGGCCAGATTCGATGCGTGAGGAGGTTGATTCGAGAGGAAAGGGCATTGCGAGTTAGTCTTCAGTCGGTTAGATGTGAGTAATAAATGTAGATGATGACCTGAGGTTTGAAACCCCGGTTTTATCACATTGTGACGTTATATTAAGGCGAGACACACACTCCATGACAAGTTCATGGTCGTTTGTGATTTGGGATTTTGTCTTAGTTTGCCCCGAGTGGTGTCGAAGCTGTGCTTTGGATTATAGACCGATCTATAAACATCCTATGTGGATTGTTATGATATATTTGGGCTGTGTGTCGACTATTTGAATCCCTTGGGATTATTATTATCACTGCTTCCATGTTGTTTAACATGCTATATGACTTTACTCCAGAGTTCTAAATACTATTTCGAAATGCATAGTCACATTCCTAAGGTTTATAAAACTTACATATATTTTTCCTTATAAATGGGAACTTAGAACTATAATTTGACTTTGCTGTGTGACTTATATCCATATTCTGGACTGAGTGTCGATCAGGCTGCACGCCGCATCGATGCAACATTGACATTTTGCTTGGGCTGTACGAGCCCCTCCAGATCCTGAACCCCCACAGTGAGCCCGGGTACCCAAATGGATCAGGCAGCACGCCGCAACAGTCATGTGCATTGCACTGCATTCATGTTTTGATGTTTATCTGATTTATCTATGCTGTTTTGTTGCTAATTCACCGTTAACTAGGCTAATTTGTTAGTTATTGTTTTACATTGTGGTATTTTCATGGATTCTCATCTTCAGTCATTATATATGCTTATTACTCAGTGAGTTGGAAGTACTCACTTTACTCCCTGCACCATGTGTGTAGATTCAGGTGCATTGGGAGCTTAGTAGAGCGACTTGCTGTCTTTTAGTGTTACTCAGAGTTGTTGAGGTAGCTGCCTGACGTCCTATGACCCGACTTCTCCCCCCATGCTGTCTTTTAGAGTTACTTAGAGTTGTTGAGGTAGCTGCCTGACGTCCTAGGACCCGACTTCTCCCCCCTATCCATTTATATTTCCGCATTCTAGAATATGTATTTTGATGATTTATTTCTCGGTTGTGTTTAGAGGCTCTAAATTCGTGACCCCAGATCTTTCGAGAGTTAAATTGGTTTTACTATGGTTTCCATTTTGTTATATCTACCATCGAAATTATAATTTTGTTAACTGTTATAATAACTTTAATACTGTCAATGAGTTGTTGTACTTGGGTTGTGAGTGCTGATATGGTCGGGCTTGCCTAGCAATTGTGTTGGGCGCCATCAAGACCGGGATTGGGGTCGTGAAAAGTTAGAATTAGAGCCTACGTTACTAGACTTCGTGAGTTATAAGTCGGTTTAGTAGAGTCTCGCAGATCGGTATGGAGATATCTGTATTTATCCTCGAGAGGCTGCAGAACCTTTAGGAAACACTTCACATTCTTGAAACTCTTGCCATGCGACTTTGTTGATCTGAGAACTAAAATTTTGTATTCTATTCTCTCGTAGATGGCGAGAACCCGTGCTATATGACGTGACAGATGACCACCTTTACCACCCGCTATAGGCCATGTTCGTGGTCGTGGTCGAGGTAGACCAGCAAGGGCAGCACCTGCAGATCCACCGGCTGCCCAGGTTCAGGACCAGCCTCTAGCTGTAGATGCTCCAGCAGCACCTGTCCTAGCACCGGTAGTGCCCATTGTGATTTCTGGTCTCCAAGAGGGTTTAGCTCAGATCTTATCCGTCTACACTGGCCTGACTTAGGTAGTCTCAGCCACTACTACAACAACTACTTCTCAGATTGGGGGTGGTCAACAGACCCTCGCTGCTCGCACACCCGAGTAGGGTGTTCAGAACCCTCTTTGGCCTCTTTGTTTTCTCCTTCTCTTGTGCGTTTTTGTTAAGCAAGTTCTTCAGTGGGAGAAACAGAGAAAAATTCTCTACGATAATGTTGGTTTATTAGGATCTTCTCCCCGGGGATGAGCTCCTTTCAGATTCATTTCCCTACACTAAACTTGAGAATGAAGTGCTTTGGGAAGTACAAGGGAAGTGGGTTGTTCAGGGAGCTGTTGATGTGAACATCGGGGCAAATCCATCTGCTGAAGGTGCAGATGAAGACGAAGGTGTTGATGATCAAGCCATCAAGGTTGTTCATATTGTTGACACTTTCAGGCTTCAGGAGCAACCTTCTTTTGACAAGAAGCAGTTTGTTGCCTACATGAAGAAATATATCAAGAGCCAAACACCCAAGTTAGACACAGAGCAGGAAGAATTTTTTAAGAACAACATTCAAGGAGAAACCAAGTACCTTTTTTCAAAGCTCCGTGACCTTCAACTCTTTGTTGGTGAGAGCATGGCTGATGATACTGGAATGGTGTTTGCCTACTACAAGGATGGCGCCACTAATACAACCTTTTTGTACCTCGCACATGGACTCAAGGAGGTCAAGTGTTAAAAAGTGTAGGACCGGTGCTGTGTTTCCAGTTTTGATGCATTTTTACCATTAAATCAGTTGTCTGAAGTTAAAATTTTTACTGCAAATAGCAGCTTCAATATTTGTGTGCTAAAATATGGATTGATTGAAGAATGAACACATATTACCTAATAAAAAGAGTAGGGTGTTCAGGGATTGCAGACACTGGGAGCGGCCCCGGTTGCACGGGTTGCCCCAGTTTCACCAGTTTCCCCTGTTGCGCCAGTCGCACCAACTCCAGACTTTGTGGTCCAAGATATACCAGATGACGAGCAACGCCGATTGGAGAGGTTGGATATGTTCCATCTTCTGACGTTCACTGGTACTGAGGGCGAGGATGCCCAGGGATTTCTAGACAAGTGTCAGCATATGCTTCGCACTGTAAGGATTTTGAAGTCGAGTGGAGTGTCTTTTACTACTTTCCAGTTCTCAGGGCATGCATTTACATGGTGGGAGGAGTTTGAGAGGTGTAGGCCTGTTGGAGTAGCGCCCCTTACTTGGCATCAAGTCTCCACTCTCTTTCTAGAGAAGTATGTACCGCAGTCTCGCAGAGAGGAGCTGCATCATCAGTTTGAGTGGTTGGTTCAGGGGGACATAACTATGACCTAGCATGATTTGAGGTTTACGCAGCCAGCTTAACATTCTACTTGGATGATCCCGATAGATCGGGAGAGGATAAGGAGGTTCGTGGATGGTCTTAACTATCTAGTTTGCATTTTGATGACTAGAGAGAGAGGGTTGTGGCCGCCTCGTTTGAGGAGGTAGTTGACATGGTTCGATAGATTCAGACAGATCGTCGTTGGAAGCGTGAGGAGAGGGAGGCCAAAAGGCCTCAAGGTTTAGGTAGCTTCAGCGATACTCTGTCTAGGGGCCAGTTTCAGTGTGGGAGAGGTCGTTCATTCAGGTCTCCTCAGTTAGGTCGTACAGAGTCCAGTGTGTCTTCTTCAGGCCGTGGTCATTAGGGATATCAGCAGGGGCAGTCTTCACTTAGCACCCTTCCAACTTAGAGCTCTACTCCTACCTCTTCAGCCCAGGGTTCATCTGCAGTGAGGGGTTCCCTTCAGTCCCCTTCTCCAGCTCCGGGTAGTTGCTATGACTACGATGAGTTTGGTCACATGAGGAGACAGTGTCCTCGGCTTCGTGGTGGTCAGTCTTAGTAGAGGGATCAACCCTCATCTTATGCTACTGTTTCATTATCACCCACTCACTCACATAGGGATGGGGTCCAAGTAGCCAGAGGCTGTCCTTGGGGTGGAGGCCGGACTTGCGGTGGTCAGGCTCGATTCTATGCTCTTCTAGACAGGAGGGACGCCATTGCATCAGATGCTGTTATCACATGTATTATCTTAGTCTTCCACATAGATGATTCTGTCTTATTTGATCCCCTATCTACATATTCTTATGTGTCTTCATATTTTACCCATTATCTGGGTACAATCCATGGTTGTCTTGCCTTGCCTGTGCACGTATCTACCCCGGTGGGTGATACTATTATTGTGGATCATGTATATCGATCGTGTCTGATGACTATTGGGGGTCTGGAGACCCGAGTTGACTTGTTATTATAGGGAATGGTAGATTTTGATGTGATTCTGGGTATGGATAGGCTATCCCGGTACCATTCTATTCTGGACTGTCATGCCAAGACAATT
This sequence comes from Nicotiana benthamiana, assembly GCA_034376525.1. Classification (NCBI taxonomy): domain Eukaryota; kingdom Viridiplantae; phylum Streptophyta; class Magnoliopsida; order Solanales; family Solanaceae; genus Nicotiana; species Nicotiana benthamiana. The sequence continues at coordinate 57,513,134 of CM067338.1, forward strand.
ACGTTGGCTATTCAGGGTGTTTCGAGGATCGAGTGGCGAGGTATGACTAATTTTGTGCTCAACGGGGTTATTTCCTTCCTAAAGGCCCAACGGATGGTTGGGAAGGGTTGTTTATTGTACTTGGCTTTTGTTAGAGATGTTAGATCTGAGACTTCTAGTCTTGATTCGGTTCCCGTTGTGAGGGATTTCCCTGATGTGTTTCGAGCAGACCTGCCAGGCATGCCTCCAGATAGGGACATTGATTTCGGTATTGATCTGGTGCCGGGCACTCAGTGCATCTCTATTCCTCCCTATTGTATGGACTAGTTGAGTTAAAGGATTTGAAAGAAGCTTCATGAACTCCTAGATAAGGGGTTCATTTCCCCAAGTGTGTCATTCTGGGGTCTACCTGTCTTATTTGTGAAGAAGAAAGATGGCACGATGAGAATGTGCCTTGACTACAGACAGTTGAACAAGGTGACAGTGAAGAACAAGTATCTTATACCCCGTATTGAGGATTTGTTTTACGAGATTCAGGCGGAAAAGGTATTCTCTAAGATTGATATCCATTTAGGCTATCACCAGTTGAAAATTAGGGATTTAGACATTATGAAGATGACTTTCAGGACGAGATATGGGCACTATTAGTTTCTGGTCATGTCATTCAGGCTGACTAATGCCCCCGCCGCGTTCATGCACTTGATGAATAATGTGTTTCAGCTGTATCTAGATTCATTTGTGATTGTGTTTATTGATGATATCTTGGTGTGCTCGCGTAGACAGAAGGAGCACGCGCAGCATTTGAGGGTGGTATCGCAGAGACAGAGAGAGGAGAATTTCTATGCAATGTTCTCCAAGTGTGAGTTCTGGCTTGGTTCTGTGGCTTTTCTTAGATACGTGCTGTCCAGTGATGGTATTCAAGTTGACCCATAGAAGATAGAGGCGGTGCAGAGTTGGCCTACACCATCCTCAGCCAGTGAGATTTGGAGTTTCCTTGGTTTGGCGGGTTATTATTGCAGGTTTGTTCAGGGGTTTTCATCTGTTGCTTCGCCCTTGACAAGGTTGACACAGAAGAATGCTCCATTTGTGTTGTCGGATGAGTGCGATGAGAGCTTTCAGAATTGTAAGAAATCTTTGACCACATCTCCGGTATTAGTATCAGCTTCAGATTCTTACACGACGTATTGTGATGCTTCGAGAGTTGGTATCGGATGTGTGTTGACGTAGGACGGTAGAGTTATTGCTTATTTTTCTCGTCAGTTGAAGCCTCATGAGAAGAACTACCCTATTCATGACTTAGAGTTGGCTACTATAGTTCATGCCTTGAAGATTTGGAGGCACTATTTATATGGCATATATTGTAAGGTGTGTACGGATCATCGCAGTCTTCTGCACTTGTTCAAGCAGAAGGATTTTAATTCGAGGCAACAGAGGTGGATTGAGTTGCTCAAGGACTATGATATTATAATTTTGTATCACCCAGGGATGGCCAATGTAGTGGCTGATGCTTTGAGCCGGAAGGCGGTTAGTATGGGTAGTTTGGCGTACATTTCAGTTGAGAAGAGGCCCTTTGCATTTGATGTCCAGGATTTGGCCAATCGAATGGTATGATTAGATATTTTTGTGCCTTGTCTGGTCTTGGCTTGTATGATTTCTTGATCTTCCTTGTATGACCACATTAGAGAGCGCCAGTATGATGACCCACATTTGCTTGTCCTGAAGGACAGGGTCCAGCATGATGATGCTAGAGACGTGACTATGGATGACAATGGTTTGTTGAGGATGTCGGGCTGTATTTGCATGCCTAGTATGGATGGGCTTCGGGAGTTGATATTAGAGGATGCCACAGATCGCGATAGTCCATTCACTCGAGTTCCACGAAGAAGTATCGAGATTTGAGGTGGCATTAGTGGTGGAGGAGAATGAAAAAGGATATTGTGAGTTATGTAGCTCGGTGTCTCAACTGTCAGCAGACCAAATATGAGCATCAGAGGCCTAGTGGTGTATTTCAGTGGATGGATATTCCTGAGTGGAAGTGGGAGAGGGTTACTATAGATTTTGTGAGTGGTCTCCCTCGGATAGTGAGGAAGTTTGATTCGATTTGGGGGATTGTGGATAGGCTGACCAAGTTCACGCACTTTATTTCGGTATGTACTACCTATTCTTTAGAGCGGTTAGCAGAGATTTTCATTAGGGAGATTGTACGGTTGCATGGGGTCCTAGTTATTATTGTCTCAGATAGGGGTACTCAGTTTACTTCCTAGTTCTGGAGGAGTTTTCATCGAGAGTTGGGTACACAACTAGATTTGAGCACATCTTTTCATCCTCAGACGGACGGGCAGTCCGAGCGTACTATTTAGATATTGGAGGATATGTTGCGTGCCTGTGTATTGATTTTGGAGGTTCTTAGGCTGAGTTTTTGCTACTCGCAGAGTTTGTTTACAACAATAGCTACTATTCCAGTATTCAGATGGCGCCGTATGAGGCCTTATATGGGAGACGGTGTGGATCTCCGGTTGGTTGGTTTGAGCATGACGAGGCTAGACTATTGGGGACAGAGTTAGTTCAGGATGCATTAGAGAAGGTGAAAGTGATCACGAGAGACTTCGTAAAGCTCAGTCGCGTAAGAAGAGTTATGCGGACCGGAAGGTTCGATATGTATCTTATATGGTGGGCAAGAAGATCTTGTTGAAGGTTTCGCCTACGAAAGGAGTTATGAGTTTTGGGAAGAAAGGGAAGCTAATTACACGGTTCATTGGACCTTTTGAGATACTTAGGAGGAATAGGGAGGTGGCCTGTATGCTTGCTTTGCCACCCAGCTTGTTGGGGGTTCATCCGGTGTTCCATACTTCTATGCTCTGGAAGTATGTTTGGGACCCATCTCATATGTTAGACTTCAGCACGATTAAGTTGTACGAGGACTTGACCTATGATGTGGAGCCAGTGGTTATTTTGGGTCGTCAGGTTCGGAATTTTAGATCTAAGGATATAGCTTCGGTGAAGGTACAGTGGAGAGGTTGGTCCGTGGAGTAGGCTACCTGGGAGATGGATAAGGATATGCGGAGCAAATTTCCTCTCCTATTTGAGACTTCAGATATGTTTCTTAACCCGCTCAAGTGAGTTGCCGCCCTATTTCCCTCCTATTATGTTTCTCTTTGTTCATTATCGGTATTTGAGGTGATCGAGTAGAATTGGATTGGTTTTAGATGGAAATGAGACACTTAGTCTCTTTAAGGAAAGCCTGTTTTGGAAAGGCCAATCAAAAGTTGACTATTTTAGAGGGATCGGATGTGAATTCTGGTGATTCGGCTAGCTTTGGGGGACGATTTGTGACTTAGGAGTGTGATCGGAATTGATTTTGGAGGTCTGGTGTAGAATAAGGCTTGAATTGACAAAGTTAGTATTTTGGCGAAATCCGGTGGATATGTGAGTTTTTGATCCGAGAGTCGGAATGGAATTCCGATAGTTGCAGTAGCTCTGCTAGGTTATTTTGGATATGCGTGGAAAGTTTCAGGTCATTCGGAGGTATTTAGGTCGGGTTTTTGATCTAATGTGCAATTCGGAAGTTTTTAAGAAACTTAGGCTTTGATTTGGTGATATTTGAGGATTTTGATGTTAATGAAAGTGTTTTGATGGTTCGAGCAAGTTTGAATAAGGTAATAGAACATGTATGTGTTTTTGGTTGAGGTCCTGGGGGCCTTGGGGTAAGATTGAGTGCTAAAACGAGAATTTTTGGAAGTTGCTTCAAGTTTGAGTTACTGTCATATAATATTTCCACTTCTGCAGAAATGGACCTCAGAAGCAGTTCCGCAGAAGGGGTGAAGGAGCTTAGATGAGATTTTGGAAGGTGTTGAGGAGTTCCACAAAAGCACAACTTGGTCCGCATTAGCGGGTCCACAGGAGCGCAGTCTTGGCCGCAGAAGCGGATTTGGGGATCCGCAGAAGCTAGGTCATTTGTCACAGAAGCGGTCGTCGAGGACTCAAGTGAAAATCACAGAAGAGGATATTTGGACGCGGAAGCGACAAAGCAGAAGCGGTAAAGGGAAGTGCAGAAGCGAAAACTAGACCGTGTTTAATGAATAGTAACTTCGCGATTTTTGAAAGAGAACAACATTTTGAACTTCAGCCTAAGAGGGTTTTTGGGAGATTTTAAAGAGAGTTTCGAGGTCTTTCATCACGTATGCATTTTTGGACTTAGATTATGGTATTATGGTGTAAAATCGTGGATTAACACTGAAAATTCAAGAAATTAAGGGTAAAAATGGAGGTTAGGGCTTGAAACTTAAGAGAGCTTAAATTTAAGATTTCAAAGGGTATTTGAACTCCGATTTTTTTTTGGTAAATTTGATATGTATAGACTCATGGCAAGATGAGGATTCCGGTGATGTAAATTTTGTAATTTTTCGAGAAGTGAGCCCGGGGCTTGGGTTTTGGCAGCTTCGTGATTTTTTGTATTTTTCGAGTATTTTTGATTGGGTTATGTTTCTTTGGCACATGGTAACGTATTTGTTGTTTTTTTTGGCTAGATTCGACACGCGAGGAGGTTGATTATGGAGGAAAGAGATAGTCTTTGGTCGGCTAGAGGTGAGTAATAGATGTAGATGATGACCTGAGGGTTTGAAACCCCGGTTTATCACACCGTGATGCTATATTGAGGCGAGACACGCACTCCATGACGAGTGCGGGGTCGTTTGTGGTTGGGAATTTTGGCTTAGTCCGCCCCGAGTTGTGTCCAAGTTGTGCTTTAGAATATAGACCAATCTGTAAACATCCTACTTGGATTGTAACAATATATTTGGGTTGTGTGCCGACTATTTGAATACCTTGGGAATTATTATTATCACTGCTTCCATGATGTTTAGCATGCTATATGATTTTAGTCTTGAGTTTTAAACACTATTTTGAAATGCTTAGTCACATTCCTAAGGTTTTTAAAACTTAGCTATATTTTTTCCTAATAAATGGGAACTGAGAACTATAACTTGACTTTGCTGTGTGACTCATATGCATATTCTGGACTGAGTGTGGATCAGTTTGTACATCGTAACGATGTTACGTTGATATTGCGCTTGGGCTATAGGAGCCCTTCTAGAGTCTGAAAGCGCGGGTACCTAAATGAATCGGGTTGCACGTCGCAGAGGTCATGTGCATTGCATTGCATTCATTCTTTGATGTTTATCTGATTTATCTGATCCTATTTTGTTGCTAATTCACCGTTAGTTAGGCTAAGTTGTTAGTTATAACTTTACATTATGGTATTTTCGTGGATTCTCATCTTCAGTCATTATATATGCTTATTACTCACTGAGTTGGAAGTACTCACTTTACTCCCTGCACCGTGTGTGCAGATTCAGGTGCGTCGGGAGCTTGGTTGAGCGGCTTGTTGTTTTTCAGAGTTAGTTGGAGTTGTCGAGGTAGATGCCTGATGTCCGCAGGACCCGACTTGTCCCCCATATCCATTTATATTTCTGTATTCTAGACTTAAGTATTTTGAGGATTTATTTCTTGGTTGTGTTTAGAGGCTCTAAAATCGTGACCCCAGATCTTTTGGGAGTTAAATTGGTTTTACTATGGCTTTAAGTTTTGTTTTATCTACTAGCGATATTATAATCTTGTTACCTATTATAATAACTCCAATACTGTCAATAAGTTTTCGTACTTGGGTTGTGAGTGCGGAAATGGTCAGGCTTGCTTAGCAATTGTGTTGGGCGCCATCACGACCGGGATTGGGGTCGTGACATTAGGAGGCAATGTTGATAATTCAAGATCCACTTCCAATTATTTAATCACCTTTGTAGGGGGCTGTTTCTTGGAAATCTAGACTATAGAAGTGCATAGCTCTATCCACCACAGAAATCGAATATATTGATGTCATCGAAGGTGCCAAAGAATTATTATGGATGAAGGTGTTTATTAATGATCTTGGCTTTCAGCAGTCAAGATACATCTTCTTTTGTGATAATCAGAGTGCTATCTATATCACCAAGTTCTCAACTTTTCATTCTAAGAAGAAACATATAAATAAGAAGTATCATTGGATAAGAATGGTATTAGAAGAGAATTTATTTGATGCTGAAAAGATACACACTGATGAAAATCCTTTGGATCTGCTGACGAAAGCGATGGTTGTAGAGAAGCATGAGTTTTGCAAAAAATTGGAAGGCATGAAGCTTGTCAATAGTTCCTCCACTTGAAGACATATTTGGCCCCTTGGTAGGAGGGAGAGTTTGTTGAGCCATGCCAATGTTGTCTAGCCAAAGACCAAAGACCTAATTCTATTCTCTTTTGGTTTTCATTCCTACTCAAAATTAGGTTTGATTTTTGTTCCTATTTGGAGTTAGTTTTGGGTTTAAGAGAAAGCATCACTCATTATTTATAAATAGATAAACTTTAGAGAGCTTTTCTAGACTCATTGATATAATCCTTAGAAAGACTTTAGGAGATAAGAGTGATTTTTGAGAGATCTTTCATCAAAAGTGAAGAAAGAAGAAAAACTGTGCGTTTTGCTTAAATTTTTTTCTGACCAGCCACCTTAAAATTGACTGAATGTTCTTAACATCTTGGTATTTGATTTCACGGTGGAGATCGTATTTAATGACTCGTGGCATCCGACTTTGAGCCCTGAACAACAACTTCATTTTTGTGATTTATTCTCATTCTTCAATTGATTTATTATTGCTATTGTTGCTTTGTGTTCGGCACTTGTTGTGTAAGTCAATTTGGAGAACTTCTTTTTTTGAGTTAAAATTATATTTATGTTGATACTCAAAAATTCTATACATTTTAAGTCCTAGTAGCAGTTTTGACAGGCTATACTACTTACATCACAATTTTCTATTTAATACTTTGTATCTATCTATCTATATTGCTTCTCAATACAGACACTATTCTAATCAACTCCTATTATGTTCCTACTCTGATTTGTATCTTGTAATCCAATTCAGCTGCTCTAATGTGCCCTTCCATTTGCTGATGTACTTCCCTCTGACATGTATGTGCAGCACTATCTCTCTCCATATTTGAAGTTCATCATACTTGGCTTTATCAAACCTGATTATGTTTCTCTCCCTCCAAATCATTGAAATGGTTATGGCAAAAACACATCTACTTATAACATTTATTCCTTTACTGCTTTTAGCTTTCTTGCATGCCCATTCTAGTATAGCTTCCTATCCTCAAATGTTCCTCTTATATACCAGTCATATGCATAGTCTAGACTATAATTTCTTTATGTTTGAGCATTCAAAGAATAAGTGGTTAAATGATTCTAGATTCTGCCCACAGAATGCACAAGTTGCAGGAACTTGAATACCAATCTTCAATGGTCTGTCAACTGTCTGTTGTGCTGCAAGCCAAAAAGTGAATTTATATCTAGAATGTATGTTTGTATGCGGCATTAAACTCTTCCATTCAACTTTAAGGTAATCTGGTATTAACTTCAAATACATCTGGTTGATCTGAAATTTTTCATTCTTGCAAATTGCAAGTAATCTGCTGTGAATGCTTCCTTGGAGTTGCTGATGCTCCATGATCAAACAAACTTCTATTGTCTAACATCTTCCTCACCCCTGAAGATGTTGTTTTAGGGGTAACCATTGTTTCCAAGTCCCTATTCTTTATATAGAAACTGTTTAGCCACCTTACCTATAAACAGTCCTTCTTCCTTGTTATGTCTCATAGATGTTTGATAATTGTAGCTTTATTCCAAACATTTATGACCAGTACATTGAGTCCTCTAGCATCTATTGGTCTGCATACCTTTTCCCAATCTACCAGTACCTTTTTTGAAATATTAGCAACACCAGTCCATAAGAAAGTTCTTCATGTTGCTTCAATTGATTTCATCACCTTCTTTGGAAGAATAAAAATATGCACCCAATATGTCTGAATACCAAAATAATAGCCTTTATTAGTTGACACCTACCAGCATAAGATAGAAGTTTTGCTGGCTAACATGTGATTTTTGTTGTTATCTTCTCATTAAGAGGAAAATATTGATAGATTGCTAGCTTCTTAGAATCTAAAGAATTCTGAAATATTTGAAAGGGATTTTCCCTTCAGTGAACCCTTACTAACTCCGATTGACCTGCCAGTGAGTAATCAACACCTTCTTTTGGGTTAAAAAATACATGTATCTGCACACAAGGTGCATGGAGTAATGTGAGTACACAAACTCAGTAAGTAATAAAAGTAAATAGAGACTGAGCATTAGTGACAAGCAATCAAACATATACAGTTCACATCATGAAATCTCATAAAATACAGTAAGATTTTAAAATCAGGGTTTGAATTAACTCAGCCCATTTATTTAAGCTTCAGTAAAACCATTTAAAACATCTTTCAACAGTTTTCAGCAAAGTGATGAATTAATGAGTAAAAATGATAAAAACATAAACAGCATGTCACGACCCTAGTTCACCAATCGCGAACACGTCATGACGACACCCTTTCACCATGACTAGGTAATCCAGCAGTGCGAAAATAACAACATTTGAAGAATAGTAATTTGAAACTTAAATAACTTAAGGAAGGTATACAATTTTCCGCGTGGCATATACACTTCAACACCACGATTTATAAAACAGAATCCCAAAACTCGAAAACTCACGGGCAACACAGGCTATAATAAAGTACATAATACGGCTCTAACATCCGGAAATGTCTACATCAACGAAAACATGATAGGTAGTAGCTATGACACAGGATAGAATAAGAGGGAGACTCTTCGGTCTGCGAGCGCGGCAGATATACCTCAAGTCTCCGAGAACTCTCCTGAATCACTGATATGGTGCCTGAACTGAGGTACCTAGATATGCACATGAAAAACATGTGCATAAGAGACATGAGTACACCACAATGGTACTCAATAAGTGCCAATCCTAACCTCGTTCAGATAGTGATGAGGAAGGTAAGGGCCCTAGTGAGAGTAAACATAGTAAATCATAAGATAGCGGAAACAATGTAAATAAAGTCTAGAACGAGAATCTAAGCAAGATAAATACGGAAACGGTAATGGAAAAGAAAGGTAGCAATACAAGGAATGATATTCTCAACAAGGAGTAGTATCCAGGGATCTCTTGGTATCCCAACGATCTCTGGGAATCTCATCATATACGCTGGGGATCGCTTGGTATCCCGAGGATCTCTTCACATCCTTAATAAGCAAGTCGTAGATCTCTTGGTATCCCAATATATATAATTACATGTGCCAGGGATCTCTTGGTATCCCGCACCCTCAATCTGGAACAAGTCAAGTACAGGGGAATCGCCTGGGAAACAGTCCTGTAGTCCCAATTTACACACACAACGACAACGACTCATATTTTTAGAACAATTGCTAAATCCGAACAAGTAATGGAAATTTCTAGCCTAACATGCTTAACAGCGTGCACAAAATACAGTTAAGCAATTAAACAAGTAAGTCAGCTAAACATGCTTTCCTAAGCTAGCATGAGTTACAATAACAGTCTAAAAGGAACAAGTAAACAGGAATCTCAGTTTAGATATTTCTAGTAGAAACGATTTACAAAAATTAGCTCAAGTACGCGCTCGTCACTTCACGTACGAGGCATTCAAATATCAAGGATCATGTCCTAATGGAAAAGGTCCCCCCCACAAAGTTAGACAAGTCACTTATCTCGAACCGGTACAAAATCAACTATGAAACAACGCCCTTGCCACGAGTATCCGACTCTGAATGCCCCAAATCTATTCAATTCAATTACATAACGTAAATAACATAAGCAAGCAACTGATTTCATTATTAGAACTAAATCTAAGGCGCGAATATAGGTAAAATGACCAAAACACCCCTCAGGCCAACGTCTCGGAATTTAATAATTTTCAGATTTTCAGAACCTTCATACTCTCATGAGTCTAACATTATAAAAATCTCCCAAATCGAAGGTCAAATGAACACTCAAAACTCAATAATTAGGTGTAAGAAGTTTCATCCAATTTTCCCCAATTTTCACCTCAAATTCGAATTGAAATGGCGGATTTAACAAGATATTGATTGCATACAACTAAATGTGGTTAAGGAAACATTACCCAGTGATCTCTCTTCAAAATCCACCAAAAATCGCCTTCTCTCGAGCTAAATTTTGATTTATCCGACTTTTGAACTAAACCCTCTGCGGACAAGGGACCACTTATGTGATCCTGGATATGCGGACCACGAGTCGCTTCTACGACTTCTCATTAAACTAATCTTTCCGCTTTTGCGGACACAAAAACCGCTTCTTCCGTTCCGCTTTTGCAGAGTCCAGACCACTTCTTCGGTCTCTAAGGAGGGTGCCAAACTCGCTTATGCAGTTCCGAAACCGCAGAAGCGAAAATATCAGAAGAGCTGCTGCATTTTTCTTCTAACTCCAAAAATTTGCCCGTGGAGCATTTGAAACACACCCGAGGCCCCCGGGACCTCAACCAAAAGAACAAATACCACCTAATACCTTACTCAAACCTGGAAAAATCCCTAAAACATCTAAAGCAACGCCAGAAACCCGATTAAATCAAAGATTCAAGCCTAAGAACTTCAAGTTCATCCAAAATACGTTTTCAATCAAAAACTAACCAACACTTGTCCGATTGACCCGAAAGTTTGCATGCACGCCCCAAATGATATGAAGGTGCTACAACAACTTCAGAAATTCCGTTCCAGCCCTCGGATCAAAAACTCGCTATCAGACCGGAAACATATAAAATACGACCTTTGGTATTTCAAACCTAAAAAAGCTACGGGCTCCAAAAATACTCTCCGAACATGCTCCCAACCCCGAATCACCTAACAGAGCTAACAGAACCATCAGATTTCCATTCCGAGACCGTCTTCACACTGTTGCGAAGCTAAATGAACTTAGGGGAAGCAATTAATGGGGAAACGGGGCATAAATTCAAGAAATGACCGGCCGGGTCGTTACATTCTCCTACACTTAAACATTCTTTCATCCTCGAACGAGCATAGATAACACACTTGAAGTAGTGAAAATATGAGGGTATCGTCTGCGCATGTGCCGCTCGGTCTCCCAAGTTGCATCCTTGGCTAGCTGACCCCTCCACTAAACCTTTAGTGAAGTTATATCCTTTGACCTGAGCTTCCAGACCAGCCTGTCCAATATCGCCACTGGCTCCTCAACGTAGGACAAATCCTTTTCCAATTGGACCGAAGTGAACTCCAACACATGAGACGAATCACCGTGATACCTCCGAAGAATCAAGACATGAAATACCGGATGAACCTCGACAAAACTGGGAAGTAAAGAAAGCTCATAAGAACCTCCCCAACTCGCTTCAAAATCTGAAAAGGGTCAGTGAACCTCGGACTCAACTTTCCTTTCTTCAAAAACCTCATGACGTCTTTCATACGCAAGACCCGAAGCAGAACCCGCTCACCAACCATAAAGGAAACATCACAAACGCTCCGGTCTGCATAAATCTTCTGTCTGGACTTGGCTACATGGAGTCTGTCCTGAATCACCTTAACCTTCTCTACCGCATCATGGACCAAAGCAGTGCCCAACAGCCTGGTCTCACCCGGCTCAACCCAGCCCATCGGAGATCTACATCTACTACCATATAAAGCCTCATACTGCGCCATCTGAATGCTGTACTGATAACTATTGTTGTAAGCAAACTCAGCCAATGTCAAGAACTGACCCCAAGACCCTTTTAAAATCAATCACGCGCACACTGAGAATATCCTCAAGAATCTGAATGGTGCGCTCGGGCTGTCCGTCTATCTGAGAGTGAAATGTTGTACTCATAGTCACCTGGCTACCCAACTCCTGCTGAACGGCTCTCGTGATGTTAACTGAGTACCCTCGTCCGAGATGATAGAAACTGGAATACCGTGCAGACGGACAATCTCTCTGATGTAAATTCCCGCAAACCTCTCCGCTGAGTAAGTAGTACACACCGGTATGAAATGAGCAAACTTGGTGAGCCGATCCACAACAACCCAAATAGAATCGAATTTCTTCGCAATCAGAGGGAGACCAACTACAAAATCTATGGCGATCTTCTCCCATTTCCACTCCAGAATCTCCATTTCCTGAAGCAACCCCTCGTTCTCTGGAATTCAGCCTTCACCTACTGACAATTGAGGTATCTAGATACAAACCCCGCTATGTCCTTCTTCATACGCCTCCACAAGTAATACTGCCTAAGATCCTGATACATCTTCGTGGTACCCCGATGGATGGAATATCTCGAACTATGAGCCTTTATCAATATCAACTCTCAGATATCATCAACATTGGGTACACAGATCTGACCCTACATCCTCAATACCCCATCATCTCCAATAGTCACATCCCTAGCATCGCCATGCTGAACTGTGTCCTTGAGGATAAGAAAATGAGGGTCATCATACTGCCGCTCTCTGATACGATCAAGCAATGAAGATCGAGAAACCACACAGGCTAGAACCCGACTGGGCTCCGAAAGATCCAATCTCACTAACTTACTAACTAAGGCCTGAACATCCATCGCCATAGGTCTCTCTGAAGCTGGTAAATATGCCAAACTCCCCAAACTCTCCGTCCGGTGACTCAAGGCATCGTCCACCACAGTGGCCTTACACGGGTGATAAAGAATAGTAATATCATAATCCTTTAGTAACTCCAACCATCTCCTCTGGAACAAGTTCAGATCTTTTTGCTTGAACCAGGGATGTAAATTCTGATGATCCGTGTAAATCTCATAGGGCGCGCCGTACAAATGATGGTGCTAGATCTTTAAGGCAGGAACAACAAAAGCTAACTCAAGGTCATGGACAGGGTAGTCTTCTCATGTATCTTCAGCTGTATGGACGAGTAGACAATCACCCTACCGTTCTGCATCAACATCGCTAAAACTCCGGCACATGAGGCATCACAATAAACTATATAGGACCCCGAACCAGTAGGCAATATCAGAATAGAGGTTGAAATCAAACTGTCTTGAGCTTTCCTTCTGAAAACTCGCCTCACACTCATCGGTTCACTGAAATGGAGCACTCTTCTGAGTCAATCTAGTCATAGGGGTCGCAATTGATGAAAACCCTCCACAAAACGATGGTAATAACCCTCCGGGCCAAGGAAACTACGTATCTCTGTAGATGAGGAGGGACTGGGCCAAATCTGTACGGCCTCCACCTTCTTCGTATCCACCCGAATGCCCTCACTCGATACCACATGGCCGAGTAATGCCATAGAACTAAACCAAAACTCACTTTTTGAGAACTTTACATATAATTTCTTCTCTCTCAGGGTTTGAAGCACTGTCCTCAGGAGATGCTAATGATGTTCTCGACTCCTGGAGTATACAAGGATATCATCTATGAAAACTCTAATGAACAAGTCGAGATAGGGCCTGAATACTCTATGCATCAAATAGATATAAAAGCTGTTGGGGTATTAGTTAGCCCAAATGACATAACAAGGAACTCGTAATGGCCATACCGAGTCCTGAAGAAGTCTTCGTGATATCCAGCTACCGAATCTTCAACTGGTGGTAACTTGAGAGCAAATCAATCTTAGCAAAGACTTGTACGCCCTAAAGCTAGTCAAATAGATCATCAATTTGAGGCAAAGGATATCGGTCCTTCATTGTAACCTTTTTCAACTGATGATAATCGATGCACATATGCATAGAACTATCCGTTTTCTTCACAAACAAGACATGAGTACCCCACGGTGAAACACTAGGTCGAATAAAACCCTTATCAAGAAATTCCTATAACTAACCCTTCAACTCCTTCAACTCGGGAGGATCCATACGACATGGAAGAATGGAAATAGGCTGAGTGCTCGGCAACAAATCAATACCAAAATTATGTCTCTATATAGTGACATACCCAGAAGATTAGCTGGAAACACATCGGGATAATCCCGTACCATTGGGACATAATCAACAGAAAGGGTATCAGCACTGATATTTCTCACATAAGCTAAATACACGGCGCATCCCTTCTCAATTATACACTGAGCTTTAAGAAAAGAGATAACGCTACTGGGAGTGTGATCAAAAGTACCACTCCACTCAATACGCGGAACATATAGCATACCCAACATCATGGTCTTGGCGTGACAATAAAAAATATCATGATGGGGCGATAACCAGTCCATGCACAAAATAATATCAAAGTCAACCATACCGAGTAACACTAAATTCGCGCTGGTATCAAAACCATGAATAGTAACCAAACACAACCGATAAACGCGGTACACAACAACGGAATCTCCCACGGGAGTAGAAACATAAACATGAGAGCTCAATGAATCTCGGCTATACCCAAATGCGGAGCAAATAAGAAGACACATAATAATAGGTAGAGCCTGGATCGAATAGAATCGATGCCTCTGGGACTAACCAATATAATACCTGTGATAACAGAATCATAGGCAAAAGCTTGGTGCGAGCAGGAATAGCATAATATCTAGCCCGGCCCCTCCCTTGACGGTGACATCTATCTCCCCGATCTCCGCCCCTGGATGGCTGGGTAGGTGGGGTGGCAGTTGGAGTTGTGATCATGGCTTGGGAACTCAAACAAGCACATTGTGGCTGAGCACTCTGTGGAGGTGCACTCCTCCCAAGTCTAGGTAAATCCCTAACCACATGATAGCTGTTACCACACACAAAACAAGCTCGGGGAGGACGTGGTGGCTGTGACTGGCCGGGGCTAGTTCTGCTAGACTGACCTCTGAAATTACCCCGTGAAGGAGGCGAGTAGAAACTAGAGGCGCAAAATAAGGCTCCTAAGGTATAGGTGGAGTTGGAGCACTGCTGGCTGCTGGAAGAGCAGAATGAACGGGGCGACCCACAATACCCCTACCATGTCGACCTGCTGCTAGATTACGGGCAACAGAGTAGTGGTATGACTCTTCAAGACCTTTTGTCCTCTCTCTCCCCTTGCTCCCTAGCGAACATACCCTCGATTCTCCTAGAAATGCTCACTACCTGCTGATAAGGGATGTCTATCTCCAAAACTCAAGCCATTCTAGATCTGATGGGTTGGACAAGGCCCTCAATGAACATGTGAACTCCCTCGCGGACTATAGCAACCAAAGCCGGTGCATGTCTGGCCAACCTGGTGTAACGGATGGCATACTCTGAAACTATCATAGTACCCTGGCGCAAGTGCTCAAAATCTGCATGCCATGCGTCCCTAAGGCTCTGGGGAACAAACTCTCTCATAAACATGTCCGAAAACTAGGTCCAAGTCAGTGAAGCAGACTCGCACAGGGTGTCTATCTCATAAGTGCGCCACCAATCATTGGCAACTCTCTAAAGCTGAAAGGCAGTAAAGGAAACCCGGTTGGACCCTACTATACCCATAGTGTGAAGAATACGATGACACTCCTCAAGAAATCCCAAGGCATCCTCTGATGCTAAACCGCTGAACACAGGGGGCGCAGGTGCTTGATCGTCTCGAGTAGCACGTGTCCTCACCATTTGTGAGAGAATAGAAGATAGAAGTTCTAAAATCTATGTCAAAATATAGCATGACAAGGAATTCAATGAAGTGAAGATTTTCCTAAACAGTTATATAGCCTCTCGTGGATAAGTACAGATGTCTCTGTACTGATGCATGAGACTCTAATAAACTGGCTTGTGTTTCGTGACTCCTATGAACCTAGAGCTCTAATACCAACTTGTCACGACACTAATTCACCAATCGTAAACACGTCATGACGGTACACAGTCACCATGACTAGGTAAGCCTAATAGTGCGGAAATAAATATATTTGCGGAATAGTAATTTAAAAACTAAAATAACTTAAGGAAGGTATATAATTTGCCGCTTGGCACATAAATTTCAACATCACGACTTATAAAATAGAATCCCAAAACCCGAAAACCCATGGGCAACACAGGCTGTAATACAGTAATAATACGGCTCTAACATCCGGAAATGTCTACATCAACAAAACGAGGGGTAGGTACTAGCTAAGCCACATGATAGAATAAGAGGAAGACTCTTCGGTCAGCGGATGCGGCGGATATACCTCAAGTCTCCAAGAACTCTGCTGAATCACTGGTATGGTGCCTGAACGGAGGTACCTGGATCTGCATATAAAGAAAATGTGCATAAGAGACATGCGTACACCACAATGGTACTAAGTAAGTGCCAAGCGTAACCTCGGTCGGGTAGTGACGAGAAAGGTCAGGGCCCCACTGAGAGTAAACATAGTTAATCATAAGATAGTGGAAACAATGTAAATAAAGTTTATAGCAAGAATCTAATTCAGAGAAATACGGAAATAGTAATGAAAACAAAGGTAGCAATGCAAGGAAGGATATTCTAAACAACGAGTAGCAGCCAGGGATCTCTTGGTATCCCAGGATTTCTGGGTATCCTCATCATATACGCTCGGGATCTCTTGGTATCTCGAGGATCTGTTGGTATCCTTAATAAGAAAGTCCGGGATCTCTTGGTATCCCAATATATATAAGTACATGTGCCAAATATCTCTTGGTATCCTGCTCCATCATTCCGGAACAAGTCACGTACATGGGAATCTCCTGGGAAACCGTCCCGTAGTCCTAATTTAACACAACAACAATGAATCATATTTTAAGAACAATTTCTAAATCCAAAAAAGCAATGGGGATTTCTAGCCTATTATTCTTCACAGAGTGCACATAATACAGTTAAGCAATTAAACAAGTAAGTTAGCTAAACATGCTACCCTAAGCTAGCACAAGTTAAAATAATAGTCTAAAAGGAACAAGTAAACATGTATCTCAGTTTAAATATTTCCAGTAGAAACGGGTCTATAACAATTAGCTCAAGTACGTGCTCGTAACCTCACGTACGAGGCATTCAAATATCAAGGATCATGTCCTAGGAGGAAAGGTCCCTCACATAAAGTTAGACAAGTCAATTAGCTCGAACCGGTACAAAATCAACTACGAAACGATGCCCTTGCCACAAGTATCCAACTCTAAATGGATCAAATCTATTCAATTCAGTTACATAACATAAATAACATCGCAAGCAATTGATTTTATTATTAAAATTAAAGCTAAGGCGCGAAAATAGGTAAAATAACCAAAATGCTCCTTAGGTCAACGTCTCAAAATCGAATAATTTTTACGTTTTCATAACCCTCATGCTCTCACGAGTCTAACCATATAAAAATCTCCCAAATCAGAGGTCAAATGACCACTCAAAAGTCAATAATTAAATCTAAGAAGTTTCATCCAATTTTCCCAAATATTTGACCCCAAATTCGAATTCAGATGGCAGATTCAACTAGATATTGATGGAATATAACTAAATGATGTTAAGGAAACATTACCCAGTGATATCATCTTCAAAATCCACTCAAACTCGCCTTCTCCCGAGCTAAATTTTGATTTCTCCGACTTTTGAACTAATCCCTCGGATTCTACTATTTCATAATAGGCATTTCTGCTTTTGCGGTCCCGCATATGCATACCATGAGTCGCTTTTGCGACTTCTCATTAAACTCATCTTTTCGCTTCTGCGGACACAAAAACCACTTCTGCGGTTCTGCCTTTGCGGAGGCCAGACCGCTTCTGCGGTCTCTGAGAATGGTGCCAAACTCACTTATGCAGTTTCCAAACTGCAGAAGCGAAAATACCAGAAGAGCTGCTACAATTTTCTTCTAACTCCAAGGAACCGCATAAGCGAAAATACTAGAAGAGTTGCTGCAATTTTCTTCTAACTCAAAAAATTTTCCCATGGAGCATTCGAAACACACCTGAGGCCCTCGGAACCTCAACCAAAAGCACCAATACAACCTAATACCTTACTTAAACCTGCACCAATCCTTAAAACATCTAAAGCAACATCGAAAACCCGAAATCAAAGATTCAAGCCTAAGAACTTCAAGTTCATCCAAAATACTCTTTCGATCAAAAACCAAGCCGACACTCGTCCGATTGACCCAAAATGTTGCACGCATGTACTGAATGACATGATGGTGGTACATCAACTTCCGGAATTCCGTTCTGGCCCTCAGATCAAAAACTCGCTATCGGACTGGAAACTTCAAAAATACAACCTTCGGCATTTCAAGCCTAAATGAGCTACGGGCTCCCAAAATACTCTCCGAACATGCTCCCAACCCTGAAATCACCTAACAGAGCTAACAAAATCATCGTATTTTCTTTCTGATGCCGTCTTCACACTGTTCCAACTATGCACCAATTTCCAACATATAAGCTCTCATTTAGGGACTAAGTGTCCTAAAACACTCTGAATCCTAACATCGAACGTCCTGGCAAACCAAAATAGCAGAAATGACTTTATGGGAAGAAGTTAATGGGGAAACGAGGCCTAAATTCCAAAAATGACTGGCCGGGTCGTTACACAGCCCCTCGGGCAAAACTCACTCATATACAGCCCCTCGGGAAACATATATCAGGAATAGCCCATTGTCGAACATAATTCGTGAATAGACCCTCGGAAAAACCTCACAGTCACTCATACACAGCCCCTCGGGCATTACCTCACAATTGCTCGTAAACAACCCCTCGTGCATAACATGAATCAAGAACAATCCCTCGAGCACAACATAATATTAATCACTCAGGATACTCGCGCTTACTGGGGGTATACAGACTCCGGAGGGGCTCTTACAGTCCAAGCACTATAACAAGCCACCTCGTGGCATAAATCAATCAGGCCCGCGACGTCACAAAAATCATGAATCAACAATAACATGTTACAACGTGCAGCCCGATCCCATAATATCCTCACAACAGAGACCCTTGGCCTCATTCAGTCAGAAACCTCTCAAGCCACTTGGGCTATCCGTAAAACGTGGTGCTCAAACCGAAATATCATTTTATGCATCAAAACAGAGTAATAAAGACTCAGTTAAGAAATCAGTAAACACAGCATGACTGAATATAGATCTTAAATCAATAACAGTTATAGGATATTAAGAAAAATCCCATAAGGGTCCAAACAGCTCTAGCATAAGACCCAAATATTTTATTCAGCGCAATTTATATGAAATTCTTTCTAAAACACATAAGTATCATATAATTTAAGTCAAATACGCAACTTTATAGTTTCAATAGGACGAACTAAGTCAAAATCCCCGACGGTGCACCCCCACACGCCCATCACTAGCATGTGCATCACCTAAAAATAGTAAGTCAATGTGAATCTGGGGTTTCATACCCCAAGGACTAGATTTAAAATCATTCCTAGCCTCAAACAAGCCTATTCTAATACCAAGTAAGCCATGCGATGCTTCAAAAATGCATATTACGCGCTTCAACCTCTGAACGACTCAAAACTAACCAAAAATAACTCATATACATCAAACAATGCTAAAGGAACCAATCCCAATCAAAAAAAGGTCAAATATTTAATCAAAACCCCAAAATCGGCCAAAAAGCCCAATACGAGCCCGCATCTCGGAACCCTACAAAACATATAAAATCCGACAACCCATTCAACTATAAATTCAACCACACTAGTTTCATCTAATTCTGAATTGATGTTCAGAACTTGAAAATTTACTTTATGAAACTTTAGGCAAAAATCCCCAAATTTCACTTTGAAATAATCAATCAAATGCCAAAAACGAAGATGAATTCATGAAATATAACTAAACCGAGTAGAGAACACTTACCCCAATCCATATGGTAAAATTCGCCTCCCAAATTGCCCAATTTGAGCTCCCCAACTCGCAATATGACTAAATGAACAAACTCTTATTTTATATATTTTTCTACCAGCTATTCTGCCTCGATCTCATGCCAAACAATACCGAACTCACTTTTGATGACTACAATGGATTGTTTTGTAAACATTTAGTCAAATTATGCTCTTCAATCACTCCATTTTACCTTATATTGAAGGATATATGTTGGTTTGAATATTTCAAAATAGTTCAGTTTTTTAAATATGAACTCAATGTCAATTTTGTAATTAATCTAAAAAATCTAGCAGCCCAATTCTTAGTAAAATGACCATAAAATCTATATATGATGTCCAAATTCGACGATTCGTTTTTGCTATGTCTCCATAATTACGATACATATTTAATGCTTCAATAAAAAAATAAATTGGAGTTCATTCGCTTAATTTAGTACCATTTGTTCTTGAAAAATGACATCGAAACATTAAAAAAACGAGCAGAACACAACCCAAACCAATCCAAAACTCACCCGAGCCTTTCAGGACCTTGTTCAAACATACCAACAAGTCCCATATCATAACACGGACCTACTCGAGGCCTCGAAACACACATAGAAATATCAAAACGACGAAGCACACTTCAATTCGAAATCAATGAACATGAAATGTCAAACTTCTACAACGATGTTGAAACCTATCAAATCAGATCCAACGAACCTCAAATTTTTGCACACAAGTCACATTTGACATAATGGACTTGATCCAAGATTGAGAATCGGAATCCAACCTCGATACCAAAAAGTGTACTCCTAGTTAAACTTTCTAACAACTTTTGCTATTTCGAGCCAAATTCTACTACAGACCTCCAAATCACAATCTGGACGCGCTCCTAAGTCTAAATTCACCCAATGGATCTAACAAAACCATCAGAATTCCAATCCGTGGTCAAATTCTAAAAAGTCAAAACTTGGTCAAACCTTTCAATTTTATAGCTTCTAGCTTAGAATATTCGTCCAAATCAATTTCGAATAACCTGAAAACCAAACTGACGATTCAAATAATTCATAATACTTCATACGGAGCTACTCATAATCTCAAACAACCGAGCACAGTGCAAATGCTCAGAACGGCCGGTCGGGCCATTACATCCTCCCCCACTTAAATATGTGTTCGTCCTCGAATGCGCCAGGAGTTGTTCTAAAAGCCAAAAAATCACCGTATAGCCTCACTACGCACATAGCCGAGGGTGATCCCACGTCACCCTCTCCAATATAGGTCTCATAATACAACATGACTAAAATTTCTTAATCGAACCTAGTCCATAAGTCTTAGGGCCTAATTTCCAAAATCAGGAATTTTCTATTAGGTTAGAACCTCGCATTTATACATTATATAAGTTTGAACAAGCTGTCTCCAGTCATAGTTATAACCCAAGATGAAATCACATATTATACCACATAACTCAAACACTCATGGCGATAACTCCTAATCACAGTAGCTGCTCAAAACAATCAAATACCGGTAATACACCTCTTAACAAACAAAGACTCGTTCTAATACTTTCATATACTCTCAATAATGAAAGAAATAACTATTCGTCAGATCAACAAGTCATAGAGCTCCGTCTTCTCCAACAACAACAAAGCAGATTTTTAAGTCGACTTCCGATATCATCCTTCTCACCATTATGTAACCAATTCTGATAATATTCGTTCTAGGTCCAATAACCTCATCCTATCCAACATGACCACTCCGATAACATGACACATCAATACATTCTAAAGCCACAATCTGTGTAATTCGTGCACCCAATAGCAACATCCCAAATGTACTCAAATCATGAAAAAAATGACTTAAACGAGTGGACTGTCTCGCAAGCTTAACAAGTCTGCCACAATGAAATACTGAAAATCCATCATACCTCATAGGACCATCACATGAATCTAACACAAAGGTTCATACCTCAACATAATTTTGCTGCAATTCATGCCCCATCCAAACACTAATTCATGGCATATACCTCAAGCCACCTTCCTCAAAATCAATAACCGCGCACAATTCGACATCAAGTACTCAAAGTGAATTACCATAATCACGGAGAAGCAAATGACATAAAGACACACAAAACTTGAAAGAGCTTAACCAATGCGCCATCTACCAAGCAATACCTAATTCTTTTCCCGCTCACATTCCGCTATAAGACCCCAATAGAACCGCACCATATGTGCATATAACTAACAAATCATAAACCTTGGTAACAGAGAAGAGTAGCTCATAGATCACTCCAGAATATGAATAAGCTCAACAATAATCGAATGGCATATCCCTCAACAATAGCAGTTCGGAGTCAACAAATTCCACCAAGTGTAGAACACACCACCATGTTGGTCCTACTAATGAGCCTCAAATCAGCTTTGGTCCCCCATGATAGCTAAATAACCCTCCGAAAATATACAATGACTAAATCACAATACATACTAACCTCTGACTATCCTTGGATACTTTTTACGATCCACAACCACGAAACAATCTACTCACGAGAGCTCCAAGTCTACAAATCCATAGAATATACGAATCACCATCTCTGATCTCAACTCCACTGATTGAATATCTGACGCATCTATAATACACGATCATCCTACAAGGAATGCTTCTCTGATTCTTCCGTGCCACATCAAAAAAAAATCTGAGTATCAGCAGTCGATCAATTATATGATTACCACAATATCGATGGAGTATCCATAAATCAAAACACCTTACCCCCTTCTGAATTATATACTCTCATCAACCCACACCAAATAGTAAAACCATTCACCTAATTATCTGAAACTTTCCATGTTGCCTAAGAATTTATGACTTTCTTTTCAAAACTGAACTGTGACCTTACACATACAAATCTCAACCCTACATAACATACCACATATACCATGCCATCTTATGATAACTATGAGAACTTCATAATCCACTCCGAGCTACAAGCAACTACGTACTCAACCAGCCAAAAACTCTTCCATTTGATCCCAACTAGGAGAAAATCACTATATATCCCATGTTCCTCACGCTAGTAGAAAACATACACCTCCAAGCATGGTAGAAATAATCAAGAACTCCCCGAATCCCCTTTGTACAAAACCAAACCGTCAGGACTTACTCCTTCTAACTCAACCAAGCTACGCAAGCCATCAAAACCTAAGAGCATTGCGACGAAACACCTGTAGAACCCACCTCATCATAAGCACCCAAAAGTCGATCATATCAATTACCATGCCGATCCAACCTACTACCAAGATGTCCTAATTATCTGAGTTCCTTCTTAATTACCTTCGAATTGATACGTTTCCTTGCTAGTACACCATTATCCTTAACTAAAACTTGCCCTAAGAACTTCAACATAAAACCACACTACCCTAAGGCTCATAAACCGGTGTATTCTTCTGAAGCACCCCCAAAAATACCACACCCAAGATACCTGCTCTGAAGAGACCTTCTGCGAATCTAAAGCCATTACCTTCGCCTTCCTGATACTGATATGTATAATTTATAATGATATAGAAATGCCAGTCCTGACATCCTCTCATATAAATCTTAGTTTCTAGCTAACACAAATCCTGAAAATTCCCAATTTCCACATATAAATTTTGAATTATTGGAACCATTCTCGAGAGTTATCAACTCTGCTCAAATCTCGATTAGACTAACTATACAGACCAAATGAACAATACCGCATTAGCACTCCAACACCCAATAAAGTAACCCATTCTTCTAAGCTGCCGAGCGCTTTTGCCTACTCCATCAAGTTACTTTCCTAACAAATAACAACTAAATCATCCAATATTTCTCATATACCTATAAAGCATAGCACAACCCTCTCCCTAAGTTTCCTTTACTCAAGTCACCCTCGATCTCAACCTGTATAAGCCATAACTGATTTACTAGTATACCACAAATTAGAACCAACACAAACATCACCATGCAATCAACTGATCAATAGAAGATACCAACACGTGGATGAAATTCATAGATCAAAACATACAATGACTCACAATGCCCATACTCTAACACTATCATAATAACATATTGAGAGTCAACTAAGTCCCTTCATAAGCTCATGTAACACATCCATCTAGTATTTTAAATCATCTGCAAATCTCGCGTTCACCCTCGTAACAGACAATCCCACTCTCATATGCAATCCAAGCTCAAATTGCAACACATATATTTCATTGGTAAAAAAGGACTCCCAACTAACTACATAAGGATCACACAAACCTCAGAACACCTACAGGAGATAATCCACCTGCTTAGCCTCAAATTGGTATCTCTCTTTACTCTTCCATAATCATAACTATTATACAATCACTTAACCCCCTGAGTCTGAACTTATAACACAACATGAAGATCAACTCCACTCCACAACCAAACTACACGAGAGGTCCTTCAACACACCCACAACTCGAGGTCATACACAACCTCAAGAAGTCAAGCACCCAATAGTCCTTGCTAAATCTCCAGCAAACTCTTCTTGTCACATTCGAATAATCTGAACACATCTCGAAATCGAATCATACTCACCCAATAGCTATCAAGTCACAAATCTCACCAATAATAACATAAACAGGCATATAAGTTCCCAACTACACGTGCTCATACAATCAAAATCTCAATGCTCAAGCTACAGTCAAAACCCCACCTCAAGCCCTCTAGACTGTCCTAATATCAACACACAAAAATCACATCTCGCAGCTTATCCAGGGAATCACAAGCTGTTGATGCACAACTGATACCGAGTGCTCGTGTGCGCACACGAATGCACAGAAGGAATTCAAGGAGTTACACTTCAAGCTGAACCAATATTGCACGTCAAAGAAATAAGAATGTGCAATTTTCCTAAAGATTCTGCAGCCTCCCGAAGATAAGTACAAACGTGTCCGTACTGATCCGCAAGACTCTACTAAACCTGCTCTTGACTCGTGAGACCTATGTAACCTAGGCTTTAATACCAAATTTTTACGATCCAAAGCTAACCCTGTCGTGATGGCGCCTAACGTGGTACTAGGCAAGCCGACACACTACAAAAACCAATCAATATTTTTATTTTTAAGAAAAAACCAAAGCTATTTAACAATAAATCTGCATATGGAGTTTAAATCAAAACAACAATGCAGAAAGAAAGCTCGACATCAGGGTGTCACTAGTCATGAGCATCTACTACATCCGTCTGACAACATCTACACTAAGATAGCCGAGAAATAACTTAATACAACTAAGGGAGGATAAGGAGGGGAAAAGCAGGGCTGCGATTGCCAGGCAGCTACCTTACTAACTCCGATATACCTGTCACTTAGTAATAAACACCCGTTACCGGATTCAAAAATACATGGATCTGCACTCAAGGTGCAAGGAGTAATAAGAGTACGCCAACTCAGTAAGTAGTAAAAGTAAATAGAGACTGATTAGTAGTGATGAGAAATAACACATATACAGTTTATATCATGAAATCTCAGTAAAATACAGCATGCTTTTAAAATCAGGGGTTTGAATTAACTCATCTCATTAATATCCAATTTCAGCAAAACCATTTAAAACTTCTTTCAACAGTTTTCAATGAAGTGATGAAACAGTGAGTAAAAATGATGAAAACATAAATAAGCCCTCAAGCAAAACTCACTCGTATATAGCCCCTCGGGCTTGATGAATCAAGAATAGCCGCTCGACAGAAATCACTCATGAATAGCCCTCAGACAGATATGAATCATAAATAGCCCATTGGGAATACTCACAGTCACTCATATACAGCCCCTCGGGAAAATTTAATATCACTCACTCAGGGTACCCCCATTAGGGGTGTACAGACTCTGGAGGGGCTTCTACAGCCAAAGCGTTATAACAAGCCAGCTCGTGGCATAAATCAATCAGGCCCTCAACCTCATAATAATCTACCTCATGGCATAAATCAATCAGGCACGCAGCCTCACAAAAACCATGAATCAATAACAACACGTTACGGTGTGCAGCCCGATCCTATAATATCCTAACAATACAAGCCCTTGGTTCACTCAGTCAGAAACCTCCCAAGCCACTCGGGCTATTAGTAAAATATGGTGTTTAACGCAAAATATAATTTTATGCATCAAAACGGGGTAATAAAGACTGAACTAAGAAATCAATAATCACAGCATGCCTGACTATAGATCTTAAATCTAAAATAGTAAGTGGATAATAAGAAAAAGCCTCTAAGGGTCCAAACAGCTCTGGCACAAGGCCTAAATATGACATTCAACCCAATTTATAGGAAATTATTTCTAAAACACATAAGTATTATATAATTTAAGCCAAATATGCAACTTTATAGTTGCTACAGAATGGACCAAGTCACAATCCCTACGGTGCACACCCACATGCCCATTAGTAGCATGTGTGTCACCTGAAAATAGTAAACCAATGTGAAATCCGAGGTTTCATATCCTCAAGACTAGATCTACAATCATTATTTACCTCAAACAAGACAATTCCAATACCGAGTGAGCCAATCAATGCTCCAAAAATGCCATCTCCTTCTCTTCGACCTCCGAACGGATCAAAACTAACCAAAATATCTCAAATACATCAAACAATACTAAAGGAACCAATCACAATCGAAAAAGGTCAAATATTTAATCAAAAGACCAAAATAGAAGGAAAAAACCTAACCTAGGCTCGCATCTCAGAACCCGATAAAACTTATAAACTCCAACAAACCATTCAATTATGAGTCCAACCATACTAGTTTCATCCATTTCGACGCCGAATCGATGTTCAAAACTTAAAATTTCACTTTATGAAGCTTTAGCCAAAACCTTTGTATTTTACTTAAACCGCGTAGAGAACACTTACCCTAATCCATATGGTGAAAATCGCCTCCAAAATCGCCCAAGTTCGAGCTCCCCAACTCAAAATATTACTAAGTGAACAAACCCTTATTTTATATATTTTTTACTAGTTATTCTGCCTCGATTCTTCTGCCAAAAAATTCCGAAACTCACTTTTGATGCCTCCAATGGATTTCTTGTAACATTTTATCAAGTTATGATCTTAAATCACTCCATTTGACCTTTTATTGAAGGAGATATGTTGGTTTTAATATTTGAAAACAGTTAAGATTATTAAATATAAAATCAGTGGTAATTTCATAATTAATCTGAAAAATCTAGCAACCCAATTCTCAGTAAAATAATCATAAAATCCTCATAAGATGTCCAAATTTGATAATTCTTTTTGTTATGGCTTAATAATTACGATACATATCTAGTTCTTCAATAAAAAAGAAATCAGAGCTCATTTTCGTAATGTAGTACCATTTATGCTTTAAAAATGACGTCGAAATATTAAAAAACGAGCACAACACAATCCAAACCTATTCGAAACTCACCCGTGCCCTTCGAGACCTTGTTCGAACAAACCAACAAGTCACATATCATAATATGGACCTACTCGAGGCCTCAAAATACATATAACAACATTGCAACGATGAATCACACCTCAATTCGAAATCATTAAACTTGAAACTTAAAACTTCTACAATTGATGTTGAAACTTATCAAATCACGTCTTATTGGCCTTAAATTTAGCACACAACTCACATTTGACATTATAGACCTGATATAACTTTCGGAATCAGAATCTGATCCAATATAAAAAAGTTCACTCTCGGTCAAACTTTCTAAAATTCCAACTTGCGTTATTTCAAGCCAAGTTCTACTACGGACCTCCAGATTACAATCCGAACATGCTCGTAAGTCCAAAATCACCTAACGTAGCTAATAGAACCATCGGAAAATCAATCAGAGATCAAATTCTAAAAACTCAAAACTTTGTCAAAACTTTCAAATTTAAAGCTTCTAGTTGAGTAAAGCATCTAGTTGAGAATCATTCTTTCAAATCATTTCCGAATAATCTGAAAAGCAAAACTGATGATTCAGATAAGTCATAATACTTCATACAGCACTACTCATACCCCCAAATAACCGAGCGAAGTGCAAATTCTCAAAACGGTCAATTGGTTCGTTATTGAACATTTGTTACCCTCTTGTTTAATAGTGAATCTTTGTGATTTCACGATTTTTATCTTTTATTTGAAGGTTTTTTAACTCTAAAATTTGGTATTTTTTTTATCTTCTTTATATTCGGGTCTGCCTCTTCTTCGATATAACAATGGTATCAGATTCTTGGCTATTAATCTGGAGTTTTTACGGAATGGGGACAAATATGAGCAAGATTGTATGTTTAAATCGGAACAAGTTTATTTTATAAGAAAATTCAGGCCAAGAGAGAGAATTGTTTGGTGTTTGTCATGTTTTTCTTACCATAATTGGGTTTCTTATCTCTTGAAGGAAAGGACAATATGTTTATAATAATTGAGTTTTTCGTGTTTTAGAAGAAAATTATAAATCTCTCATATTTGCCTAGTTCTTTTTCTCGGAAGAAAAAGTTTGGATTTCAATAAATTGAGGATCCTTCCTTCTTATTCAGCAGCATCCACAATGTAGCCATATGACAGTTTGAGAGTCTTCTTTAGGGGGAGACTTTTCGGGACAAGTGTTAGTGTGCCATATCTATTTGCCTATTTGTGAGATTGTTCTATCGATATTTTGTACTCTCAATTATATAGTGGATTGGTCATCTCCGTCGCGGACATAAGCCAATTGACCTAACCACGTTAAATGTTTGTATTTTTTTGGTATCTTTCTATTTTGTTATCTGATTTGTCATAGTTCAACGTTTGTTTTGCTAGTTCCCGCATGATACCCGATAATTTCAATCCTAAGAAATGTGTTGGATTCGAATATTTTACATATGAGATTTTACCATAATGTGCTGGAATTTCATAAAGTGCCGTAACATAATATGCTCTAAGTTTTATACGCAAGAGTTCCATAATTTAATATGTTATGCTGAAACTTTCCTTGATTCAACTGCGTTATTTTTATCTGGATTTTATCTCCGCATAAAATAGAAATTATTTTTTAAATAGTAACTGTTTTTCAATTACCAAAGAAAAAAGGGCTAACCCATGCGATATATATAGCAAAAAAGAGAGGTGGTATTTTAATGTCTTCCATAATTTCTTATTCCTGAATTGTCAAATCATTTCAAGGTCCATTCAATATCACTGAATCGTTGCAGGGATCTATTCACACAGATATTGTATCCTACCTAAAAACTTTGTGGTGGCGATGAAGTGAACAACTGACAGAGTAGAAACTGTATTTCGGAAAGCCATCATAGTCTTACATTGTTCTTATCCTAAGAGCAGATAAATAATTTGAGTACGTACTTCTTTTAACAAAAATAAAGAGTTATTTTTATTACGGTATATTTAAAACTAAAAAAGGTTTAAAAACGTGAATTTTATTTTGAATAATTTTAAAAAAAATGCATGCATATATTATGGGAACTCAAAAATCAATGTAGCTTGTTTCTGCACAGTATTATTTGGCCAAAAAGTGTCACTTTTTTTGTTAAACCAAATAAATAAAAAGATAATGGGTAAATCCTAGATCTTATATCGATTTATATAAATAAGGTAGAATCATATTTAAACCAATTTTATGCAATGGGTATTAAATGGTACTGTTATAAGTATGTGGGGGAATAATGATAAGCAATAAATATATATTAAATGGCAATAAATATAAATAGAGAGAATGACACTCAAATATTGAATGAAGTGGAAGACTCTTCTCCTGACAATGATTTAAGACAAACAAACGTGGGGAAATAGGGAGCCTTTTTGAATCTAATGCGGGAAAGTGTGAGATGAGCAATGTCACGACCTAAAATTCACTAAGGGTCATGATGGCGCCGGACATTGCTGTCAGGCAAGCCAACCAGTTTACTTAATCAAATCTCGTTTCAACACTTTTGAAAATACATGATTTTTCTTCAATATTTAGAAATTTTTGAAAAAATATAGTTTCAAATCATATTTAAGAGTTAAACAATTAATACAATAGTTCAAACCATCCCAGAACCCAGAGTCACAAGTGCATGAGCATCTCATAAGAGGAATAAAAATATAACATTCGCCCGAAATACAGTGGACGGAAAGTAAATATAGTGCTGGAAAAGGACTACTCTAGTTGCGGCCATCTCGAATGATGCAATTCACCTACTCCCAGAATCATCCGTGCAGCTACGTTCAGTAGACCTCCGGAATCACACATACCTGTGCAACAAAAATGCACAAGTGTAGTATAATTACAAAAACAACGTGTACCCAATGAGTGTCCTCCCTAATCCCCATTAGAAGTGAATTCCTTCCGATTTTGCTAAAGGTGGAGTGCGCCTTAGTTTATCCATTATATATGTGAGAGTAGCCCTAGTTAGAAAGTTGTTTTCAGTATGACCGTGAAATTGATGGGGCACATGATGCCAAGTGATAGGTTTCAGATGCTGGGTTTTATGAGTTGTGGTTTGTCCGAGATTTTGATAAAATTGTGGAAAGTGTTGAATAAGACCCTATGCGATCCGTATTGTAGGATATGAGTTGTTGACTTGTATTTCCCCTTGCCGTGTTGTGACTTAAGGATTTGGATTATGATTCTGCCATAATTTTGTATCATCATATATTATAATCTCGTTGTTAATTGTTCTCCTTTTCCCTTATTGTGAATTGTTGCATTGTAGTCATTCCTGCAGTCTTTACATGTTTATATATCATTTCCATTATTCCCATGATTATGCTATTTATTTGACCGGTAGGTGTCTTGACTGTTCATAATCACTACTCCACCGAGGTTCTTCTTGATACTTACTGGGCACCGCCGTGATATTCTCATGCTATCTTATGCACATTATTGTTGTGTAGATACAGGTACTCCCCTTTAGTTCCTTCAACCTTGGAAGGAGGCGTACCGGTAGAGACTTCGAGGTATATCTGCTACGCCCGCAGGCCGAGGAGTCCTTTTCCAGCTTTCTGTAATAAGTATAGTTTCTTTCAGTATTTCTCCAATGTGTAATATTCTTGAGTCAGAGCCTCTAATATATCCCTTAACTTGTGATTTGTGAGATTTTATCTTCCAAAGTTGTTATTGTATGTGCCGAGCGGCACCTTAAATACATATTTTATTTTACTGAATAAGTTTTAATTATTCCTCCATAGTTAGGGTTTATCTTCCGCTTTGTTAGGCTTACGTATTCGTAGGGACTAGGTGTCGTCACGACATGTCACGGAGGGCGAACTGGGATCGTGACAAGTTTGTATCAGAACTCTAGGTTCATAGGAGTCACATATCACAAGTTGGTTATTAGATTCTCTTGGATCAGTATGGGGACGTCTGTACTTATCTCCGAGAGGCTATGTAACCATTAGGAAAATTCCACTTCATTTGATTTCCCAGTCGTGTAAGATTTTTGGCCTTTACAATCCTAAACCTATATCTTCTACTATCTTACAGATGTTGAGGACACGTACTACCCGAGGTGATCAGGCACCCGAGCCCCTTGCTGTAGCCGCTGGAGATCGGGGTAGAGTTCGAGGTCGCGCACGTGGTGCAGTGAGAGCACCTGCACGAGTAGCCGTGGAGGTACCAACAGTAGATCCAGCCAGAGTCCAAGCACCTGACACGCCTACTGCTACTACTACTCCAGCCCTTTAGGAGACTTTGGCACAGTTCATGAGTATGTACACCACTTTGGCTTAGGCAGGATTGCTTCCCCTTGCTGCAACCACATCCCAGGCCGGGGGAGGAGCAAAGACTCTTGCCATTCGCACTTCTGAGAAGACAACACATGTTGAGCAAGTCCCTGAGATTATTCCTGTGCAGGTTGTAGCACCAGCCCGTGGGCATGACAGCGGCTTCCGAGCAGGAGCATATGAGACTAGAGAGGTTCAAGAAGTATGATCCTCCAATATTCAGTAGATTAGCATCGGACGATGCCTTGGGGTTTCTTAATGAGTGTTGCTGCATTCTTCATACTATGGGTATCTCTGGATCGAGCGAGGTTTCTTTCACTACTTTCCAACTTCGAGGAGCCGCCTATGATTAGTGGCGCACCTTTGAGTTAGACAACCTAGACGAGGTAGCTTCACTGACTTGGACCCAGTTTTCATATATGTTCCTCAGAGAGTTTGTTCCTTAGAGCCTCAGAGATGCATGGCGTGTAGAGTTTGACCATTTTCGTCATGGTGTTGTGACCGTCTCAGATTATGCTGTATGTTACACCAGTTTGGCTAGACATGCCCCAGCCTTGGTTTCTACTAGGGTACCACAAGATGGAGAGGGGGCTGAAGATGTAGCAGCTGCTAGACTGGATGATTGAGCTGTGCCCCTACCCACTCCCTGTCGGGATGTACGACAATGCCTCTGAATATGACCCCTCATCCCACATCCATAGCATATAGGTAACTCCAAATAGAAAATCTCTGAGTGCAACTTCACACACCTGGGGCACGGCGACCTTTGCTGCTGTTGGGACCTCTTTCCTGATCGACCCCTCTGGTGGGATCCCATGTTTCCCTGACCAGGCCTGAAAAGACTCCATTGTTGCTGGTTGGGCCTTAATGGTAGTGCACTAGCTAAATATTGTGCAACAGATTGGGATGGCCCGAAGGATCCTCACCTAAAAGCCAATGTTCCCCCACAAAGTGACTCAGCCATGTCCCCCATAGATCGGGTATTTCTACTACCCTCTCTCGCTTTTTATCCTGTTCTTCAGTTTACGATTCTCTGTGGATCGAGAAAATGCTACCATCTTTCTATAATTCATGTCAGAATTCAATGTAGCCGTAGAAGCCTCATTGATAGTCAAATGATTTAGGCCCTGAATAAACCGACACACCCTAGCCTCCATTGTGGGCAACATATGTATGGCATACTTAGATGGGCTAGCAAACTCCATGTGATACCCCCACATACTCATGCTACCACAGATTTTCAAACTCTCCTGCATGGGTTGCCCTTGCCTCATCAGGTAGGAAATAATCTATAAAGACATCGACAAACTCTCTCCATGTTGCCGGAGGGCTCCCCTCCTTTGCAGAAATCTTCCCATAACTCAAACCACAAATAAGCCACCCCTTTCAGACGGTAGGTAGCAAACTCTACTACCTCTATCTTAGTTGCATAACCTTGAGGGTCTTGTTCATCTCATAAATAAAATTCTAAGGATCTTCTTATGGATTGGCACTCGTAAGTACTGGAGGGTCTCAGTAAAGAAATCTGTTCACCCTGGAACTAGTAGAATCCCCTTGCTGGATAGATGAATTGGATGCAACATTTGACCTCTGAGCCTGAGAGGCCACTAGCTAAGTCAACATCTGAATAGCCCCCTATGATTTCCATCAGAAATACTAGAACCGAAAGCTGGGGCTAGAGGCATAACAAAAGTATCAATGGGAGCGAGAGTGGTGCTCTCCGCAGGTGTATGAACAAGGGTAGTCTGCTCTGGAATAGAAGAATCAGGCAGGGCGATAGCAGGGAGGCTACCCTTACCCTCAGTATCGAACAGTGAGTCATCAGCCACTCCTGAGGTGGCATTGGCTTCTTGGCCAATTCTCACATTCTTCTTAGGTGCCATTTACTGAAAGATAGAAGAATGCACTAATTAGAGAGGGATTAATTTCATAACAAGTTGTCGCACGATCCAGAATATCAAAGAAGGGTGCTATTCCTAAAAGCCCAAGTAGCCTCCAACTTATAGATGTGGTTGACTACACACCACTACAAGAATGAAGACCTTTCACAACAACATTTTTGTTGCCATATATTCAATGTTGTTGGCAAAAATGTTTTTGGCAACGATAAACAAGTCGTTGCACTCCGTTGCAATAAACACCGATGCGAATATGCAACAACAGAGAATATTATAGCCAAAAGTAACTTATTACAACAATATCTATCGTTGCCATTAGTTATATTTTGTTGGCAAAAGGTCAATGAAGTCGTGGATTATGAAGACATGCAGCAATAAAAAATTATTGTTGCGACAACATTAGTTTTTTGCCAGCAATATCAATGTTGCTAAAAACAAATTGGCGGTAAAGTTAATAATCTGTTATCAATACTTTTAGAAACAACTGTTATTGTGGCAATAATAACATTTTGCCAACAGATTCTCTAGTACTACTTTGGCAACAATTTATATGTTGTTACTTAATACACAATTCATATATTCTTTAAATTTTCCCAAATACAAGTAGCAATTATAATTTTATTTCAAATAGATATAAATAAACTTTCTACACTGAAAATTTATGAAGTAGATATACTATATTCCAAAAACTAAATAATCCTAAAAGTATATTTTTACTTACAAAACGAGTAAAAACATCATATATCCAAGGTCCTTAAGTTCTATTCTAATAGTAACTCAAAAAATAAATCTTCCAAGGTCCTTAAGTACTATTCTAATAGTAACCCAAATAATAAATCTTCTTCCAACAACTTGGGCATTTGATGAACCGGATGTGAGGATTGTTTAATTACGCATGCTCATCCTAAAAATAAAATAAATATAATAACATTTTGATAAAAAGAAGCAATAAAGTACAAAAGTGCAAATGAAACTAGTGGAAGCTTATTAACAGGAACCATCAACCTAAAAAGAGCTTGTGGAAACACAACATCAACCTCAAAAGCACTCGCAGAAAAACATGATTGGAAATATCAGATTACTAATGCACGACTAGGAGAAAGAAAAATCATCCACAATCTAGATTATATGCAAAGGTAAAGTGCGTCATACCTGAAAGCACTCTTGATTTTATGCTTATTTCAAACTATTTGGTATGGTTATCATTTTGTCCTTTTTTCTTTTTCCACAGCCAAAAAAGAAATTATATAAATCATTATATAATCCTGGTCACACACAACCATGCATATTTCTTCCCTACATTTCTGTGTGACCTCTATCTCTTGGCCCTGATACTTCTATAATCTGAGATGCAGTTCATATGTCAACTTTAACCTATTTTACAACTTCAGTGAATCTGGTGCATTATTCCATATCTTGATTTATTTTCTGCACTTAGAGCTCTTATAAATGTTGATGGTCCAGTAATGCATAATGCAACAACTGTGAAGGATACTGCTAAGCATGTTGATATGCTACAAATTAAAAGATTTGATACTTTTCGTAATGTGACTGGTACAGGTGATAACAAAGAGTTTCATACATATGTCAAAGTTGAATTAGCTGTACAACCAGATTGTCTAGATGTTGTTATTGATATTGGATCAGATATTCCAGGTGTTAAGCAAACGTCTAATGACCAAGAAAAAGATAAGGATCAACAAGTTATTAAATTATCT
This sequence comes from Nicotiana benthamiana, assembly GCA_034376525.1. NCBI lineage: Eukaryota > Viridiplantae > Streptophyta > Magnoliopsida > Solanales > Solanaceae > Nicotiana > Nicotiana benthamiana. Next base: position 57,548,006 of record CM067338.1, read on the forward strand.
TCTAAAGCTACCGATGCTAACAGGGAAGGACATGAAATTGACAAGGGAGATCTTGTTAAAGAAGAACGGGATCTACTATATGTTCAAATTAATGGGTTGCAGTTACATTGAAGACAAATTGAGCTGCTGTGGGGATGTGAATCCTACTGTTGAATATGCTGATTTAATTGAAAATGCATCAAGTTCAACAACATATCTTCAAATATCGAAATCAATCAAAAATAATAGACTGGGAAGTAGTAAATCGAACACAGTCCTCACCTAGCAAGAACAATGTTTCAATTCACAAAACTCAGTCCACTACAGCATAAAATATTACTGTTTCTAACTCGTATGAGGCTTTGATGAATGAACAAGTTCTGGAAGATATTTGGAGGATGTACAACAAGGTCAGCATGAGTCAAATATAAAATCGAGGCAATCCAAAGCCACTGAAAAACAACAGCAACATTCAATTCCAATTTTCAGCAGTACAACCATCACTGCCTGTCATATAATCACCACTGCCACCAGTAGCAGTAACAATTGCAGTAGCCATTGAAACAACAGGGGAATAGGCTAATTCAACCGCAAATCTAGAGGGATCAATAATTGCTAAAGGTGGAACTTGGTAGGATGTCATAGTCACGCTCTTCCCACCCCAACTTGAACTACCCCTACGTACCACAGCCCCCACCAGCACCAGAAGAGCTTCGTTTACGATGATTAAAAAAAGAACAAGAAACTGAACAATAATAAAAGAAAAAATTATGCATAATTGCTTTTGAAGCATAAGAAATTAGAGAAGAAATAGTTCAAATCCTAATCTAACATAGAAGAAATTAAGATACTCATACCCAATTAAGTACTTACAACCACAAAAATTGATAATTCAATAATTTAATGGAGAAGCAATCAGTAAAGAAATTGAAGAGAGAGTTCTTACCGGTTCTTCTCCAATCAGCAGCAACAGGACAAAACAAGGAGGCTGCAGACGAATGGCTCTTTCAAGTAGAACTAATAAGAAAAAACCTATCAAGAATGGTTACTAGAGATTGGGCTAAAAGTCCAGAAAAATTTATTTTACGCGAAATATTTTGGCTCTTCTATTTTGGCGGAACATTGAAATTTTTTAGGCCACGACAACCCACGAATATTTTTAGGCCATGGCAATTTCATGTCTATTCCCAAAAAAACATTTTCTTCTTGCCAATTCTCTTTATACTTTAATTTTATTACGTTAAAAATTCTATTTTTGGTAACAATTAAAATTAGTTGTTGCCATTTATTAAAATTCGGCAACAATCCTATTGTTGTTGAATATTGTTGTCATCTTTAAAATTTAAAGTTCATTATCTAAATCATAGAATATGGCAAAAAAATTAATATGTTTGCCAACAAGATAATTTTATTGCCCAAAACTATATGCTATAGCAACAATTTCATTAAGTTGTTGCCATTTATCTATTTTTGCCAACAATATGTTAGTTGTTGCAAAGCGTTGTTGCAAATTCTATACTTTTTGTGGTGACACCGATAAGAACGATTCTACTAGACATGACTACGAGACATTTTAGGACACTTCAAAACCTTAGGCTCTAATACCAAATTTGTCATGCCCCAACTTCGGGAGTTGAGACCGGCGCTAAATCGAGTCCGAGCAAGCCTTATCAACACTTTCTACCCAACTCAATATGACTAAGTAAATTATATTTTCATTTATTTAGACGAGGAAAGATAGGACATTAAACATTGTTAGTTAATTTTATATCACAACATTAAATCATAGTTAAGTTCTAAGATTCCATATAATTGCACTATAGAGAAGCAAGAGTTAGAATTACAACATAGTTCGTTGACCCATCCAATACCCGTACATAACCCACACATATATCTACGGAACCTCTAAAGATACAAAAGACAAGTATGACAATTCCGGAAATAAGGCTCCGGCAATACCTAAAAAGTGGAAGTCCGCAACAAAAGATGTATAATATAATCCCTTGAAGGAGAAAGGGGCTAACCAAGACTTTGAGAAAAAAGTACTCCGCTACGCGCGATTGGCACTATCTGCAATGGAGCCACTTACATTCATTTTTAAAAAAAATGTAGCTCCTCGGAAAAGAGTGTTAGTACCATAAAATAGTACTAGTATGTATAACTAAATACCAACTACTTAGAAAGAACTTTCATACCAAACATAAGGAAATCACAAGTATAACTCAAAACCTTCAAACGATCACAATATTATCAATGTAAAAGAATCATATAATTCTTACATTTGTTTCCATAGCTTTTAGTTTGGGGCATTATATATTGTTCATCATTGTTCGCAATACCAGTGCTAGCTTGAGCGGAGTTTGATATCGACCCGGTTGGTTAGACTTGAGACATAATCTTCAATTACAATCTCATTTTCCCTTTTTATCCGGGATTCAATATCAATACAATACCACAATGTGTGCAGCATGGCGTCCGATCTCAGCCCGATCGACTAGACCGCCTTACCAAAGTGTTTCCCTTTTCCATTAATCATCTCAATTCAATCTTTGTTTCACATATGTTATTTCATAGGCATTTGGGGCCATAGCTATAACATCATGTATTTAGCACTAGGCCACATTTCATATCATTCCCAATTTCAATGTTAAATTTGTAATTTTGTATAATATGTGCACACAAGAGCAAATAAAATTGTAAGCATAGATGAGACTTCACATAGAGGACACAACATAGGCAGCTTCAATCTCAATTTAACGTCTAAGCATTTCAGTACATGATTCATATTCCTTGCACCCTTTAAAGTTATCAGGAATAACACATTTGTCATATTGAGACACATCTTTAACGCATATAAGCTCGCAACCACAAATTCATGTGAAACAACAATTCAACTTTGATCTTACCGTATTTACACAAACACCGGTAGAGCTTAATTTTTAATAGACAGGGTTTGAGCCATACATAGATGAAATTTACCTCTTAATGACACTACAATGATCCAATACACATAAGCAACTTCAATCTACAATAAAACATCCAATTGGGCCAATACTAATAATAAACTCCATAACTTATACCATTTAGGCCTATTATCAAATACCTTGTAGGTATAGATCTTTACATTTCATAACCGTAGTATTAGTTCATCCAACTATCACTATTAACCAACAATTTATTCCACCATCATTCTTAACCAATTTATAACTTCCAACATCATATGTATGACCATCCATTCACACTCAACCATCAACCTCCTTAATTAACCCATTTCACAATCTTTACAACACAAACACAACCTAGTTTAGGTACTTATGGCTTCCAATCACCATCCCATGAGTTCTAACGTATATATCATACCTAAATAATCACAATAGAGTATTTAGAGATAATAGACATACCTATTGTAGTAAGAAACTTGAGAATCCCCACTTGTAGTGTTCTTGATCAATTTAGGAATTTGAATGGGAATCTATGATTTTTTAAGATCAGTCCTTGTTAATATAGTGCTTAGGAGTAGTAATCAACTCAAAATACTCCAAAAAATTTACTTTAGATCATAGGAGGGAAGTATGAGACAGATTCCCCTTCATAGAGAAAGCCCTAGCTCAAACAAATGACTTAGAGACTCTCCATACCCGGTCTTGGGGTATTTATAGGGTTGCTAGGCGTTAGACTGCGGTCAAATCGCATTTGGGATGCGGTGGCTACTCTCTTACCATGGTCGGGCCATTCCTGGAGGCAGAAACTATCAATTTTCCCGCAGCCGCGCCACGGACGCGTATCTGTCACATGTCTAGTACAATGGTCATAACATTCGGTATAAACCTCCTAATGACAAACGATTTGATGATTTAGAAACTAGACTCAATGATCTTTAGTTGGATAGGTTGGGAATCACACAACAACTTATATAACTAGAGATATGGTTGTCCAAAATGAGGTCTTGTGCGTACTCATTCACAACTTTAATCCATTATGAAATTTTCCAACTGGCTGAGTTAGGCCTCTCCTTAGATACCAAATGACTTATAATATGACTTATACGCTTATTACAATATCCAAATAATATCCATTATATCATGAATCCTCACTTGTACACAAAATAAAATAATTAGCCTACCCTGGCACCACAAAATCTTAATTACTTAGTAAAATTTTTTGGGGCTTTACAGGAGCCTGACGCTAGGAATGCCTGCTATTATGATCCTACTATGCAGGAGAATGGCGATGGTAAAGATGATTTGGATGGGCTTTCATTAGATGCTTGGTATGATGACGAGTATCCCGATTGCGGGGGCTATGATAGAGATGGCGCAGCCGGGCAGGACGGTGAAGGCGGGGACAGGGTGGAGTAGTGTTTTGTACTTAGTTTTTTTGTTTTTATTTGTAGGGGTGACTTTCTGGCCCTTTGTAATATATATTTTTTTAGAATGGAATGATCACAACCTTTTGCTATATGTTATTGGGCCTTCTTTCGAATGTTTTTCTTTAAAATAATTATGTTGGTATGCGTTATTTAGAACGTGGTTGAGTGTATCTTTTATTGAGATTAGGTTAAGTCCCATGTCATCATACTTAACTCAAGAAGAAGTTGTAAATCGAACTCAAGTCAGGTTGAGCGTGAGTTATATTCTAGTGTGGTCGAATATGATTCTTTATTAATTCAGACGTGGTCAAATGCACTAATTTGAATGAGGCCGAATGTATAGTTAATTTGAACGAGGGTCAAATATGAGTAGATTTGAGCTAGGTCGAATGCTAACTCAATTGATTCGAGCAAGGTCAAATTTTGATTCTTAATTGATTCGAACAAGGTCAAATATGGGTCGATTCGAGCGAGGTCGAATATTAATTGTTAGATGATTTGAACGAGGTCAAATGTGAGTCAATTCGAGCGAGGTCAAATATTTACTCTTAGTTGATTCGAACGAGATCAAATGTGAGTTGATTCGAGCAAGGTCGAATGTTGACTTTTACTTGATTCAAAACGAGGTCGATTGTGAGTCAATTTGATCGAGGTCGAATGATGACTCTTTGTTGATTCAAACAAGGTAGAATGTGAGTCAATTCGAGTGAGGTTGAATATTTACTTTTAGTTGATTCGAACGAGTTCAAATGTGAGTCGATTCGAGCGAGGTTGAATATTGACTCTTAGTTGATTTGAACAAGGTCGAATGTGAGTTGACTCGAGTGAGGTTGAGTGGGAGTAGATTCGAGCAAGGTAGAATGTGAGTCAATTCGAGAGAGGTCGAATATTGGCTCTTAGTTGATTCGAACGAGGCCGAATGTAAGTTGATTCGAGTGAGGTTGAATGAGAGTCGATTTGAGCGAGATTGAATGTTGACTCTTTTGATTCAAATAAGGTCGGTAGAGGTGCATTGGTTGGTGTAGAGTTAAAAATTGGTGGAGACAGACAAACATCATGTGTAATATGATTTTCTTTCATTTATATATCAAAGTTTACATTTTTCCAGGCTGGAATTCCAGTCCCAGTCTATCTAGTCCCTTTATTGTTCGGACTGAAGAAGTATTCGAGGTGTCGAACAATGAACTTGCCAACATATAATCTACCCTGATCGAACATTTAAACTTTGAGATGTACTCTTTGTCGCCTTGTTAAAAACCTCCCCGAGAAAACCAAGTTGGGACAAAAATTGGCTGAGGGAAAAGAGTACGACTCGTAGAACATCTTTTCCTAGAAGTTGAAGTACTTAAGGTGGGCAATGTTCCAGTTTTTTGGTAATAACTTCTCCTCCATTATTTCTAGTTGGAATAACCCTTTGCGTATTCCTGCCGTGTTCTTGTATTTGCCGTCCCAATTAGTCCCTAGTTTTCCTTCTCGTGGGTCCTCGCTCGCCTTTGTTTTAGCTTTGAGTATGTAGTCCTCTACTTTGAGTGGTCTGAAATTGGACTTTTATTGTAAAATCGCTCTACTTGTTATTTCTGAGTGACCATCCTTATGTAATCCATGTCTTTTTGCTCTTCGACCTCGTCGAGGTCTTGCCTCCTACTTTTGTCGTTAGTTGTCCGCTCTTGTGTGAATATCTCAGGCTTTGTTCTCCGACCTTGATCAGTATCACTACATCAGTCACATAGACTAGAGAATATGGTGTTTCTCTTGTGCTCATTTTCGGCGCTGTGCGGTATGCCCATAGCACTTCCGTCAGCATTCCAGCAACAGCCCCTTGGCTTTCTGGAGCTTCTTTTCATGATGTTCAATATTGACTTGTTTTAGGTCTCTGCTTGCAGTTGCCCGTAGGGTGATATGACGTTGAGAGTATTCTTTTGATGTGCCATTTTTCAAAGAACTTAGCGGTATTTTTCCTAGTGAATTAGGGCCCGTTGTCACAACTAATTTCTTTGGGGATGTCGAAGCGGCATATCTTTTTCCTCCATATGAATGTGATGACTTCTTCCTCGCGTATTTGAAATTTTAAATTCTGCTAGGAGGGGTCAGACGATGTCTCTTCCCCATTTGATGAAAGACCAGGGCGAGGTGACTGAGTGGTGGTGGTCACCAGCTTGATGGATCAAGGGGGCGTACTCTTGGCATTGCTCGCATTTTGTTGCGTAGTCGGTGGCTTTGTTTTCATCATAGACCAGTAGTAGCCTGCTCATATGAAGCATATGACGAGAGCTCGATTGTCGGTGTGAGTTCTGCAGTGGCCTTCGTGTACTTCATCCAGGACGCGCCGCGTCTGATTTGAGTCTAAGCATTTTGCTAGGGGGCCGCCATACGTTCATTTGTACAAGTTGTTGTTGATGACGTTGTACCTGTCCGCCTACATTTGAAGCTTCTTGGCTTCTCTTTTATCGTCTGGGAGCACACCGTCTTATAAATATAAAATAATACAATTGCGCCATTCCCAAGTGAAGTTTATTGTTTGTACCTCAATTTGATCGATCGATGAATGGAAGAGAGTGACTACATTTCCTTTTCCAATTATGATTTTGTTGGCCGTTTTTAATTTGACGAGGCCATCCGCTTTGATGTTCTATGCTATAGGTATATGATCGAGCTAGTATTCGTCGAACTAGGGTAACATTTTGCAGATTCTGGCCTAGTATTTCTGTAGTCGTTTTTCCTTTATTTGGAAAGTCCCTGTGTCTTGATTGACGACAAGTTGCGGGTTGCATGTAGGACTACTCGCCGTGCTCCGTACTTGAGTCCCAATTTTTATACTATAATCACAGCCTCATACTCTGCCTAATTGTAAGTCATATCAGGGCACCATATGGACTTTTGAATTATTTTGCCTATTAGGACCTCGAGTATAAGTCCCAATTCAAATTCTGACACGTTAGAAGCGCCATCTGTGTAGAGAACTCATTTGTCATGAATTTTGGTGGAAGTATTAGCGACATTCCTTTTTTACTTCAGGCATTATGTTTGCACTAAATTGTGAGACAAAGTCTGCAAGTACTTGAGACTTTATTGCTGTTCGCGATTGATAGGTGATATCGCGCTCACTCAGTCTATGGCCCACTTGGCCAATCTACCCGATAGTTCAGGTTTGTGCAGGATACTCCTTAGCGGAAAGGTCATGACCACTGAGATGGGATGACATTGGAAATATGGTCTAATATTTCGTGAAGCTTCGACCAAGGCTAAGGCTAGCTTCTCGAGGTAGGGGTACCTCGTTTCATCATTGACCAAAGTTTTGATTTTAAAGTATATAAGAGACTGCATACCTTTATTTTCTTGTACTAAAACTGCACTTATTGCGTCGTCAAACACGACCAAGTAGACGAAGAGAAATTCTCCGAGTTTCGTTTTAGCGAGCAGTGGGGGCAAAGACATGTATGCCTTTAGTTCTTTAAGGAGTCGACGCACTCGAAATTCCATTGGAGTCCATTATCCTTTTTGAGTAAGCCAAAAAATTTATGACATCTATCAGAAGACCACGAGATGAATCTTGACAGGACGTCAACACGACCAATAATCTTTTGTACATGTTTCTTGCTGGTCAAGTTTTATAGTATTCCTTCTATATACTTGAATTGGCCATAGTTGACCTCGATTCCTTGTTGCGGTACTAAAAAGTCAACAAATTGTCCCGAGGTTACTCCAAAGATGCATTTCTCGGGGTTCAATTTCATACCGTACCTTCTAAGTATGTCGAAGGCTTCCCTCAAGTGGTCGATGTGGTCCTCCTTCCTTTTTGACTTGACCAACATGTTGTCTATATATACTTCCACAGTGTTGCTGAGTTGATCTTTGAACATTTTAGTCACTAGCCTCTGATATGTCGCTCCTGCATTTTTCAACCCGAATGGCATAACCCTATAGAAGTATGTCCCCTGGTGGGTGATGAAAGTGGTTTTTTCCTAGTCCTCCTTATCCATAAGAATTTGGTTGTAGCCCGAGTAGGCATCCAAGATGATTAGCAGCTCATGCTCGACTGTTGCTTTGATGAGTTGATCAATATGGGACAGTGTGAATGAGTCTTTTGGGCAAGCTTTGTTCAGATATGCGAAGTCTACGCACATCCGCCATTTTCTATTCTTCTTTTTTACCATGACTAGGTTGGCAGCCTATTGGGGATAGTTTGACTCCTGAGTCTCCGACCTCGACCCGGATTACTCAGCTCGCCAAGGGGCTCCTTCTATTTTGAGTACGACTTCGTTCCTAATCGTAATCTACCTTTGAGCAAAATTTTCTTGGTCAGGTTTCGCACAAAACACAGACAATAATAAAAAGTTGAAAGCTACAAGCACTCCTTGTCCCTTTCTTAGCCACTCGTTTATGGGTCTTTGTTTCACCTTTGACTTGTTTAATTATTTATAAGCCTTTCTTGAAACACTTATGGTAAGGTAAGGCTATGCCTATTGGCTATAACCCTATAAAGATTGGACAGAGAGACGATGCAATATTTCTTTTTGAACAATTCCGTCTTTACCTACTCCTTTAACACGAGTAATTCATTCTTCTAAAGATAAAAATATAAATATTCTTTCGTTTTAATTTATTTAAACGTATTTGATCGAACACAAATTTTTTTAAAGAAATGAAGATTTTTAGGATTATGGTCTTAAATAAATTAAAAGGAGGCCAAAACAATTTGTGTGGTTATAAAAACTTCTCATTAATGATAAAATTGTAAGGTTAAGTTAAATTGTTTTCAAATTTAAAAGAATTTTTTTTTTTTGAAATGGACCGAAAAAAAGTTCACATAAATTAAAACGGAGTGACTAAATGTTTATCCTTTACGGTATAGAATAGAATAGGGCTTATACTATAGTAGTAAGTCTCCTCTTTAAAGCCCTGGAAATCAAACCCCACTCCCCAAACTTTACTTTCTTTCTCATAATAACAAGTCACAAGACACTATTTTTACATAACATATCTTTTTTGCCAGTTTCCACTTTACTGGTCTATAATGGAGTCTTGGGTGATGTTGCAGTAGGTGGGGATGAGCATGAAAAGGAGGTTTTGATTCTTGGCGTTAGGACAAGATAAAGACACTTTGCAATTATAGTATGGTTAGTGGAAGGCAATTTTGATTAAAGTTAATTTCAAGTGTGTGGTCGATGGAATCATCATCCTCATCCTCATCCTCATCCTCATCTAAGAGGGCAAAAGCATCTGGCAATATTGTTCAAGTAGCTCATTGCCTGGTTGATGGATGTAATGCAGACCTCAGCCAAGCCAATGCAGAGAGTATCACCGCCGCCATAAAGTTTGTGAGGTCCATTCAAAGACTGCCAAAGTCACCATTGGGGGTCGAGACCAACCCTTCTGTCAGCAATGCAGCAGGTAATGCCTTTATTTGAACAACTCACTAGCTAAGGAGCATATCCCGTGCACTAAGCTCCTGTGCGTAGGGTTGGGCAAAGGACCGGACCATAAGGGTTTATTGCACGGCATTTCTGCAAGAGCCCGTTCAACGGGTTGAACCCTTAACCTACTGGTCCTATAACAGCAACAAACAACTCACAAGCTTAATACATTCAAACAAGGAATGACTATTAATAACAAGCCCAGGTTTGAATGCATTAGGGCTGAAAATGATCAATCCCTGGACGAACATAAATTAGATGAATCAAGTCTGTTTATTTGTCTCTTTATAGAATGATAACGTTCTTCTTTTTTCCATGGTTAGAATTGTGTTCTTGACCCCTTAGGATGCCACATTGTTAGGAAGATGGTAACTCAAGAGGTGTCTAGACTAGAGTAGAAGATATAGTGAGATAAAATTAGGATTAACCCTGTTAAAAGAGACTCAGGATCAGCTTAACAAGTTCTGGCATGTAAGAGGATTATCGGTGTTTGACAAGTTCTGTTATGATGTGATCATTACTTAGAAGAAATAATCTGCTTTGTCAGCAATATAGAATAGACGTTGCTATTGAGTCCTGTCCAAGTTGATTCTCTGCTTGTTTGTTTTTAGATTCAGATAGTAACTTAGAAAGTTGAAGCTCTGACTATAAGGTTTTGTATACATTTGTCCCATACCTAATAAAATTTATGATTGGAATTGATTTATGTTGCAGCGTTTATCTAGATCTGATTGTTCCTTTTGTAGGTTTCTTTCCTTTGTAGAATTTGATGATGGAAAGAGAAGCTGTCGCAAACGTCTTGATGGACATAACAGGCGTCGAAGGAAGCCTCAGCCAGATTTATGGCCAAAACTTCTGGATTACATTTTACTGTCGAGCAAGGTTAGGGTCATTCCTTAATTAATCAGAATGCTTTTCCAAATAAAAGGAAACATGAGTTCTTTTTCCCACCTTATTCTTAGAAATTGGCTACCATTATTTTTACATACCCTTAGTTTTTTATGTTGATTCAAAGAAAACTCAACTGATTTATTTGTAGGGACGAAACTTCTGTCATTTAGCAGTCAACAAATCTTTCCAAGTGCAGCTGCATGGGCTGGCGTAGTGAAAACGGACAACGACATGGTATTATACGACAACCGATCGCATATAAATTGCATGGACAATCAAAACTCGTTCCCTGATTCTTCAGCTCGTAACTACAGAGGAAATCAATTCCAGTTCATGCAAGGCAGTGACCGTAGTCTCCCTGAAGTTTCAATCTGCCAGCCACTTGTTGATCATCCCAATTCTGCAGCAGCAGCAGCAGTTCCAAGCAGCGGACAAAAGATCTTCTCCAGTGGATTGAACGAAATTGTGGACTCTGATCGTGCTCTCTCTCTTCTGTCATCAGCACCCGCTGTAACTAGGGAGATTGGTTTTAGTCACATGGTGCAGCAGCCTGCCTCTATCCCTCGGCCCCAGTCACAATCCGTCGTTCATAGCCTGCACTATGGTGGTCAATTGCCAACCTCATGATTGTGCCGCAGATTTACATGTTAGCAACAACAGCTCTCTGCATTTCCATGATATGTTACAAAATGGACCAGATGGATCATCTACAAGTGGTGGCTGTCAGCAAACACTAGCCTTTATGTGGGACTAAATAAGCTTTCAGGATATCCAAATTTGGTCTCTGTTAACATCAAGAAAATTCCTTCCAAGCAAATTTATTCCGATTAAGAAAGTTTAGCTTCAATTAGCGACATAATTTCTTCTCTAAAAGGGTCGAATGTCAGTAAGATCTATTATGAAGTTATTTGTGACAGAGATGGACTATTGTGTGAAATGAGTTGACCATTCTGAATTCCCTTCATTATGTTTCTCTCTTCTCGTATACTTTTATTCTCTCAATTGAGATGCCGAATTTTGCATCCTAATCCATAAACTTTCTGACACGGGATGTGGAGCCAAAATTTGAACTTTAGGAATTCTAAATTGAAGGATATTGGCGTATACGAATTAATTTCTTTTTCTTCCTTTTTGTGATAAGTGTCTCTTACCATGGTAAGTTGTACAAACAAAATAATCAAAAAGAAAATACTGAAGAAGATAGTGAATGACATTTAGGCAATTGCAGGGCGAGTCTTCTTCTAAATTATTGTATTACTTCATAACTGCAAATATAATCATTACCTATAAAACAATACAGTTGAATTTGTTACGTGATTTTATAGACAAACGAACTGATTTGATCCAAAAATAATAAATGCACTTGATTAAAAATAATACTTAGCATTAAAATCAAAGGAATTGGCAGGCCTGACTTTGGGAGCAATGCTTCCGAGGACAGAAAATGAGAACAATATGCAAGAACAAGTAAAGTTATCTTATGTAGCGTGAGAATAGAATGTAACATAAGTTTTGTCAGTAATTTTGTCTATTTACAATGGTTAAACTACAATTTATAGCTATACCTAGGAAACAAGATCGTAGGATCAAGCTCCTCTTAAATAACGATAAAGGGGGTTATTGATGAATATGTAACGGTAGACCATGAATGCCAAAATTCTCTGCAACGACTGCCTATTTATTATTAGGGAATATTCTTCATTGAATGCTATCTGATGGCAGACATTTGATCTGATCATGTAAATCATATTCCCTTTGGGGTCTGTCCAATGTCAATTACAACTGTTGTTTCTGGTACTGGTTACTACGCAATTTACTTTCTACCTCTCTTCTCTTCCATGTGTCATGTTGTCATTCGATCATTTAGTGTAAACTAGTTTTACCTTACACAGATAGTCCTCCTGCTTTCCGATGAAATAATTTTTTGCCACTGGAAAGTGGTGACGATCCTTTTCTTGGCGGGAAATCTTCAAAAAACCTTTTGAATAGTCTTTGACGCTTGATACGACACACGTCTTCTCGCATTTAATACCCCGTGTACGTGTTGCCCTACTATTCAACAATATTTTCCCCGGTTCTCAAGATAATTATGACCATGATTTTTACAGTCTACATCTTTACTTATACTCATCATTTTACCTCTTTCACTTCTAAAATTTTCATAACTCCATTATCTTCTCTCCACTTAGCCTTCTTCTACGTTCATCTCCTTCCGATTTTCTTTAAAAAACACCACCATCTTCTTACTATTATGGCTTCTTTATTCGAATCTTTTGAGAACTCTGGTCTTCTCTTCGGTGGAGGCTCAAAGAGAAGCAAAGATAAGGAGATTGATGTCGATGTTGATCCTCATACGGTAAGAACCATCACTCCCAAACATTTGAGCATTGTCAATGACTTCTAAGATAAGATTCCCTCATTGTCTTCACAGATGTTGGTTGTTAGCAGATATTCTTCTTCTATCGTCCTTCCAGTATTCCTGTTTTGAAGGAAATTTGAAACTACCCAGACCTTAACATCATCGCTCCTGACTTGATATAGAGAGATACCTTCTCTGAGGAAGGCTTTATGTATGTCTATATGCATCCCTTCACATTGGGACTGTTTTCTTTGAGTGAGAGGCTTGATCCCATGATCTTGGAGTTCTCCATCGGTACCGGATCTACTTGCCACAAGGGGGTCCCCTCGGTATGGTAAATTGTGGTCTGTATGTGTCAACTATGCACGAAGACGGGGAAACCCCTAATCCTAGAACATATGATGAACCTCCACTCCCCTAAAATCTTCTGTGGGAGAGTAATAAATTTTAGTAAACGTGGCAACCACGCCCTTCTCACCAGCGTGGATGATGACAATGATTGTGGATGGATGGAGAAGTTTGTCATCATTGCTACCAGGGCCATCACTCCATCCTTCCATGAATTATGTAGCCGTTCATGTAAGTTTGTATTTTATTCTTTCCTTCGTAAAAATAATTGTTCCATGTTGCCGATAATCTCTTTTTTCTTGTTGTTTTAGCTTCTCGGTGGACACCACGAAAGGCTCAAGTACTTGACCAATGGGATAAGAAGATTCTGGAAATAATACCGCTAGAAACCCGTCGGTTGGAGGAGATGGTCCCCAAATATAGGTGGAAATCCAAGAACTACGGTAAGCTGATTCCTTCTTCCTTCTGCCTTTGCATGAACATAAATTAATTTATTAGCTATATCTTTATCTTGATTCAAGGCTCAAGTAGATCCCTTTTACCTGTCCGAAATGGATGTTTTGGCTGATCCTTCAGAGGCTATGAGAATGCTGCAAGATTTTGTCACTCGGAGCGGTGCACTCGGATCTGACTCTGATGAAGGTGCTTTCTCTTAGAGTCCCCAGCTAGAGAAAAAGCAACCAAAAAGGCAACGTTATTCCTCGACTGGGGATAAAATAAGAAAAAACTGAGGCTGCACATGAGCCAGCCATGACCAATATGGTCATCAATGATGAAATGGAAGCTGGTGATGAAGAAGCTTTCCTTGAACCGAGACAACGATCTTTATCAGATCAACTGAATACTCAATCAGGAGAGCTTAGAATCCCAACAGAAGGTGAAGTCAAGGCGCTTTGGGGTGAAATGGAGATGCTAGAGAATGTCGATTCTTGCTTTCTGACCCCTGTTGCTGTTTTTGGCCCTGCGAGGTTGGGGACCAGGCCTCCTTAACCTTTGGTTGATGAGCAATCAATAATCGGCAATTCCCTAGTCGTAGCTACTTCTAAACCTACAACACCATCAACTACATCCCCTTCCACACTAGCTGCGCATTCGCCGCCATCAACTGATACATATCCTCCACTGAACACAGGTGTTCGAGAGGAGGCTACTTCTCTTCCAAGTCTCTCGATCACCGGACTTTAGAGCACAATTATTCAGCACCTTCTCCAGATCTCTGAGGGAGGAATAATGTCACTCTCTCGATCTCGAAGGGGTATCATTTTCTATCCAGGCAGGTAGAACTTGTCAATTGCTTGAAGCTGTTGGTTTCAGAGAAGGATAAGAAGAAAATACACTTTCTTTCTAGGGAGAGCATGTTGAATAATGCCATGCATAATGTGGAAGGGGTGTCATACTTTCTCTCTTATTATTATTTTTTACTTTTATGATGTGACAAGGTTTCTAACTTCAATATATTGCATTTTGCAGTCCAACTTCCTTGCTTCCGAAGTCCTTCAGAGATTGATCCTTGATAAAGAAGGGGTTATGTTCGAACAGGATCAACTGTTGGGAGAGAGGGACCAACTTGACGGTCGCCTCTCGGTCCTGGAGGCAAAGGCTGCTGAAGTGGGTGAGCTTGAGGCTCGGTTATAGCTAAGCGGACAAGAAGTGATGGACCTTAGCCAAGAAGCCACTCAATTAAATGTACATTTTTAAGAGGCTAAGAGGGCTGAGGTTTATGATGTTGTGTTCGCTGCTACTGAGCGTGAGTCTACCTTCGTTGAGAGAGTGAATAATTTGGAGGCAGCCTTGAGCTTATAAATCGAGAAGGCTTCTGCCGCCAAGGAGAAAAGGGTTAGGATGGAAGAGATGTTTAAGAAGAACATGTAGCAAAATCAGCTTCACGTCTCTACACTCTGTGATCTCGATTTTAGCCTCAGCGCCATAAGGTTCTAGAGGGATGGTCTTTATGGCAACATTTACAAGTATAAATTAAAGTTCCAGTTCTAAGAAGATTCTCTCATATTTACAAAGGCATATTTAATATATCATATGAGGAGAAAAACCTTGAAAGAGGCCAAAGAGGGCATCGTTGATATTGATGATTGCATCGCCAAGGCCCGAGCACTGGATTTAACTGCTCCAGAATGTCTCCCTACTCAACCTGTCGCAATTAACTCTTCTAGAACCGATTTTGAATGTTTTTGAACAGAGGATGAAGCTATGGAGAATGAAGATGAAGGCCTGGGGCTCAAACCGGCGACCGATTTTCCTAGTTCCCTTGGGGGGTGGGGGGGCATAGTTGCCTCACCCCCGAGTTCCGGCGGCGATAACGTTTAGGCTATACTTAATTTCTTTTGTTGTCTTTTTTTTTTTTGTATCTTTGTACTTATATCATTTGGCATTTTGATAAATAAAGAAGACTTTTGCTTATGTATTGCACAAAGCTTATTATTTTTGTGTCGTATTTGTCACGATCCAAATCACGTGACCGTCAACTTATCCGCCCCGGGCGAACCAAACCGTACTGGAATTCCAATTTATATGCAAAATAAATACATGCGGAAAGCCTTTTTGAAAATTCAATCATTTAAATTATAAAACCCTACATAAAAAAAATCATTAAATCCATCATTTTTCAATAATTGAAAAATACAAAATAATAACAATATTTATTTCATCCATGATATATGAATAACTCTCGATTACAACTCCAAAATAATACCACCTATCTATGGAATCTTTAAGACACAATGATGAAATAAATACTTGGGACTAACCCCAACCAAAAGTAGTTAAGATGAACATGAATGTTACTACATAATAGAAGTGATGCCTTGCTATATGTCTCGGAAAGAGAGTCATCCTAGCCTTATCCGCTCATGATATACCACGTCTCATTTTAAAAAATATATAAAATAAGCGGGATCCTATAGAGAGGCCCCTGAGGGCTGAGTACACCACAACGGTACTTAATAAGTATCATAGATTCTCTCTAACTCAAGTTCCTGGGGCAAGGCTTTACAAAATAATGCAACCAACATTTGATATAGAATAATAACAACTATATCAATTCATGCTCTTCATTATTTTAAATGAAAATATTAGAAAAATATAAATCATGATACAAACTTTTAATATATTTATATCAACCCGAGAGCCTAATAAGAACCATGAAAACTATTTCATTTGATAAGCCATTGAAATAACTCTCGGATACTTAGACCTAAAAATAATAAAATTATCTTTTATCTTTTTTCCAATAGTGCAATACCGATACCGACATAATAAACAACTACTAGGTGGTCAACCTAGCAATAAGTATTTGACCCTACTTGTCTGCGTGGCCATAAGAGTCATCTTAGCCTTATTAATTTAAGTATTGACCATTTTCCCTTACAATGGGGGACTTTATCCCACAAACCTTGACTTAACATTAGAATGTGTCCCTACAGCGACACGTATAGTTCCATAGTAACCAACTCAACATTCGAACAAATCTCGGTGGTTTTCACTAGTAACTCCCAAAATATTTGATATTTCAAAAATTGATTCATAGCATATTAGCCTCAAAGGATCTACTTTTATGAAATCATGGCAAAACTAAACCATTTGAATAAAACATATGATCATCTTCATATTAAAGCCTTTAGCAATTTAACATCCATAATCAATGATACAACGAGTGGTATCCATTATTCGAGTTTCAAATGCCTTTGTTTTTAATTATAAATAAACACAAGGTTATATAAAACTTATAACATTTTCATTACGCGTCATTTGACATCAAATCTTTACAAATAATGTTATGAAATAATATAAGAACATGAACAATAGAGAGAAAAGTAGAGAGATGAGTATTCTTATTGATACTTTGGGATGATTTACAATGGGAGAGAACCCCTTTATTTATAGGGAGGTGGTGACTTAGCCACCAAGTAGTAAACCCTAGGATCTCTCTAAATATGGACATTCACCTTAAATAGAATATTTTATAACACTCCCCCTTGAATGTCTATTCAATAATGTGCCTCGTTAAAACCTTAACTAAAACAAAACCCAATGGGAAAAAATTATAGAAAAGGAAAAAGAGTACACATGTTTGAATATGCGCCTATTGGTTGCCTCGTTAAAAACCTTGCAAGGAAAACCCAGTGGGACAAAACCTTATAAGGGAAAAAGAGTGCAACACGCATTAACTTCCCTTGAAAAGAGCATCAATTCACATCCTTGAGCATTTGTATTCCAATCTTGTGCACCATCTTCAAAACGATCTTTTGTAGAGATTTGATAAATAAATCAGCCATATTGATTTGAATAAATATTCCGCACCTTGAAATTTATCATTCTTGATAGATATGAACATCTTCATATAATGTCGTGGAATGACACTTCTATATCTCCATAGAGGTATTCTCGATGCCATCATGCTTATAGTTATAGCAAGATACATATGTACACAAGTTGCACGTAGGATGTGGTACTTCAGGACCAAGAATTGTATATGCTTCAAGCAACTTCAATCTTTCATGGATTGACATATAAGTTAAGTCATATAAGCCATATAATAGACTTTAGATGCATATCAAGTTTTCATGTCATGCTAAACAAATAAGATATCGAAAACTGATTACACATACCATTGACTTTATACTTTCAAGTATTTGAACTATATGTCCAAAACTACATGTCTTTCATATGGAATCAATTCTGCTTGAATTGTATCTCTTTTAGCCAATATTTTTGTTTGTATTCGACAAACATAAGATCCTCATCGATATTTAGCGCTATCATAGATGTCGTCGACGAACATTTTATATCGGTTCCAGTAAATTTTCATAAAGACATAACATGGAGATCTCTTTATTCATATATTCAGGTACCTGAATCTCTCATGAGATTTTATGAAGTGTTATGTCATGTGATCTTCTAGATCACTTGCCTCCCCATTATGATCACTTTGATCATTTGCTCATCTTCTTTATTAAGAAGTTATTTTGAAACCGATTTGTCTATACGCTTTAAGCGTATCAAAGACTTTGTCCTTCTGGGACTTAATATGAGCATTTGCAGTGAGAATATAGTTACTTTCTTTGGGTCAGCAAATGCGTATAGCATGCTTTGCAATATGTTGCAATTGAATTATCCTTTTATGAACTTCAGGTTCATATTATGATATTCGAGGATCTATATATACAAATGATAATTCATCCCATGTAACCTTTTCTCAAGTGTTTATCATGTCTCCCCCTCATGTTAGAAAAGCTAACTTGTTTCCTTAACTTTGAGAGTCCATCTTTGTGCATTATGGTGTTAATGAAAATATACACCGCACATCAATAATAATAAGATGAAATTATTTGGTTCCTGACCCTGAACCACTTGTGAGGGGAGAATATAATATACTCTCGTATACAACGTATATCAAACTGATATATATAACTTTGTTCTCATAAGAAACAGTTTAGCTATTAAGTGGAGGCACTCAATAATTATCTTGCTAAACCAACTATGATATAAACCAACTTATCACGATGAACTATCTTGAATAGAAAATCTGGAAATTATGCTCGAAGTTATATTACTGAGCAATTTACCTCGCAAGCACCGGCCAGGCTGCGGGTTAATAACAATCGCACATGTAACCATATCATAGATACATCATATGTGGTATACATGGCAGGTGAATGGGCCCATATTCACCTTTGATATTTCCAGAATTTATGGGATTCAACCCGAACTCTTTAGTTGGTCAATTAATTCATGAGAACAAGTAATACAAGAGAATTCGTAAGAACTTTCTAGTTCTTTAATATTTACCCATGTGAATTCTCTATTACTGCACATCATACTTAAAATGATATGGCTAACCCGAATGCCAACTGAATATATTATCAATATTGATAAACTTCAAATTTACACCATGACATGTGCAATTATCAATAAACTTCAAGTTTATTATGATATGGGTTTTTATATCAATAAACGTCCACTTTATTGTGGTATTCTTGTGTAGTACAAACTGGAGAATAAAGCGGGTAGTTTTTCACAAACAGATTATCCCGCTACAAGTTGTAGTAATAGAAGATATCAAATCTTTCCTTCATTTATAGTCTCAATATAATCAATCGCTTTCGCATATACTTTGGAAACTGAATAAGTTTCTTTGAGACTTACTACAACACAATACCTTATTGGTAATCAATTGTGTTTTTCCAACATAGTAATAATTGGCTCTTCTAGAGCTCTCAATTAATTTTGTACTACCACAAATTCATCAACATCCATGTGGTGAATATCTCTTTTAAAGAGAAAGTTATACCATTATGGTCATGTCAAAATTATATGCAAGATATGTTTCTTGCATTATTATTGTCCTTTGATAATCACATTGACAAATTATTTTGGCGTACAATAGGTACGTGACCAATGACTATTCATGCCATAACAATGACATTATTTTCATATATCATCTCAAACCTCCTTCTAGGGGTGAGTGTGGTATATTCAATACCAATGCGTCTGGCATTCGATTTGCTATTCTTTGCAAATGGATAATATTTTGCACCTCTTTTTCACAAATAGAGGTATGTGGATCAAGATGAGATAATGATGCATTTTTCCACAAAATTTCCCGTTTGGTTTCACCAACTTCTCCCCCTAATTTTGGGAAAAGTGTCTCATCGAATTGACAGTCTGCAAATCGTGCAGTGAACAAATCCCTTGTCAATGTTTCGAGGTAGCGAATAATGGAGGGCGATTCAAACTCAACATATATTCCTAACCTTCTTTGCAGACACATTTTGGTGCAATATGGCGGTGCTACAGGCACATATACTGCACATCCAAAAATTCTTAAGTGGGATATATTAGGTTCATGACCCAAAACTCATTGCAACGGGGAATATTTGTGATAATTCGTCATTTTGAGACGAACTAGCATTGCTGCATGCAAAATGGCGTGACCCCAAACCGAAGTGGGCAGCCTCGTTTTCATGAGTAAATGAGAAATTCAAGATTATTCTCATCTATTGTCTCAATATGATATCCATTTTGAATGATATCTTTAAAACTCAACAAGTTCCTTTTAGACTTGGAGGAGAACATTGCATTCTCAAAAATGTTGTTCCTTTAGGCAGAGTTATAGTTGCTCTTCCGGAGCCTTTAATCAATTTACTACTACCAGAAATTGTAGTAACATCTGCCTTACACATACTTAAATGAGAGTAATATTTCTTCTCTTTGAGTATCGTTTGTGTAGTACATGAATCAACTAAACAAATATTTTTACAGTTGGACGTTGATCCAAGCTTGCTTTGTGAGATATCCATATTTGCTTTCCCATGGTTTTGACATACAAAAGAAATACACGAACATGAGAATAAACAAATTCAATCCGTTTGTTTCATATTTAAACAATATTTTCAAAATCTGCTGAGGTTATTCGACTAACTTAGTGGATAGTCGACTAACTTGGGAAGCAGTCATTAGGTTAGTCGACTATCTAAATCAGATAGTCGACTATCTAAATCAGATAGTCGACTATCTTGCCTTGCGGAAAAGTCCAGTTTTAATGCGAAATATTAGTTAGTCGACTAACTAAGTTGATAGTCGACTAACTTAGTAAACAGTCATCAGGTTAGTCGACTATCTAAATCAGATAGTCGACTATCTTGCCTTGCGGAAAAATCCAGTTTTAATGCGAAATATTAGATAATCGACTAACTGTTAGGTTAGTCGATTAACTCTACTGGAAAATAAAAATATCTTTGAAATTTAAGCATATTGAAACATTCTAAAGAACAAATACTAAGATTATATCATAAGCTAACTAATACGAGCTGATACTAATGACTATTAGTTTATTCACTAACTAATACAAATAAGTAAAATAAAATCAAACAATTCCATCATCCTTCATCACAGATCCATCACCAATTAAGTGGTCTATTTTCCCCTCAGGGTGCTCAAAGAAGTCTGCCACATCCAAGTGGGTGATGTCAAAATTGTCGTCAGAGACAGAATTGGTTTCAGGGCATTTACCTTTTAGAGATGCTTGATAAAGCTCAACCAAATGTCTTGGTACACGGCAAATTTTCGCCCAATGCCCTTTTGCACCGCAACGATAATATATAGTTTATGAACTATTTGCTTTTGGATTCTCATCGCATCGCGCTTGTGGCAGAGTGACCAACTTCAGGTTGTCATATCTCTCCTTTAAGCCATTCCACAAGATAGGTGGATCTTTGACTGTGATATGTTCAATTTTCAAACCTTCATCAAGGTGATGGCGCAAGAAAATCAAGGCCTTAGCACAGTTTCAAACCTTCATCAAGGTGATGGCGCAAGAAAATCAAGGCCTTAGCATAGTCTTGGGTGGATGCATTATTTCTGTCTTTAATGGCGTCTCCAAGACCCATTGCATCCAAATGGATTTCAGCATCCAACACCCATGTCATATAGTTCTTGCCCGAAATTTCAAGGGCAACGAACTTTCTTTTCATTATGTCAGACATAAAACAAAATTACATCAAGAGCGTGTCCATACTTACGGGCTTTATTACAATTATCACATTCACTTCAGGGAATGGATCATAATCATCTGTATGTGCTATATACAATCTCATGTCAAATATTACTTTCATAAAGTGAAAGATTATTTTGAGAATCTTTATTATTCTCATTATCACAATGATGACGATTATAATTCCGTCAATTGCCACGTCCACATCCATTGGTACCTTCACGGTAATAATTTTGTCTTCTTTCAGACTTATCACATACTGCTATCACATTCTCTAAAGGGAATGAGAATGAAGCAAATTCAATTGGACGGATTTTCAATTCTTTGCCCACAACCATACATGAATTTAATCATGGCAAGACATAGAAATTTTACCACTTCACGTGTTTATAATTTCTTACAAACTCCATTAGAGTTATAATCAAACTTTGTTGTCTATGTTTGTATATGAAATCAAATCGTAGAATTTCAAGAATTTGAAAGGGAAAAGTAAATTACTTACCTTTAAGGTATACCAATAAATGTTGTGATATCGAATATACCTCTTGAGTTTCCATCCCGTTGCATTATTTTATGATGATACCATCTCTTCTATTTTCCGTATAGAAATTCTCATATGGAGCAGTAGCAATCGTTATTACACTCTTTTGCTTGGAAATTCACCTTCAAAAAGAAAACAAAAGTAAACAACGAGAAAGAAAAAAAATTGAAGAATTTCAGAAACCAAAATATCACAAATCTCGTTTCACTCAAATAGAAAAATCCAAACAACAGAACACGAATTAGAGTGGATGAATCTGATTGCAACTCGAGATTCTGAGAGCGATAATTGTTTGGGATATTAAATTCAATTGGTTAGAGACTCGTGCTGATTACATGTTATGAAATAATATAAGAACAAGAACAATAGAGAGAAAAGTAGAGAGAGGAGTATTCTTATTGATACTTTGGGATGATTTACAATGGGAGAGAACCCCTTTATTTATAGGGAGGTGGTGACTTAGCCACCAAGTAGTAAACCCTAGGATCTCTCTAAATATGGACATTCAGCTTAAATAGAATATTTTATAACAAATAAGAATTTTTAATTATAAAAAAGCAAGCCTTTGTTTATGAAATAGAACTCAAAATATATGGTGACATCCTTTCCCACATGTCCCCACAAGTACGGATGTTTATCTACAAACAACTCACGTAATAAATCAAATATGATTTTAAAGAAAGTCCCTCAAGAAGAGTAAGTTTTATTCAACTTGCCTCAAGTCCAAGATTCAATCTATTACTGCGATCCTCAAATTTAATTAAAATACCCAAACATCGTCAATAAGTCGATATCTACATTTATGAGTTCACATATATTATTAACGCATCACAACAAGATTAATTAAACTAAGTGCCTAGCACTTAGGTCCAACTTCACAACTTTCAAAAATATCCTTATTTCACTATTTGAAGGTCAATATTTGAATGTTAACTCCAATTCGTCTATTGAATGTGTTATGGAATCCAGTCATCCCAATAGAAAATCAAAAGGATGTCGCTCAAATAAACCAAACACGATTCTTCTTCCCTACCAACAAGCATTCCAATGCCAAAGCTAGAATTCACCTATTCCATTTTTCCAACTACTTTTTCAATTCATAAGTAATATTGAAATACTCAATTATACTCCATAAATAATTTTCAAGTATTGGGAATTAATTTTTGAAACAAACCCTAAAACTCACTCTTTCTTGGTTGATTTGATGAAATCTAGCAAACCCAAGGATTTTGAAATGTTAATACAGTATTTATCAATATTGATTAGCATAAAACATATATAATAACTCAACTTGAAGTGTATAAAATACCTATGGATTAGAACTTTTCTCTCTAGAAATCCAATACCTTCAAAACCTTCTCTCTTTTCTCTCTCCATGAAACTCTCTCTATTTATAAATCAAGGGTCTGAATAGGTGGCATGCATGGGACACGCATCTGGATGTCTTCTCCTCTTCTTCATTCCTTCTTATGGAATGGGTCATGTATCCCGTGTGAGACATATACATTCCTTGTGGTCTCACTAAGTATTCTCTCAAGCTCGAGTTAGGCTAATCTTGGTAGTAATCTGGGGCTTTGCTGAATTAGATAAGGCTTCAAGTGAATTTTTGACCGATAACTTTTTTGTTCGGGGCATAAACTCTTCCGGAACTAATGTTTTACAATAGGGTTTTAAAAGAGAGAGCCCTATTATGATTACGGTGCTCTTAAACATGAAGTATCATGTTCATTCTGGAACAAGCATTTAAAGTCTTTTTTGTTAACTTTTAAATGATAAAATCAACTCTTTGTTTGGACAAAAACAATAAGATAAGAATAAAAGGACTTTATTTTATTTGTTATATTTTCAAAAGTACATAAGCATTCGATTTATAAAAAAAGAAATTGCCAATACATGTTGCTAACTTGTATAACTTATTTCTAGGGGGCTGGCCATACTATCCCCCATCCTGATTAGACTTTGTTGTTCATCGATCTCGTAGCCTCGGTTTTTGTGGAATCTTTTCCACTATATCCAATACTATCCCCGCAGTGTTTGAATGCACAGTATGCAAATTAGAACAATAGAGGTCTTCCTACAGTGGTTAAACACTTGTGAATGATTGGATAGTCTTTGGTTTGATGGAAAGTTTTGTTTCCCATTAGGAACTTGCCCTTGAGCCAAAGATTATCTAACCATCAATAGTGATTTATGATCTCGATGCCTTGTCATTTAAAGTCTTAATTCTATGGATGATGCTTTCTTCGTAGTATGCTTTCTGTTAGATAATACGCTTAACGCTAGAGGGGGGGTGAATAGCGTTATAATAAAATTTAGCGTAATCTTGCGGAAATTAAAATTTGCAGGAAGTAAATAAGTGCGATAAATAATAACTTACACACAGATATATCCTGGTTCACCACAACATGTGGCTAGTCCAGTCCCCGAGAGACTCTCTCGAGATTTTCTACTAACGTGTCAAGCTTCCGGGTGCTTAACAAACCATTACAACTTGAGGACGCAAGCCTCAACACCTTTGCTCGGAGTTACAACACTCCAAGACTTCAACCAAGGAAACACAAGTTCCTTACAACAAGAGAATTACAATTCTCTTACAAGTGTATACAACACTAAAACACTCAAACAAAATACTCCTTAATGAGTAGATATGAGTAAAAGAAGTAAGCTCTGGATCACAACAACTTTGAACAAGAATATGGCTCTCAAAAGCTTTATGAAATTGAATATAAAATGATAAACAAAAGTATGCAAGCTTATAGCAATGTAATGATCAGTTATAGTATGTTGTTGTTGTTAAAACACTGAAATGAAGCTGTATTTATAGTTGAAAAACTTGGAATTACCGTTGCCTAATTGCCAATTAAGAGTTGCTGATTTTACTCACTAACAATCGATTGTCAAACCCCAACAATCGATTGTCTGCCAGTCAGATCAAAATTCAATCCCAGATTTTACGCATGATAATCGATTACTTACAATCCATAATCGATTACTGGCAACGTTCAAAAAATCCTTTCCAGATTTTACCACAAACAATCGATTGTCCAGAATCAACAATCGATTACTCAGCAACGTTCAAAAAATCTTTTCCGGATTTTTATCAAAACAATCGATTATATAAAATCAATAATCGATTACCCAATAACGTTCAAAAAATCTTTTCCGGATTTTAATCAAAACAATCGATTATACAGAATCAATAATCGATTACGTGACGGTATTTGAAAACTTTACGACAACGGTCAGCTTCACAATCGATTGTACAAAGTCAACAATCGATTACTTATCAGTTTTTGAAAAACATTTTAGACACTGCCTCTTGATAATAGATTGTTATATACTCACAATCGATTACTTATTATTTTTGAAAAAGTCTTGAAGTCACTGCCTCAACACAATCGATTGTTAGAAGTTCACAATCGATTATTTTGTGACTTTGAAAAATCTGAAGGACACTGTCTCTTCACAATCGATTGTCATTAGCTTCACAATCGATTATTCTGAGTTTTGAAAAACTTTGGACACTGCCTCATCACAATCGATTGTCATAAGGTTCACAATCGATTGTCATGCAGGTTTGAAAAAACCTGATGTTCACTGCCTAACACAATCGATTGTCATTAGTTCACAATCGATTGTCATGCAGTCTTGGCTCAACATAATCGATTATCATTAGTACATAATCGATTATCTTAGTCCAGTTTTCAGAGGCATTTAAAAATCATTTTGACTAATGAAAATATGCATGATTTAAAATCATTTAGCATTAAATTAAATATGCATGATTTTGGAAAAATAGTTTTATGAGAGAAGCCATGTTACGAGTCAAGTTGTAGGATCAAGATCACAATTAAGAATGACTCAATTAAACTATAAAACTTTGTCTTGAGCTTGAATCTTAATTGTGCGCTTGTTTCTTTAACTTCGTCATATATCAATTTTCGCTTCGTTTGTCATTCATCAAAACCTACACAAAAGAACACACGTTTTAGTATATTGCATTGAGAACGTGTTTCCAACAATTTTCCCCTTTTTGATAATGGAAAACATTAAGCGGGATATGCAAGACAAGCAATTTATATTGACGATTCAAGACAAGTATATTCATGCAACAAGTATGCAATTTGTTCCCCCTCAATTTATGAATTCCCCCTCAATTTAAGCTTATAAATATTGAGAGTGCATACCTGTTTTCTTCCCCCTTTTGCCATTAGCAAAAATAATGATAATAAGATGCCAAAGATGAAATAAACTATGTTTATTTATTAGAAGAAATTTACAGCAACATCAACCCGAATAATAGCAACATAATCGATTATTGATACGAAATAATCGATTTTTAGGCGATGGAAACCGATTGTTGTGCGTCAAGCTTTATAATTCCCCTTTCCTTTGGGGCGATACCTGCAAAAATCGTTAGACGTCTCCGACGCTCAAGTTAGAAATCATGTAAAAAAATGCAATGCATGACTTAGATCAACGTGGAGTCAAGGATCCCGAGTTCACTGCGAATTCGGAAGAAGGACTCTTTCTCTAAAGGCTTTGTAAAGATGTCTGCCAATTGGTTTTTGGTTTCAACAAATTCAATTTCGACATCGCCTTTGAGAACGTGATCTCTAATAAAATGATGTCTAATTTCAATGTGTTTCGTTCGCGAATGAAGAACGGGGTTCTTCGTCAAGAATATGGCACTAGTATTATCACATCTAAGAGGGATATGATCAAGACTTAGGCCATAGTCCAAGAGTTGTTGTTTCATCCATGGGATTTGAGCGCAACAACTCCCCGCGGCTACATATTCAGCCTCGGTTGTGGACAATGCAACACTTACTTGTTTCTTGCTAAACCAAGAAACGAGAGAGCTACCGAGCAAATGGCAAGTGCCACTAGTGCTCTTGCGGTCCAATTTGCATCCAGCAAAATCGGAATCGGAGTAGCCAACAAGTTGGCATGAAGAACCTTTGGGGTACCATAGACCCACATTTGTAGTACCAACAAGATACCTTAAAATTCATTTTACCGCAGTAAGGTGAGACTCCTTCGGACACGATTGATAACGAGCGCATAAGCACACGCTAAACATGATGTCCGGACGACTGGCAGTAAGATAAAGAAGAGAGCCAATCATACCTCGATACTTTTTGGTGTCGACTTCCTTACCTTTCTCATCTTTGTCTGGATGATCGGATGTGCTCATGGGAGTTGCCATTTCTTTTGCATTGTTCATCTCAAATCGTTTCAGCAATTCTTTGCAATATTTGGCTTGACAAATGAATGTACCTTCTTTCATTTGCTTTACTTGTAATCCCAAAAAGAATGTTAACTCACCCATCATAGACATCTCAAATTCGCTTGTCATTAAATCCGAAAATTCCTTGCATAAAACATTGTTAGTGGCACCAAATATTATATCATCTACATATATTTGAACTAACAATCATTGTTTTTATGCTTAACAAAGAGAGTTGTGTCAACTTTCCCCCTAATGAAATCGTTTTCCAAAAGAAACTTACTTAATCTTTCATACCAGGCTCGGGGAGCTTGTTTTAAACCATAAAGAGCCTTTTTGAGTTTGAAAATATGATAGGGGGATTTAAAGTTTTCAAAACCGGGGGGTTGTTCAACAAAAACTTCTTCTTGAATAAAACCGTTTAGAAAAGCACTTTTCACATCCATTTGATATAAATTGAAATTCATAGAAGAGGCAAATGCAAGCAATAAGCGAATAGCTTCTAATCTAGCTACGGGAGCATATGTTTCCTCATAGTCAATACCTTCTTCTTGATTGTAGCCTTTTGCTACAAGCCTAGCTTTGTTTCTAGTGATTATACCAAATTTCATCTAGTTTATTGCGAAAAACCCATTTCGTACCAATTATGGTATGACCTTCGGGTCTTGGCACCAATCCCAAACGTCATTGCGTTCGAATTGGTTAAGCTCCTCTTGCATTGCCAAGGTCCAAAATTCATCCTCAACTGCTTCTGAGATGGTTTTGGGTTCAATTTGAGAAACAAAAGCAGTATGTTCTAAGGTATTTTTGAGAGAGTTTCGGGTACTTACCTTGTCTCCAATGTTGCCAATTACCTGATCGAGAGGGTGATCTTTGATTGTCCTCCACTCGTTAGTCATATTCATTTCTTTTTCCAATTGTGGCGCTTCTTCCGTTGGTTGTTCCTCAGTTTCATCTTTATTTTCCTTGGGTGGTTCCTCTTGTATTTTGTCTTTCAAGCTATCTAAGATACCTGCAAGATCAAAACTGGAATCCTTTCTCGCCAAGCAAGCATTATTTTCGGAAAATACAACATGAGGGGATTCCTCCACAATTTGGGTTCTTTTATTAAAGACCCTATATGCTTTACTACGTGAGGAATATCCAATGAAAATACCTTCATCCGACTTAGCATCAAATTTACCCAATTGGTCTTTGCCATTATTATGAACAAAACATTTGCAACAAAAAACTCTAAAATGGGAAATATTTGGTTTTCTACCCTTATAAAGTTCATAGGGGGTTTTCATGAGTATCGGCCGAATTTTTACTCTATTTAGAACATAGCAAGCGGTACTCACGGCGTCCGCCCAAAAATGTTTGGGTATCTTAGCTTCGTCGAGCATGGTTCTAGCCATCTCTTCGAGACACCTATTTTTCCTTTCCACCACCCCATTTTGTTGTGGTGTACGTGAAGCGGAAAAGGTATGCTCGATTCCGAGTTCGTCACAAAAGTCCGCAAAGAGATTGTGATCAAACTCTCCCCCATGATCACTTCTAGTTGAAGTGACGGTTGTTTCTTTCTCATTTTGAACACGCTTAAGAAAATATTTAAAATTTTGAAAAGCATCACTTTTATTGGCAAGAAATAAAGTCCAAGTGAATCTCGAGTAATCATCAACAATCACAAAAGCATATTTATTTCTTCCTAGACTTTCAATGCGAGAGGGACCAAATAAATCCATGTGAAGCAATTGCAATGGTCTAGAAGTTGAAACAATGTTTTTAGATTTGAAAGATGCTTTTGTTTGCTTCCCCTTTTGACATGAGTCACAAATAGAGTCATTTTCAAATTTTAAATTGGGAAGACCAACAACTAAGTTTTGAGAAATCAATTTGTTCAAAAGATGCATATTGATATGTGCTACTCTACGATGCCATAGCCAAGTATCATCCTCTTTACTCATTAGACAATCAACATATTCGGGTGAGGAATTAGCAAGATCAACCATATAAATATTATCAACTCTAAAACCACGGAGTATGATTTTGAAATCACTACGTCTAAATACTAGGCATTCATCCGAATCAAATAGAGCAAGATTTCCCTTGTCACATAATTGGCTTATGCTCAAGAGATTATGCTTCAAGCCTTTCACAAGTAATATATGCTTAATAGAGGATTTTTCATCCTTACCGACCGAGCCGATGCCGATGATCTTTCCTTTATTGTTATCACCGAAGATAACACTTCCTCCTTCTTTGTGCTCTAATTGAAGGAATTTGGATTCATCTCCCGTCATATGCTTGGAGCATCCACTATCAAGGTACCATAGTACACTTGATCCCTTCAAGCACACCTACAAAACAAATTAATGTTCTTTAGGTACCCATGCCATCTTGGGTCCTTGGGGGTTAGGCATATTATAATGATGCGATTGATTAACATGTCTATGACGTGTAAAGCATGCAGGAGCAATATGACCAATACGTCTACAATAATGACAAGTCACATTTGGGTTATGCATCCTTCTAGGTTCATAGTAACTAGACGGATGAAAATTTCTTACTCTGTTTTGAACACTATGACTATTTCGCATTTCATGAGAATTATTTCTCCTACTATGAGCTCTAGGATGGGCAGCATTTCTAGAGTGATTGTTTCTCGGTTGAGGGCCATTGCTAGGTCTTCTAAGGGGTTCAAAATTTGGCCTAAAATATGCATCATTTATAGGGTGACTATTTCTCGGTGGTAAGTCATTCCTAGGTCTTCTAAAATGTTTAACATTTTGTCTAGCATGCATATTGGCTCTAGAGTTGTTGTTTCTAGGATAAGCATTTCTATTGTTAATCCTAGGTTGAGCTTTAGGTTGTTGGGGTTTAGCGTCAACCTTTTCTTCATTCTTAAAGCCTGTTCCATGCTTGGTTGATTTCAAGTTAACAAGAACATCGTTCAAGTTTTTGTGCGAAGAATTAAACTTATCTAATGTGCCTTTAAGTCTACTTACTTCATTCTTATGATGCAAACAAGAAGTGCAATTTCTAGTAGAGCTTTCGGGCTTATCGGAACTTCTTTTTCCAAAAAACTTGTTTTCCTCTTTCAGCTTTTCATTTTCTAAAGCCAGTTTTTCTAAATCCTTTTCTTTCAAAGAAAGCTGTTTTTGAAAATCCTTTTCTTTTAATGAAGCATTTTCTTTTATGCCCTTAACAATTTTTGAAGCCTTAATAAACTCAGCATATAATTCATCAAAAGCAGTTTGCATTTCTTCGAGAGTAAAGAAGTTTTTAGACGAAATTTGACATACCTCATCTTTGTTGTCTTCTTGTGCCATAAGGCAAAGATTTGCTGCTTCGTCTTCTTCTCCTTCGCTTGACTCATCTCCGGAGTCACCTCCCCAAGAAAAGTATGCACGTTGCTTTTTAAAAGGTTTCTTCTCCTTTTTGATGTTTGGGCAATTTGATTTGATGTGCCCGGTTTCACCACATTCATAGCACTTGATTTGTTCGCCTTGCTTTTTGCCCTTGCGTTCATACTCCTTGCGCATGAACTTTTGAAATCTTTTGATAACGAGTCCAAACTCGTTGTCTCCTTCCTCATCAATTTGCGGTTGGCTTGTGCTCGCCTTTAGAGCTATTCTTTGCCTCCTTTGATCATCAACAAAAGGATTAAGAATAGTAGATTCATAGGTTTTAAGGATACCTCTTAGTGCGTCGATGGTGACGTTTGAAATGCCAATGGATTCTTGAATTGCATCGGCCTTTGACCTCCATGCCGGTGTGAGACTTCTAAGAATTTTTCGAACGAGCTCTCTATCCGTGAATGTTTTCTTGAGAGCATGTAAGTCATTTACGATTATTGAAAATCGCTCAAACATTTCGTCCACCTTTTCACCTTCCTTCATGTGAAATAATTCATAAGAATGGGTTAGGAAATCAATTTTTGCTTCCCTTACCTGGTCCGTACCTTTGTACTTGTCCCACATCTCTTTTGCCGTTGTGCAACACGATATTTTCCTGTAATCGTCAGCATTAACAGCAAAATATAATAAATTAATTGCTTTAGCATTATTTTGAACCTTTCGGATGTCATCCGCGTCATACTCATCCTCGGACTTAGGAACCCATTCGTTTTCCACCTTCTTTGTTGGAATTTGGTTTCCCTTCATTATCACCTTCCAAAGGTGAAAGCTGTTGGACTGAATGAAGATCTTCATCCTCTCCTTCCAGTACATGTAATTTGTACGTTGAATAGAGGTGGTCGTGTGGAGCACTGTCCTTCATCAATTCCTGCAAAAGAATCACGAGTAGAAGCCATGGATGGTTCTCTCAAACTGTTAAATTTTCAGAGAGTTGGGCTCTGATACCAATTGTTAGATAATACGCTTAACGCTAGAGGGGGGGGGGGGGTGAATAGCGTTATAATAAAATTTAGCGTAATCTTGCGGAAATTAAAATTTGCAGGAAGTAAATAAGTGCGATAAATAATAACTCACACACAGATATATCCTGGTTCACCACAACGTGTGGCTAGTCCAGTCCCCGAGAGAATCTCTCGAGATTTTCCACTAACGTGTCAAGCTTCCGGGTGCTTAACAAACCTTTACAACTTGAGGACGCAAGCCTCAACACCTTTGCTCGGAGTTACAGCACTCCAAGACTTCAACCAAGGAAACACAAGTTCCTTACAACAAGAGAATTACAATTCTCTTACAAGTGTATACAACACTAAAACACTCAAACAAAATACTCCCTTAATGAGTAGATATGAGTAAAAGAAGTAAGCTCTGGATCACAACAACTTTGAACAAGAATATGGCTCTCAAAAGCTTTATGAAATTGAATATAAAATGATAAACAAAAGTATGCAAGCTTATAGCAATGTAATGATCAGTTGTAGTATGTTGTTGTTGTTAAAACACTGAAATGAAGCTGTATTTATAGTTGAAAAACTTGGAATTACCGTTGCCTAATTGCCAATTAAGAGTTGCTGATTTTACTCACTGACAATCGATTGTCAAACCCCAACAATCGATTGTCTGCCAGTCAGATCAAAATTCAATCCCAGATTTTACGCATGATAATCGATTACTTACAATCCATAATCGATTACTGGCAACGTTCAAAAAATCCTTTTCAGATTTTACCACAAACAATCGATTGTCCAGAATCAACAATCGATTACTCAGCAACGTTCAAAAAATCTTTTCCGGATTTTTATCAAAACAATCGATTATATAAAATCAATAATCGATTACCCAATAACGTTCAAAAAATCTTTTCCGGATTTTAATCAAAACAATCGATTATACAGAATCAATAATTGATTACGTGACGGTATTTGAAAACTTTACAACAACGGTCAGCTTCACAATCGATTGTACAAAGTCAACAATCGATTACTTATCAGTTTTTGAAAAACATTTTAGACACTGCCTCTTGATAATAGATTGTTATATACTCACAATCGATTACTTATTATTTTTGAAAAAGTCTGGAAGTCACTGCCTCAACACAATCGATTGTTAGAAGTTCGCAATCGATTATTTTGTGACTTTGAAAAATCTGAAGGACACTGTCTCTTCACAATCGATTGTCATTAGCTTCACAATCGATTATTCTGAGTTTTGAAAAACTTTGATGGACACTGCCTCATCACAATCGATTGTCATAAGGTTCACAACCGATTGTCATGCAGGTTTGAAAAAACCTGATGTTCACTGCCTTAACACAATCGATTGTCATTAGTTCACAATCGATTGTCATGCAGTCTTGGCTCAACATAATCGATTATCATTAGTACATAATCGATAATCTTAGTCCAGTTTTCAGAGGCATTTAAAAATCATTTTGACTAATGAAAATATGCATGATTTAAAATCATTTAGCATTAAATTAAATATGCATGATTTTGGAAAAATAGTTTTATGAGAGAAGCCATGTTACGAGTCAAGTTGTAGGATCAAGATCACAATTAAGAATGACTCATTAAACTATAAAACTTTGTCTTGAGCTTGAATCTTAATTGTGCGCTTGTTTCTTTAACTTCGTCATATATCAATTTTCGCTTCGTTTGTCATTCCTCAAAACCTACTCAAAAGAACACACGTTTTAGTATATTGCATTGAGAACGTGTTTCCAACGCTTTCCTTTACTGCCTCGCTAAAAACCTTGCCAAAAAAACTCGACTAGGACTAAAACTGGTCAAAGGGAAAAATAGTGCAGCACATACTTTCAGTATAGGCAAGATCCATTAGTAGTAACACCGTTTAGGATGAGTCACATTCCAATTGCTACTCCATCTTGCTTCTTCAACTCATATGATCCCTAATCAGTTAGAGATAAAATCTAGTAAAGCCCTTCCTACGTCGAACCCAACTTTCCAGCATTGGTTTCTCAAGTGATCTGAGTCGATTTTCTCAAAACCAGGTCTCCTACTTTAAATTAGCGGAGATTGGACCTTCGATTATAATATCGTTCTATCCTTTTCTATAAGTCACCATCCTTACTTGTGCCAAGTCCTTGGGTTCATCGAGCAGTTCTAGCTTTACAAGCAACACCTCACTAATTTCTTCTTTATCTGCTCGAAAGAACGATAAGGTTGGTTCTCTCACTTCCACCTGGATAAATGCGTCTGATCCGTATACGAGAGAGAAAGGTGTCTCTCTATTGCTCAATTTTTCTGTCATCTGGTACGCCCATAACATGCTCGGTCACTATTCGAGACACTTGCCTTTAGCCACTTCTATCCTCTTTTTAAGGTTTTGAATAATCGCCTGATTAGTCGGTCCACCTGCCCATTAGTGCTCAGATGGTATGGTGATGACGTAATCCTTTGATCTTTAGTTCTTAAAGAAATTTGCGACTTTAGAGCCTATGAACTCTAGTTTTTTATTATAGGAAATCTCCTTCGCTATTCCGAACCAGCAAATTATGTGTTCCTATAGGAAGTCAATCACTTCGCGCTCACTGATCTTTTGGTAATGACCAGCATCAACCCATTTAGTGAAGTAATCAATTAAAACTAAGAATGATCTTATGTGTCAGGAGAATACCAACTATATATATCCCCCATTTCATGAATGGCCATGGGGATAGTACCTATTGTAAAAGTTTCTCCACTTGGTACAACAGTTGTGCACGACGCTTCCATTTGTTGCATTTCTGAAGGAATGCCTTTGTGTCTTTTCTATCCCATGCAAGTAGTTTCCCGCACTATCCAGCTTTAGTGCTAACAAATCTACACCAGATGGTTCCTGCAAATTCCTTCATGGACCTCTCTCATCATGTAGTCGGGCTTCAAGGTTCCTAGACATTGGACAAACGGGCCTCAGAATAATCTCATATATAATTGCCCACCCAAGAGGTTGTAGCGAACTGATTTGGTAAGTAGTGCCCTGGACACCTTCGGGTCTTCTAAAAGGTTGCCATACCAAAGGTAACTGATGAACTCATTCCTCTACTCCCAGACCAGGTTGGTTGTATTTACTTCACAATAGCCATCCACATCCAATACCAAATGCATAAGTTGAATGACAATACTTGAGTCAGATCCTTTCGTTCTCGTAGATGCCTTTAAATTGGCCAATGCATCTCCTTCTACGTTTTCTTCTACCGGGATGTATGTGATCGATCATTCCCTGCATCATGCAAGAACAGTTTACACTTTAATCACGTATTGTTGCATGCTTTCCTCCCTTGAATAAAAAATCCCGTACACTGGGTTTACTACTAGTTGGGAATCACACTTGATTTCTATGACCCTAGAGCCAAGTCCGGGTCATTTAGAATCCTACAACCAAAGCCTCATACTCAGCTTCACTGTTAGTTAACGGAATAGTTTTTATGGCTCGCCTCAGAGTCTCCCCCGAAGGCATGATTAGGACCACCCCGAGCTTGGACACTTTCACATTGGAAGCTCCATCGTTGAACAAAGCCTGATCTCGTTTCCAACACTAGCACCGCTTTTTTAGTATCCCGGTGTAATAACCCAGGACTAAAATCGGCAACAGAATTAGTCAAATCTTTTGATTTGATCAGTGTCCTAGGATTGTATTCAATATCAAACTCACTAATTTAGACTTCCCATTTGGTCAACAGGCCTGACAATTCAATCTTGTGAAAAAGATTACACAAGGGGAAGGTCGTCACAATGTCTATTGGATGGAATTGAAAACAAGGCATAAGATTTCCAGAGGCAACTACGAGATCTAATGCTAGCTTTTCGAGGTGCAGATAATGAGTCTCCGCTCTTGAAATTTTTTTGCTAACATAATAGATTAGAAATTGCATATCTTTGTCATCCCGAACTACAATGACACATACCGCTACATCTGAGACTGTAATGTATATTAGTAGTTTTTCACCTTTCCCCAATTTTGATAACACTGGGGTCTTGATAGATATTTTTAAGGTTTTTCACGGCATGCTGACATTCCGGAGTCCATTTGAAATTTTTCTTGCTCTTTAGAAGTGTTTACATTTTTCCGAGGACTGTGAGATGAATCTTCTTATTGTGGCCAATCTTTCGATTAGCTTATGTACTATTTTTACACTTGTCAGCTTATCCCGAATGTCCTTGATGGCTTTAATCTCATCAGGATTTACCTCGATCCCTCTTTGTGAAATCAAGAAACCCAAGAACTTACCAGAGCCAATCACGAACATGCATTTTTCCGGGTTGAGCTTCCTGGTGTGTTTTCTCAAGATATCGAAGGTTTCTTGAAGGTACTTTAAATGATCACCTGTATTCAAATACTTGACTAGCATGTCATCTATATACACTTACATTATTTTGGCTATCTATTTTTCGAATATCTTATTCACGAGCCTCTAATAAATGGCTCTGACAATTTTAAGCCCGAATAGTATTACATTATAACAATATGTTCCAAAGTTCGTTATGAACAAAGTTTTTTCCTGATCCTCCGAGTTTATTAAGCCCGAGGGGCTTAATAATGACTTGAATAATAGTTGTCACACTTTCCAAGTTGAACCCAGCGAGGAGATTTATTGCTGGAAAGATACTCCCGATTAATTTGGATTGTTCCAACATTCTCCATTGAATGATCTTGGCTGAGCTTTCTAGGTCAACCAAAACATGTTTAATCATAAAATTTATAATATTAAGAGAAATTATCAGGTACCATTATGTGGCATAAAAAGTCCGTCGACATCTAAATCCGTGAAGATTATGTTGTCTTCGATGACTTCTCAGAGTCTTTTGGACACTGAGATGGTTACACCATTGATTTCATTACGTCCGAAAATCATATTAATAGTCATACGAGGAGGGTTTTGCCCTATCTTCGAGGTTTCTTTGTTATCCCGACAACAACATTACCACCTTCTCACACAGATGCCAAGTACTTATTTTTATGGCCATTAGTCCCATGATATTCTCACCATTAGTTGGGATTCCTCTGGTTGGGATCAGATATGATTGAATTCAGGAATCGTGCTTCTTTGATATTTCTTATTCCGATACCAACTCCACTATGCTGATGTTGAAACTGTAATGTGACAACCTGGGATAAGTGAAATCTTGGGTCCCCGATATCTCTTTTTCTTGTAACAATCTGTTGTTCCCGCCACGGTTAGTTCTTTTTTTGGGAGAGAACGTATTTGAGGATCAGAACCCTTTACTACTGCATCCCTCAGCTCTCTTGCAAGGCAAAAAGCATAAATTAGAAGATCATTGGTCTGCATCAAATAATCCTTGAACTTATCTCGGATCTTGGCTCGGCCTTGCCCTTTGGTTGATGTCGGGAACCCCAACTGACCATCTTCTACCCTTATCTCAATTGATAGTGGTAATGGACATCGGCCCACGCGATCGCTTGGATCGAGCAGGCTTTCCTTCAACTTTCGGGAGGCATTGCAGCTCCCAAGGTTTAAACCCTTTGTGAATGCCTCTGCCAACCATTCCTCTGGTACGGACGATAGCAACATTCTCTCTTTGTGGAATTTAATAACGAGCACCCCAGCAATTTGGACTCACTTTATGACTTAGACCATTCTGGCCCCTGGCGTGGGCCTTAATGAATGAATCTTCAAGCATTTCAAAAGAGTCAATTGAAAACTCGGCTAAAACTAAATACCATTCAAAGTCTCCTTTTGTGAGGATTTCTCAAAATGTTTTTAGCAGAACTGATTCAATTGCAAATTGAGCCAAGTCATTCCCTTTCACCGCCATTGTATAAGTTGTTATGTGCTCTTAAAGATTCGAAGTCCCATTGCATTATGGTATATCTGACATCTTGAACCATTCTGGAATTAACTCTGGTGCTGCGCTCGGCTTGAAGGGAAATTAGGTGTACTTCTTCTAATATGCGCCCTTCAAAACTGGTGGTGCACCCTGAATCCGATCTATTAAAGCGTGAAACTCCTTCGTGTTATGATATATCTGCTCATTAATCTCCCTAGTAAATCTCTTGAGTTCGATTTTGAAGGGATCATTACCATTATCGTTATCTTGCTACCGGTTCCCTCATATTCATCGAAACTGACCTCACCCCTCGGGGTGTTGTTATCAACTCTGTGAGCTGTTTTATTTGAAGGAGCACCCTGAGGAACTGGGCCTCTTCCATTCATATTGTTGGAAGCACCTGATAATGCCTGCATCAATTCTATCATGACTTGTTCCTTTCCTTGGGATATGGCCCGTGATGACTTTCTGTTGCTCTCTTAAGATCCTTACCATTTTTGCAATGTGTCTGTCCTCCGCATTATGGGGAGTTTCTTACCGAACATATAGGGGATATTGTGCGTGTTGGACCGAAGTTACCACGCCCCCTCGTTGCGAGTGTCACTGATTGAATCCTCATGTTGAGGCGGATTTCATGCGCCTTAGTGTTGTTCTAATGTTGACATCGTTAGCTACCATTCTCAATTTTTTCTATGAAATAAAAAGTCAAACAAGTTAGTAATAGATTATAGTATTAACTCAATTATCAACTGTGTAAGACTCACAGTGGGTGCCCAACTATTTACCCATAAAATAATATAATTGAAGTTGTTATGTGATTTATAGACAAGCGAGTTGATTTGATCCAAAAATAATATCACGATGTAAACCGATTAGCCGCGACGGGCACCTGATACCTTACTCAACCAAGTACCAACCTAACGTATCTTTCTTATTACATCATCATATACATGTGACATACGCTCCTAATAGGCGACCGTGATTATTTTTAAACTCAAAACATAGGCAGACAAGGCCGTACAATCTTTCACGTACACAACATGTGTCTACAAGCCTCTAAGTGTACATAAATATCATAAAGGTCGGGATAGAGTCCTGGCATACCAAACAATACACGCCTAA
Source organism: Nicotiana benthamiana (assembly GCA_034376525.1). NCBI lineage: Eukaryota > Viridiplantae > Streptophyta > Magnoliopsida > Solanales > Solanaceae > Nicotiana > Nicotiana benthamiana. The sequence goes on from CM067338.1 coordinate 57,586,948, forward strand.
ATCATACTAAGCAAACCAGCAACTCTGAAGCAAAAGGAGCGCACTAACATCTTTCGCTGAGCTGATAGCCTACTTGGGGGCTTCTCGACCTGTCTATCGGGACATGTGGACATGAAACACAGCGTCCCCAGGAAAAAGGGACGTCAGCATGAAAAATGTACCGAGTATGAAAGACATATAAATCAGTAAATAATAGACATGGAAGAAATATAAAGTAAGTGAGTCAATCTATAAGTTTAGATAACTCTATTAATTATGAAGTACTTTTAGCGTCATGCATATGTGTATGAATGTCATGATGTGCATGGGTACATGTTTCATAACATCGTCAGCCTCTGAGGACATCCCATCATATCATATTGACCACTGTGATCAAAATCATCAACGTATACCAGCTGATGAGGTGATGGTGCATATATAACGCCATAACCTTTCCCATATCCCATACACATACATATATACACGTATATAATGCAATGCATGAAAAGTTAGCTAGCACAATCTCTTAGAATGTCATAAGACCATTTTGCCTTTGAATAATATCATAAAGTAAACTCTTTTCAACTTTTTAGTTTTTTGAGATCCATGAAAACATGATAAAATATTATGACATATAGAAATTCAAGAACATATATATCTCTAATACTTCTATGAATACAGTTATTTATAAAATTTGTGCATTGTACGTGTCGTTCGTATCGTATGAATCATGCTAAACGAAAGAAATAATAGCCTTAACATACCTATATCGATTCTCTTAAGAGAGATTACAACGTACTCCCTTAATATTGCAAAATTCTGTTTTCATAACGTTACGTAGTCTAGTATGATTGTTGTAGCAGACTTCACGTTGCTACAGTATTGAGTACTAAACTCATATGAATGTTAGGAAAAACTTTGCTTGTAGCATTTGAATTTGCTATTTTAAGAGACCTTTTTACACTTTACATAAAGCTACCTTATCCTTAAAATATGACACCTATTGTATGAACTTTAAGAGTCACATTTGGTGTCCTTGATATTGTTTCTAATTTCTGTCACGTGTTTGTCTTACTAAGCATATCCAAAAATACTTAATTAGCTTAATTTACTATTTTAATCTCCCACTAAAATTTATAATTACTCAATTATACACCCAATTAAAAATTATTTTAAATTACTTAAAATACCAATCACTTTTAACACACCTTATATATCTTACTATCATGGTTATGTAGTATCTTATATAGTACTAGTCCATAAATATCGGGTATTAATGCTCGGCCCGTATTTTATCCCAACATGCCAAACTTGGACGAAAATTTATTTTATTTGACTTGATTCCCCCTTCACCTTCACGAATTTGCTGAAATAGCATAATTCTTATAATCTCCAAATGATCTTTTACTTGGACTGATGTCAATTACCTTACGACAAATTTAACGTACAATACAGGCTGCAATATTGTCATAACTTAATACTGCGAAGCATAACATCATCGTAATGTTGCAGGGTGTAACCAATTGTTGGAAGAGGATTACTATTAATATTTGGAGGGAGACTTTTAGGCTAAGGGATTTTTGGAAGAATAGAAAGATTTTGGAGAAGAGAAACTTTTATTACTCAAACTTGTTTTTGATTTTTTTTGGCTTAATACAAAATGAGCAATCCTACACCTATTCATACTTGGCCACTTCCTCAATCAATGGCCAAGATTTATCCAACACAACTTTAAGCTAATGGCTACAAATCACCTTCTACACAATTCTACAAAAATATCCACTCTCTAGATCACTCCATACTTATCTATATCATTCTACTATTCTAAAGATATTTCTAGAGCACATTTCTAGAACATGGGCCAAATGGGCTCACATTCTAGAAAATAGGCTAACTGGGCTCTTTATTTTTCATAATTTCTTAAGCTCAAATAATTATTACAAAATCAAGTTTATTTTAATTTTATTTTCAACACCCCCCCTTAAACTTGATTTGTCATTCCAAGCAAACTTCTTAACTTGATGAAGTCCTCTTGCTTGAGTGGCTTGGTAAAGATATCCGCAACTTGGTCTTTCGACTTCACGTACTCTACTTGTACATCCTTTCTTGTGATGCACTCTCTTATGTAGTGATAGCGTGTGTCAATATGCTTGCTTCGATCATGAAACACCGGATTTTTCGCCAACGCCAACGACGACTTATTATCCATGCAAATTGTAGTTGGATCATCTTGTGGCCATCCGAGCTCCTTTAGCAAACTTCGCATCCAAATTGCATGACATACACAGGAGGTAGCGGCAACGTACTCAGCTTCACATGTGGATAGAGTGACAATTGGTTGTTTCTTGGACATCCAAGTGAAAGCGGTGTCTCCCATGAAGAACACGAAGCCCGTGGTACTTTTTCTATCATCAATGTCTCCGGCCCAATCGCTATCGCTATAACCAACAAGCTTATAATCATTAGAAGTTGAATAGAACAAGCCAAAGTTGATTGTACCTTTGAGGTAGCGGAGAATTTTTCTTGCAGCCTTCAAGTGTGTAGTAGTTGGATTCTCCATGTAGCGACTTATGAGGCCGGTGGCGTAGAGAATGTCGGGTCTCGTGCAAGTCAAATATCGTAAGCTCCCAACTAAGCTCTTGAACATCGTCGTGTCCACTTTCTCAGCTTCATCATGCTTCGACAACTTCATCCCGCACTCCACCGGTGTGTTGACTGGGTTGCAATCATCCATCTTGAACTTCTTTAGGATCTCCTTCGCATAGCCCTCCTGTGAGATGAAAATTCCATCCTCAAGTTGTTTGACTTCAATGCCAAGATAGTACGCCATAAGCCCAATGTCGGTCATCTTGAACTCTTTAGCCATCGCTTGCTTGAACTCATCGATCATCCTTTGGTTATTTCCTGCAAAGATTAAATCATCCACGTACAAGCAAACGATCAAGATATCTCCATCTTTCATCTTGGCATAGAGCGCATGCTCATGTGGGCATTTGGCGAAGTCATTTTCTTGCAAGTACTTGTCGATCCTACTGTTCCACGCCCTTGGTGCTTGCTTTTGTCCATATAACGCCTTCTCCAATCATAAGACTTTGTCTTCCTGCGTCTTTACCTCATAGCCCATAGGTTGTCGGATGTAAACTTCTTCCTCAAGGACTCCATTCAAGAACGCCGACTTTACATCCATTTGGTGTATCTTCCATTTATTTTGAGCTGCCAGAGAAATGATTAGTCTTACAGTTTCTAAACGGGCTACAGGGGCAAATACCTCATCATAGTCGATGCTGGCTCTTTGACTGTATCCTTTTGCAACAAGCCTCACCTTGTATCTTTCGATTTCTCCCTTATAGTTTTTCTTTGCCTTGTACACCCACTTGACGTTGATCGCCTTTTTCCCTTTTGGAAGTGAAGTCAGCTCCCAAGTGTCGTTCTTTTCGATGGACTGGATCTCCTCATCCATTGCATCTCGCCATTTCTTACTTTGTAGTAACTGGTTCACAATCAGCAAATAGACAAAGAAGAGTTAGGTCCTCTAACCTTTCAGTGTCTTCATAAATGTCTTCCAAACTCCTTGCGCGTTCCTCGCTCCTTTCATTCAGAAACGATGGTGGCGAGTCTTCTTGAACTGCAATTGGCGAGGTAGGTGGAGTAGTTAGCTCTTGCTGGGCATCCTCTGCTGTAGATCTTTGTTCTTCTTCTTCTTCGGTTGGAATAATAGAATTAAAGTCCTCGTGAGAACCAAAATTCCATTCTCCTTCTTCATCAAACTCCACGTCCCGACTTATCACAAGCTTGTTAGTATCTGGATTATATAATTTGTAGCCTTTGGAGTTGGAATCATGACCGATAAAGATGAACGCCTTACTTTTGTCATCGAGCTTGCTCCGTGTCTCGTCAAGTACATGTGCGTATGCTTTGCTTCCGAAGACTCTTAGATGGGAGATTCCTGGCTTCCTTCCACTCCAAGCTTCTTGTGGTGTCTTTCCCCACACGCTCCTTGTTGGTGATCGGTTGAGTAGATAGACTGCACACGCTACTCCTTCGGCCCAGAATTCCTTTGGTAGCTTCTTGCTCTTTAGCATACTCCGCGCGATGTTTAGAATTGTCCGGTTCTTCTTTTCCGCCACTCCATTTTGTTGGGGGGACCTTGGTACCGTTAGTGGACGCCTTATTCCATGCTCCTCGCAAAAATTCTGGAACTCTCTAGAAGTGAACTCGCCTCCACGATCAGATCTCATGGCCTTTATGTGTAGTCCACTTTCTTTCTCTACTGCCGCTTTGAATTTCTTGAATACTTCAAATGCCTCCGATTTTTGCTTCAAGAAATACACCCATGTCTTTCTAGAAAAATCATCAATAAATAGAAGGAAATAGTTTCTTTTACTGAAGGAGCTTGGCTTGATCGGACCACATATGTCGGTATGTATGAGCTCCAATGGCTTTTGGGCTCTCGAGCTTGACTCCTTTGGAAAACTCTTCCGAAATTGCTTTCCGAGTAGGCATCCTTCGCACAATTGATCGGGGTGGCTAATGGATGGTAGTCCTTGCACCATGTCCTTTTTGGATAGTAGCTCCAAGCCTCCAAAATTCAAGTGCCCAAATCGAAGATGCCAAAGCCAAGATACATCTTTGTAGCAAGCTTTAAGACACTTTGCAACATCATTTTGAATATTCAACAAGAACATTCTATTTTTGGACAAAGGCACCTTATTGATTAAATTATTTTTATTATCTCTTATGGAAAGACTATGATCTTTCATGTGAATGTCATAGCCTTTCTCTAAGAGTTTCCCCAAACTCAATATATTATTTTTCATGTTGGGCACATAGTAGACATTTGAGATAAATTGGTGATTTCCATTCTTCAAGAGGATTAGGATGTTACCTTTGCCTTTCACTGGTATTTTGAATTCATCACCAAAAGAAACATTACCACTCACCGATTCGTCGAGCTCCACGAACATGCTCCTCTTTCCACACATATGGTTGCTCGCCCCGGTGTCAAGGTTGTTGAAACACGTTCTCAAGGCACTAAACTAAACGTGTGTTCATATTTGTAGGTTTTGGTAAATGACAAACGACGCGCAATTGACATATGACGAGGTCCAAGCACAAGCGCGCAATTGACACATAACGAGGTTCAAGCACAAGACGAACAAAGATCATGACCAAGCAAAGAAATAAAGTTATACATGAGTCGTTCTTTAATTGTGATCTTGATCCGACAATTAACTCAAGACTTGGCTCCTCTCGTAAAATCATTTTTATCAAATCATGCATATTTAATTTAAAGCAAAATGATTTTCAAACATTTTATTTTAGCCAAAATGATTTTTAAACATGCCTCTCAAATCTGGACAAAGATAATCGATTATGTACTTTATGATAATCGATTATGTTAAGACAATGTACACCAGATTTACAAAGCTGAACAATAATCGATTATGTACCTTATGATATCGATTATGTTAAGGCAGTGTACATTAGATTTTTCAAAGCTAGAAGATAATCGATTATGTACCTTATGATAATCGATTATGTTGAGGCAGTGTCCATCAGATTTTTCAAAGCTATAAAATAATCGATTATGCACATTATGATAAGCGATTAGGTTGAGGCAGTGTCGATCAAATTTTACAAGACTGTAAAATAATCGATTATGTACTTTATGATAATCGATTATGTTAAGACAGTGTAGTCCGAAGTTTTCAAAATATAAAAGATAATCGATTATCCTTATAGCATAATCGATTATGCAAATGACCGTTGCCAAAGTATTTTTAAACTCTGAAAGATAATCGATTATACACAATCTAATAATCGATTATGCTAAGTAAAATCTGCATATGATTTTTTGAACGTTGTCAGGTAATCGATTATACACAATCTGATAATCGATTATGTTAAGTAAAATCTGAATATGATTTTTTGAACGTTGTCAGGTAATCGATTATACACAATCTGATAATCGATTATGTTAAGTAAAATCTGAATATGATTTTTTGAACGTTGTCAGGTAAGCGATTATACGATTTGGATAATCGATTATTCTGCTTAAAATCTGGGATTGATTTTTGAACGATTGGAAAATAATCGATTATGCAAATCAGATAATCGATTATCTTAGCACAAAATCAACAATTCTTGATTGGCAATTAGGCAACGGTTGTGGAGGTTTTGAACACTATAAATACAACTCAAAATCAGTCTTCTAAGTACAACAACTGATTATATTCTTGCTAAAGCTTGCATACTCTCATATTCATCATTTTCTATTCATTTGATAAGTTTTTGAGAGCCAAACTCTTGACGAAAGTTGTTGCGTTCTTGAGCGTATTTATTTTACTCATATCTACTCTTAAAGAGAGTCTTGTCTTGAGTGCTAAGTGTTTGTATACACTTGAAGGGAAGTGTTAATCCCTTGTAGTTGTAAGAAGGAACGTTTTCATTCCTTCGGTTGAAGTCTTGAAGTGTGGTATCTTCGAGCAAAGGTTGTTGAGGCTTGTGTGACTCAAGTTCTCAGTTTGTAACGGTTTGTTAAGCACCCGTAAGCTTAACGAAGTTAGTGGAATCTTGAGAGAGTCTCTCGGGGACTGGACTAGCCACAGGTTGTGGTGAACCAGGATAATTTCGGTGCGTTCGTTCCTTATTATTTACTTACTGCACTTATTCCAATCTTGCAATTTTTAATTCCGCAAGTTTATATTGTTTTTTATTATAACGCTATTCACCCCCCTCTAGCGTTAAGCATATATTCTAACAATTGGTATCAGAGCCCAACGCTCTGAAAGACTTAACCATTTGAGAGAAACAATCCATGGCTTCTACTCGTGACTTTAATGCAGGAATAAGTGAAGGACAATGCTCCACCAGACCAACCACTGTTCGACGGCACAAACTATACGTACTGGAAGGAGAGGATGAGAATATTCATCCAATCAAATAATTTCCATCTATGGAAGGTTATAACAAAGGGAGAACAAATTCCAACCAAAAAGGTTGAAAATGAATGGGTTCCAAAATCCGAAGATGAATACGATGCGGATGATATCCGAAAAGTGCAGAACAACGCTAGAGCCATCAACTTATTATATTATGCTGTAAATGCTGATGATTACAGAAAAAAATCATGTTGCACAACGGCTAAGCAAATGTGGGATAAGCTGGAAATCACGTACGAAGGTACAGACCAGGTAAGAGAAGCTAAAATTGATTTTCTAACCCATGCATATGAACTGTTTCACATGAAAGAAGGCGAGAGGATCGATGACATGTTCGAACGATTTTCAAAAATCGTCAATGACCTACATGCTCTTAAGAAGACCTTCACGGATAAAGAACTTGTCCGAAAAATTCTCCGAAGTCTCACTCCGGAATGGCGCTCCAAGGCCGACGCGATTCAAGAGTCTATCGGCGTTACAAACGTCACCATCGACGGACTAAGAGGTAATCTTAAAACCTATGAATCTACTATACTTAACCCTCCGTTTAATGATCAAAGGAAACAAAGAATCGCCCTCAAGGCAAGCACGGCTCAACCTCAAAATGATGAGGACTCAAACAACGGAGATAACGAGTTCGGATTAAGAGGTTTCAAAAGTTCATGCGAAAAGAGTATGAACGAAAAGGCGAACAACAAGGAGATCAAGTAAAGTGCTATGGATGCGGAGAAATCGGGCACATTAAATCAAATTGCCCAAATGTCAAAAAGGAGAAGAAACCCTTCAAGAAACAACGAGCATACATATCTTGGGGAGGTGACTCCGGAGACGAATCAAGTGACGTTGAAGAAGACGAAGCCGCAAATCTATGTCTCATAGCACACGAAGACAATCAAGAAGAGGTATGTCAAATTTCTTCAAAAAATTTCTTTTCTCTTGAGGAAATGCAAAATGCTTTTGATGAATTGTATAGTGAATTCATTAGAGCTTCCGAAACTGCTAGAGACGTAAAGAAAAATTCTTCTTTGAAAGAAAAAGATTTTGAAAAACAACTCTCTTTGAAAGAAAAAGATTTGGAAAAATTGATTTTGGAAAATGAGAAGTTGAAAGAAGAAAACAAATGTTTCGGCAAGAGAAGCGCCGACAAACCCGAGAGTTCTAGTAAAAATAGTATTTCTTGCATGCATCTAAAAGATGAAGTAGAAAGACTTAAGGGCACCCTAGATAAGTTCAATTCTTCTCATAAAAATTTGAATGATGTTCTTGTCAATTTGAAATCGACCAAACATGGCATAGGTTTTAAAAACGAGCCTAAAGAAAAAGTTGAAGCCATCCCCCAACAACCCAAGGCTCAACCTAGGATAAATAAAATAAACATTCATCCTAGAAATAACCATCCTAGAATCAACAGGCATCCTAGACCAAACACTAGAAGAAACTTTGAACATTTTAGAACGCCTAGAAATGGCCTTCAACAATCGCAACCTAGACATACTCGACCTAGAAACAATTACTCTAGAAACGCTGCATATCCTAGAACAAACAGTAGGAGAAATGATTTTCAAGGATTACGCAATAGCCATATTGTCAAAAATAGAGCAAACGATTTTCGTACCTCCAACTACTACCAACCAAGAAGAATGCATAATCCGAATGTCATTTGTCACTATTGTAGTCGAATAGGACATATTGCTCCTGCTTGTTTTACTAGACACTGACACTTAACTGCATGTCAAGCACAACAGCATTTTACACCTAACTCTTAAGGACCCAAAACAGCTTGGGTACCAAAAACTCATTGATTTGTCTTGTAGGTATGCTTGAAGGGATCAAGTGTACTTTGGTACCTTGATAGTGGATGCTCCAAACACATGACCGGAGACGCATCCAAGTTCCTTCAACTAGAACACAAGGAAGGAGGAAACGTTATTTTTGGAGATAGCAACAAGGGAAAAATTATCGGCATTGGCTCGGTCGGAAAGAATGAATCTTCTTCCATTAAGCATATATTGCTAGTTAAAGGTCTAAAACATAATCTCTTGAGCATAAGTCAATTATGTGACAAGGGAAATCTTGTTTTGTTTGATTCGGAAGAATGCTTAGTTTTTCGTCGTAGTGATTTTAAAATTATTCTTCGTGGTTTTAGAATTGATAACATCTATATGGTTGATCTTGAAAACTCTTCATCAGAGTATGTGAATTGTCTTATGAGTAAAGAAGACGATATGTGGTTATGGCATCGTAGAGTAGCTCATATCAACATGCATCTTTTAAACAAATTGGTTTCACAAAATTTAGTTATTGGTCTTCCAAATTTGAAATTTGAAAATGACACTATTTGTGATTCTTGTCAAAAAGGGAAGCAAACAAAAGCATCTTTTAAATCTAAGAATATTGTTTCAACTACAAGACCTTTGCAACTTCTTCACATGGATCTCTTTGGACCATCTCGCATTGAAAGTCTTGGTAGAAATCGTTATGCTTTTGTTATTGTTCATGATTATTCTAGATTTACATGGACACTATTTCTTGCTCACAAAAGTGAGGCTTTTCAAAATTTTAAATGTTGTCTTAAACATGTTCAAAATGAAAAGAACACAACCGTCACTTCCATAAGAAGTGATCATGGGGGAGAGTTCGATCACAATCTCTTCACGGACTTTTGTGACGAACTCGGTATTGAGCACACCTTCTCTGCTCCACATACACCACAACAAAATGGAGTGGTGGAACGGAAAAATAGGTGTCTCGAAGAGATGGCTAGAACCATGCTCGATGAGGCTAAGATTCCCAAACAATTTTGGGCGGATGCCGTGAGTACCGCATGCTACGTTTTAAACAGAGTAGTCATAAGGCCAATACTCATGAAAACTCCCTATGAACTCTATAAGGGAAGGAAACCTAATCTCTCCCATCTTAGAGTATTCGGTTGTAAATGCTTTATTCATAACAACAGAAAAGATAGTTTGGGAAAATTTGATGCCAAATCGGATGAAGGAATTTTTCTTGGTTATTCATCACGTAGCAAATCATATAGAGTATTCAATAATAGAACCGAAACTGTTGAGGAATCCCCTCATATTGTGTTTTCCGAAAATAATGCTCGCTTGGCGAGAAAGGATTCTGGTTTTGATCTTGCAGGTATTTTAAACACAATAAGTCCTCAAGACAAAGTACAAGAGGAAAACCCAAAGGAAATTCAAGATGAAATCTTGGAACAATCATCGGAGGAAGCGCCACCACTGGAGAAAGAAACGAAACTGCCCAACGCGTGGAGGACAATCAAAGACCATCCTCTTGACAAGGTAATTGGCGACATTGAACAAAAAGAAAGTACTCGAAACAATCTTAAGAACACCTTAGGACATACTGCTTTCGTTACTCAAATTGAACCCTCAACCATTTTCGAAGCAATTGGGGATGAGCATTGGACCTTGGCAATGCAAGAGGAGCTTAACCAATTCAAACGAAATGACATTTGGGAATTGGTGCCAAGACCCGACAATCATACCATAATTGGTACGAAATGGGTTTTTCGAAATAAATTAGATGAAAATGGTGTAATCACTAGAAACAAAGCTAGGATTGTAGCAAAAGGTTACAATCAAGAAGAAGGAATTGACTATGAAGAAACGTATGCACCCGTAGCAAGGTTAGAAGCTATTCGTTTATTACTTGCTTTTGCCTCTTCAATGAATTTCCATTTATATCAAATGGATGTAAAGAGTGCTTTTCTAAATGGTTTTATTCAAGAAGAAGTTTATGTTGAACAACCCCCGGGCTTTGAAGACTTTAAATCTCCCGATCATGTTTTCAAACTTAAGAAAGCCCTTTATGGTCATAAACAAGCTCCCCGAGCTTGGTATGAACAATTGAGCAAATTTCTTTTGGACAATGAGTTCATTAGGGGGAAAGTTGAAACCACACTATTTATTAAGCATAAAAACAATAATATTTTATTAGTTCAAATCTATGTGGATGATATTATTTCTGGTGCTACTAACAATGCTTTGTGCAAGGAATTTTCTGATTTAATGACAAGCGAATTGGAGATGTCTATGATGGGTGAGCTAACCTTCTTCTTGGGGTTGCAAGTGAAACAAATGAATGAAGGAACTTTCATTTGTCAATCTAAATAATGCAAAGAGTTGCTAAAACATTTTGAAATGAGCAACGCCAAAGCAATGGCCACTCCAATGAGCACATCCGATCATCTTGACAAAGATGAGAAAGGTAAGGAAGTCGACACCAAGAAGTATCGAGGTATGATCGGATCCCTTCTTTATCTTACTGCTAGTAGACCGGACATAAAGTTTAGCGTATGTTTATGCACTCGATATCAATCATGTCCGAAGGAGTCGCACCTAACTGCGGTTAAGAGGATAATGAAGTATCTTGTTGGTACTATAAATGTGGGACTATGGCATCCCAAAGGTTTTTCATGCCAACTTGTTGTCTATTCCGACTCCGATTTTGCGGGTTGCAAATTGGACCGTAAGAGCACTAGTGGCACTTTCCATTTGCTCGGTAGCTCTCTTGTCTCTTGGTTTAGTAAGAAACAGGTAAGTGTTGCGTTGTCCACAACCGAGGCTGAATATGTAGCCGCGGGGAGTTGTTGTGCTCAAATCCTTTGGATGAAACAACAACTCTCGGACTGTGGACTAAGTATCGATCATATCCCTCTTAGATGTGATAATACTAGCGCCATAAGCTTGACGAAGAACCCCGTTCTTCATTCAAGAACAAAACACATTGAAATTAGGCACCACTTTCTAAGAGATCACGTTCTCAAAGGTGATGTCGAAATTGAGTTTGTTGAAACCAAATCTCAATTGGCCGACATTTTCACAAAGCCTTTAGAGAAAGAGTCCTTTTTCCGAATTCGTAGTGAACTCGGGATTCTTGACTCCACGTTGATCTAAGTCATGCATTGAATTTTTTTTGTTGTTTTTCATTACTAACTTGAGCGTCGGAGGCGCCTAATTCTGTTTTGCAGGCATCGCCCCAAAGACAGGGGGAATTATAAAGCACTGGTGCAGAAAAAACGATCTCTTTTAAGAATAATCGATTTCTCTTAAGTACATAATCGATTATCAAGTATCAATAATCGATTATGTTGACATTATTTTGTCCATTTTATAATTGCGATTTTTGGTTAATCAATAAACAAGTTATTTACTAATGTTTTTTTTGCTAATGTCAAAAGGGGGAAGAATAAGGGCTATGCACTTAATATTTATTTGCATAAATTTAGGGGGAATTCATATGTTGAGGTGGAACTAATTGCATATCCATATACTTGTCTTGGATCGTCATTATGGATTATCTAATATGCATATCCCGATATTGGTTTGCCATTATCAAAAAGGGGGAAATTGTTGAAACACGTTCTCAAGGCACTAAACTAAACATGTGTTCATATTTGTAGGTTTTGATAAATGACAACGCGCAATTGACATATGACGAGGTCCAAGCACAAGCGCGTAATTGACACATAACGAGGTTCAAGCACAAGACGAACAAAGATCATGATCAAGCAAAGAAATAAAGTTATACATGAGTCGTTCTTTAATTGTGATCTTGATCCGACAATTAACTCAAGACTTGGCTTCTCTCGTAAAATTATTTTTATCAAATCATGCATATTTAATTTAAAGCAAAATGATTTTCAAACATTTTATTTTAGCCAAAATGATTTTTAAACATGCCTCTCAAATCTGGACAAAGATAATCGATTATGTACTTTATGATAATCGATTATGTTAAGACAATGTACACCAGATTTACAAAGCTGAACAATAATCGATTATGTACCTTATGATAAACGATTATGTTAAGGCAGTGTACATTAGATTTGTCAAAGCTACAAGATAATCGAATATGTACCTTATGATAATCGATTATGTTGAGGCAGTGTCCATCAGATTTTTCAAAGCTATAAAATAATCGATTATGCATATTATGATAATCGATTATGTTGAGGCAGTGTCTATCAAATTTTACAAGACTGTAAAATAATCGATTATGTACTTTATGATAATCGATTATGTTAAGACAGTGTAGTCCGAAGTTTTCAAAATATAAAAGATAATCGATTATCCTTATAGCATAATCGATTATGCAAATGACCGTTGCCAAAGTATTTTTTAACTCTGAAAGATAATCGATTATACACAATCTGATAATCGATTATGCCAAGTAAAATCTGCATATGATTTTTTGAACGTTGTCAGGTAATCAATTATACACAATCTGATAATCGATTATGTTAAGTAAAATCTGAATATGATTTTTTGAACGTTGTCAGGTAATCGATTATACACAATCTGATAATCGATTATGTTAAGTAAAATCTGATATGATTTTTTGAATGTTGTCAGGTAATCGATTATACGATTTGGATAATCGATTATTCTGCTTAAAATCTGGGATTGATTTTTGAACGATTGGAAAATAATCGATTATGCAAATCAGATAATCGATTATCTTAGCACAAAATCAGCAATTCTTGATTGGCAATTAGGCAACGGTTGTGGAGGTTTTGAACACTATAAATACAACTCAAAATCAGTCTTCTAAGTACAACAACTGATTATATTCTTGCTAAAGCTTGCATACTCTCATATTCATCATTTTCTATTCATTTGATAAGTTTTTGAGAGCCAAACTCTTGACGAAAGTTGTTGCGTTCTTGAGCGTATTTATTTTACTCATATCTACTCTTAAAGAGAGTCTTGTCTTGAGTGCTAAGTGTTTGTATACACTTGAAGGGAAGTGTTAATCCCTTGTGGTTGTAAGAAGGAACGTTTTCATTCCTTCTGTTGAAGTCTTGAAGTGTGGATCTTCGAGCAAAGGTTGTTGAGGCTTGTGTGACTCAAGTTATCAGTTTGTAGCGGTTTGTTAAGCACCCGTAAGCTTAACGAAGTTAGTGGAATCTCGAGAGAGTCTCTCGAGGACTGGACTAGCCACAGGTTGTGGTGAACCAGGATAATTTCGGTGCGTTCGTTCCTTATTATTTACTTACTGCACTTGTTTCAATCCTGCAATTTTTAATTCCGCAAGTTTATATTATTTTTTATTATAACGCTATTCACCCCCCCTCTAGCGTTAAACGTATATTCTAACAAAGGTACCAAGTGTTGTCTTGTCTCCCTTCTTCTCCTTTGTATGCTAGAAGTAGGGTCAGGTCTTTTTGGCCCTTATCCTCCACAAGGTTGGCGGTCTCTTCGACTTTGGTTTGAGACGCTCTACATTGTGAAGCATAGTGTCCATATTTTTGACAAGAATAACATTTGATTTGAGATTTATCGTACCTTGCACCTTGGTTGCCTCTCCCACGACTTGGGTATTCTCTTCTTTCTTCATTGTTGTTGAAACCTCCTCGTCCACGTCCATTGCCTCGACCTCGTCCACGACCACGACCTCTTCCATATTGACCTCGTCCATTTCCGATATTTTCTTCCTTATCTTTTATTTGCATCTTGAATAGCCGCTCCACTATATCTTGTTTTTTCTTATGCTTTTCTTCATATGCTTGTAAGGATCCCATTAATTGATCAATTGACATCTCCTCCAAATTTTTTGTTTCTTCAATTGTTATGACAATATGCTCGAATTTGGAAGTTAATGACTGGAGTATCTTCTCAATAATTCAAACATCTTCCAATTTTTCACCATTTCTTTTCATTTGATTTGAAACCACCAAAACTCTTGAAAAATAGTCGGAAATGGACTCCCCTTCTTTCATATGTAAAGACTCAAATTTTTCTCTTAATGTTTGGAGACGTACCTTCTTTACTTGCTCGGCACCTTTGCAAGACGTTTGGAGTTTCTCCCACGCTTCCTTAGCAGTGGTTGCACTTGAGATCTTCTCGAACCCATCATCATCCAATGCTTGGTAGATGAGGTAGAGAGCTTTCTTGTCTCTCTTTCTTGAATCCTTCACACCATCCATTTGAGTTTGGGATAATGTAGATTCATCTCGGGGCTCATTGTAGCCTTTCTCTACAATATCCCAAACATCATGTGCACCTAGGAGAGCCTTCATCTTGATACTCCAATTATCATAGTTGCTCTTGTTGAGCATAGGAACTTGGAAGGATGCAACACCATTTGCCGTGGTTTTAGAAATTTTTGGTTAGAATCTTGTGGCTCTGATACCACTTTGTTGGAAGAGGATTGCTATTAATATTTGGAGGGAGGGTTTTAGGCTAAGGGATTTTTGGAAGAGTAGAAAGATTTTGGAGAAGAGAAAATTTTATTACTCAAACTTGTTTTTGATTTTTTTTGGCTTAATACAAAATGAGCAATCCTACACCTATTTATACTTGGCCACTTCCTCAATCAATGGCCAAGATTTATCCAACACAACTTTAATCTAATGGCTATAAATCACCTTCTACAATATTCTACAAAAACATCCACTCTCTAGATCACTCCATACTTATCTATGTCATTCTACTATTCTAAAGATATTTCTAGAGCACATTTCTAGAACATGGGCCAAATGGGCTCACATTCTAGAAAATAGACTAATTGGGCTCTTTATTTTTCATAATTTCTTAAGCCTAAATAATTATTACAAAATCAAGTTTATTTTAATTTTATTTTCAACACCAATAAATAGACTAGATTAAAAATTAGACTTAACATTAAAATCAAAGGAAATGACAGGCATGGCTCTGAGAGCGATGCTTCCAAGGACAGAAATAAGTACAATATGCAAGAACAAGTAAACTAATCTTAGTTAGCTTGAGAATAGAATGTAGCATAAGTTTTATCAATAACTTCATCTCTTTACAGTAGTTGTTGAAACTATTATTTATAGCTATACCTAGGAAACAAGATCCTAGGATCAATCCTTTCTTAAATGACATAAAGGGGGCCATTGATGAATATGTAACGACCGACCATGAATGCCAAAATTCTCTACAACGGCTGCCTATTTAATAATAGAAAATATTGTTCATTGATTTCTATCCGATGAGAAGTATTTGATCTGATCACATTGATCATATTCCTTTCTGGGTGTGTCCGATGTCAATTACAACTGTTGTTTCTAGTACTGGCTATTACGCAATTTACTTTCTACCTGTCTTCGATTCCATTTGTTATATTGTCATTTGATCGTTTAATATAAAATAAATTATAATCAAATATACTACTATGCAGAGTACTTAGTAGTAATACATACATACATACATATATAAAACAAATAATCCCAAAATGGGAATATGTCTTTCAAGATGATCAAACAAAGCCACGATTCTGCTAGTTTAGAAACAAAGGAGAAGGACAGGGGTCTCTAGGTCAGAAAAGCGATAACTAAAAAATCTCCCCGCTAAAATGAGTACTCTACCCCTAGCTAGTACAATAAAAGATGATCTAGCTATTACATCAAGGTAGGGTGCAGGCTTCCATACAGTAGTAGTGTTGGTGAATACAAAGGCCAAGGGCAATGATAATAAAGTATTGTTCATTGATTTCTATCCGATGAGAAGTATTCGATCTGATCACATTGATCATATTCCCTTCTGGATATGTCCGATGTAAATTACAACTGTTGTTTCTAGTACTGATTATTACGCAATTTACTTTCTACCTGTCTTCGGTTCCATGTGTCATATTGTCATTTGATCGTTTAATATAAAATAAATTTGTTTATCAAATATACTACTACGCAGAGTGCCTAGTAGTAATACATACATATATATATAAAAAAAATAATCCCAAAATGGGAATATGTCTTGCAAGATGATCACACAAAGCTAAATGAGTACTCTACCCCTAGCTAGTACAATAAAAGATGATCTAGCTATTACATCACGATAGGGTGCAGAACTCCAAAGAGTAGTAGTGTTGGTGAATACAAAGGCCAAGGGCAATAATAATAAAGTAGCACCTCTAATGTTCTCACCAGATGCTAGGTTATGCATTACTAAGAACAGAACACCAAAGGACAAGGCAAATGTGGATTCAAGACAACCACATTACTTCTTAGAAGCCATCCAGAAATCGCAAAAATTGAATATGTATATCTTGAGTTCATTAACCATAAAATCAATTGGCTACAACTTTGTTCCGTCTTGATCCTTTCATGCTTCACCTGCATAGTCACACAGATGCATTCCGTGCTAACAGTAGTATCAATATAGTCCAATAAGGTATAAATGTGCTCTTGCAGTACCAAACCCTGCCTGTTTCCTTTAGCATTTTAAGATAGTGCCATACCATATCTAGAATGAGCATGATTACATGCTAATACCGCTGGAGGATGATATGATACCATACAATCTTGAGAACACTCAACACATGCAGGTTGCAGATTTAGTAACTTACTAGGAAACATAGGCATAACACATGTGTAGTTACCACTGTCATTAGTAAGTAATACCATCAGTTCAAATTTGTAGCTTTCTAACAGAAAATTCATGTCTTCTTGTCTTGTGAGATCCAGGCAGTATCATTCAATATGCAGGATGAGCATGGGTACATGCTAATACCATTGGAAAACAGTTTGGCACTGTTTGAAAGATCACATTGAAGTTATTATACATCTCCTTTATCCTCTTCACTTATGTTGCAATGCACCAAGGAGGCTCCCATTCCCCTTCAATAATCTTCTTCATCAACAATGAATCGGATGAAGATGTTGTTCTATACAATAAGATAGCCCTTCAACAATTGCCTTAGCCTCAGCCACAATGTTGGTATTACATCCCCAAAACAGTCCCTCACACAATAACCATCTCATAAGGATGTGTCCAAGTTACTCTTCTTGTCACAATAATAGGCTTACAGTTCTTCAATTATGTGATCATCTCCGACCAAAGGAATGAAATGTTCGAAATCCAAGCATACATCGCCTTTCCTAGAAAGTTTAGTGTTTTGTTAACTTCATGCACCACCCTATGACATGACATTATACCTCCATTCTTCATAGTATTCCTCCTCTTCCAAATCTCCCAAGTGATAATTGTTGGAACTGCCTGAAATAGTGGCCAAAGCTTTCCACAACATCTAACACTCCACCATGCTTTGATCACTTGATGCTTCTATACCAGATTGACAATTAAACCTTTAGCTTGAATGTAGGTCTTCCAACCTAGTAGCAGTAATAATTGTTAGGAAGATGTGCAGAAGTGTCTCTTCTAATGGCTTATGGCATCACCTAACATCTAGACACTATTATGTACCCATTTATCCTCCATAAATCTTTAGTAGACAATTTCCTTTGCCATAATCTCCATATGAAAAACTAATCTTAAAAGGTAGTCCTTTAATCTACATTAGCTTGAAATCTGGCTTTATAGTAGCTCTACGCCTCAATATTTTCCGGGCACTACTCGTAGAAAATTTACCCGATGGGGTTTGAATCCAGGTGTATCCCAGAAGTCATCAATGTGATCAAAGTGAACCTCATGCCTTATATGCCCTGGAATATCTTCTAGAAATTTTTCTGCAGAAGCTGATCATTCTATCCTTCTGCATCCCTCAATTCTGCTACTTCTTGTAGCTCTTCATTAATATGAAAATTTAGAGGTAGTACATGTTACAAAGCCCCAATTCTAGTCCAGTTTTCATGCCATACGTTTGTAGATCCTCTACTCATCTCCCATAAGATTTCGTGCTCCACTTTCTCCTTTGCCTCCAACATGTTCTTCCATACATGAGAGCCATTTCTAAATTGCACCATTGTAGGTATTTTCTTGTTGCAGTACTTATTCCACATGAAGTTGGAACATAAAGATTTTGATGTCCTAAACTTTCACCATAATTTGGCAAACAATGCTTTTGACACATTAAACAATCACCTAAAACCTAATCCTCATTATTCCTTGGGTAGACATAGGTTCTTCCATTTAGTCCAATGTCTACTTTTTCATTTTTCCTTTGTACTCCAAAAGAATATGTCAAATTTCTTGAGTAAATGCTTTAATACATTGTCAGGATGATCCAACACTAAGAGTATGCGAGTAGGCATGCTTTGGAGTACACTTGAGATCAATGTAGCTTTTCCACCAAAGGACAATAATTATAGTAATATTTCCTCCTCCTTGTGTAAATAATTGGGCATCCAGGGTAAGTAATTACAAACTCACCTCTTGCAAATCCAGTGATTGCTCCAACTGAATTGAACAAAGCTCCAGCAACATTTTATTGCATATAAAAGGAACACTTTGGCTTATTAATTAACTGTCCAAATGTGCACTCATATTTGCTCAAAATTTCAACAATCTTCTCCAATGAATAAGGATCCACATAAGCAAAGATGATGGTATCATCAGCATATTCTAGATGGTTGAAAGGGTCAGTCTACGTTGGCATATCAACAACAACAACAACAACAATAACAACCAAGTGAAATTCTACTAATAGGGTATGGGGAGGGTAGTGTGTACGCATACCTTACCCTTATAACGAAGGGTAGAGAGGGTATTTTCGATAGACCCTCAGCTGAAGAAGACGAAAAAAAATAGTATATCAGCACCATCAATAAACCTTAGAAATAAATTAGCAACACAATAATAGACGAAAAACAAAACAATAACCAGTAGATAAAGCCTGACACAAAGAGAAACAAAAAAGTAATGTGAATGCAATGTTAACCACTAGAAGTCTAAGATAAAATCTTAATAGACTAGCCTCATTCTGGCACGCCGTAGGAATATACATAACTACATCCTAATGCTCGAACTCCACAACTTCCTATCTAGGGCCATGTCATTAGTAATTTGTTAAAAGATCTAGAGAGTACCTTAGCTGACATAATAGATAAAGGATCTCCTTACTTGACCCCTCGTCTAGATTGAAGGAAACCTGAAGCTTGGTCATTAATCAATACTGAATACTAATTATCAGAAGCAAATTCCACACCATGTTGATAAATTGTTCAACAAACCCTATTCTCCTCAAAACATGCATTAAATACTTCCAAGACACCCCATCATAAGCCTTTGGCATGTCAATCTTGATCAATACATTTGCAACTTTTCCTTTTAGCAATATGTCAATTACTATCTCCTGTGTGAGTAGAATGTTCTCAAATATACTTCTTCCTTTAACAAAATCTGACTGATTGGAGGATATCAATGATGGTAATATCCTTTCTAATCTACCATGTACAACCCTAGATATCACATTGTTTATGAAATTACTTAATCTTATTAGCCTTAAGTATGAAAATGTTTGCATCAATGTCTTATTTACCAGTAATATTAAATTGGTGCGAGTTATGTATTTTGGCAGTGCACCACTATAAAATAACGGCATCATGTTGAAGATAACCTCTGATAGGTTACAAGTACTTTGGTTATAAGTGTTTTAACTTATTTTTTAATGATCTAACAAACTTACTATCCAGAACCAAATAAGGAACCTGTTACACATTTACAAGACCTCAAGTTCATAAGATTTTAGGTTGGGACTCAATATGGAAATATGATTAAACTCCTCAAAGTGGAAGGAACAGTTGAGGGACCAGGTGGCTACTAGTTCCAAAGGAGACTGCACGAAGATAAATTTCTAGCTGGAAATTTGCGGCCAGCACATGCTACTGTGGAGAACAGTGCTATAGTGAACACTCCAAGGAAGACTTTTTACTTACCTTGCTTGCAACATTTTACGTAATATCACACAAGTATATATTCATTTAATGGAGGTAAAACAAATACATTTGAACAATTTGAGATTCCACACAAGCTCACTTACGTGACCATTCAGCTAGCAAGTTTGAAGTGCCTCAAGAACAAAGCAACTTTGCACCTGTTCCCTCATTGAGTTATTGTGTGTCCTTAGTTGAGTTGTAACTTTGTAATCGTTCTTCAAATTGTAATTCCTATCCAGCTTAATTAGAACCACTTTATAGGAACATCTTTCAAAATCTTAAACTTACGTGTTTAAGTTTTGGCTAGAGTTAATCAAGTTTTAACGTCTTTGTGAATAAGTTATTGCAAAGTGGATTGTAATAGGTGTATTAGAAGTTAGCTAGGGATTAAGAGTTTAATTCCTAGATCGCATAGCTTGTAATATGAAAGTTTCTTAGCATTGAAGTTGAAATCCTATAATGGAAGGTCGTAATTTTAAATCCGGTTGAGCTGAAAATTTTTCACGTAAAATTCCTCTTGCCTTGCTGTGTGGGTGTGTACTGTTAGACTTGATGAAGAACCTGGTTCTTTATAGAAGTTTGTGGAACCATACATTCTATTAATTGGTATCAAAGCAGGTTCTTTCTATCAGGTTAACACCAAGAAAGGATCGTCATGGCTGCTCCTTCAAAAATCGAAGATGATTAGTCCATGTACAGACCTCCTTGGTTCAATAGTCAATACTATGATTGGTGGAAAACTAAGATACATGACTTCATCATGGAAGAAGACTATGAGCTATGGGATGTAATATGCGACGAACCCTTTGTCCCTACAAATAACCTTGGAGATCCATCTATAGCCATTCCCAAGATGAGGAAAGAATTCAATGATGCTGATAGAAAGTCCATAGAAAAGAATTTTCGAGAAAAGAAAATTCTTGTGTGTGGTATTGGCTTGATTATATAACAAGATATCAACTTGTCAATCAGCAAAAAAGATCTGGGAGGCTATTCAGATAGCTTACGAGGGAATAACTCAGGTTAAACAATCCAAGATTGATATGCTCACAATAAAATATGAGCTCTTCAGAAGGATGATGATGAATCCATCCAAGATATGCATAAAAGATTCACCTCCATCATCAATGAGCTTCACTCTCTTTGTGAAAGTATTCCAAGAAAGAAGCTTGTCAGAAAAATTCCTAATGTATTGCTCAGTTATTGGGAAAGCAAAGTAAACACTAATAAAGAGGCTAAGCACTTGCAGACACAGACCATCGATGAACTTGTTGGAAATTTGAAAACCTAAGAAACGAAAAAGAAGAAGGACAGTTAACGAAGAGAGCTCAAGAGGCAGAAGATCCTAGTTCTCAAGACGGACAACAATAATTCAAGTTAAATTCCAGGTCATTAGCAAGATAGTATAAATTGTCCCACAATTTCAATGTTTCAAAAGCAGAACATATAGCATACACAAATATCATCGTGATGTATCTGCGAATGCCTTATGATACACCATTAATAGTTACCTGCTGCTTAGTATCTATCATCAAATCCCATTCAACTATAGCAATAAGAATAGCCATATCTTAGTATTAATATTAGATATTGTTCTCCTCCTGTACCTCAGAATGTGTCTAGAATTTTGAAATGGTTCCACAAGTTCCACAATGAATAAACCATTTTCCATTTGCATGTTGATCATCCTCTAAAAAGCCTATTGGGTCATAGCGGACCTTATATTCTAAATCATTGTCTTAATCATCATTTAGTTATTGAGGCCGTCATCTTGGAAAAAGTTCTTGTATGTTGCAATGTTTCTTTATTCTATGCTTGCTTCTTCCCTTTCTTCACATTCTTTGTAGAAGCTAGGTGACAAGTCTCATTCCCTAGCCATAACCTTAAGATTCACTACAATAGATTCATCATCACCCTCTTTTTCCTGTTATTCCTCTAGTATTGCATTGTGTACATCCACATGAAAATATTGTGTTTAATAATATCAGGTAACATCTGATTGGGAGATTTCGAAGGAAAATTTTTGTTGATTTGTATTGGAAGGCTAGTAAGGCACATGCCATTGGTACTGTCTCTATCACACCTGGACTCTTATGGACAATAACTTTCTACATTTGATCTTCCACCATGCTTATATACTTCAAGACCTCAGAACCATTCTATCGAACAACCAATGACTCCTGGATTGCTCTGATTTGCAGCGCTTACATTGAACCCAAGCTAGGGTTTACCGTAGCAGAACTCACAGGAATTACTGTTCCATTGGGATCACAAGCCTTGCCACCACGTGTTTGGTGTTTTTACCCTAAAGTAACCTCTAAGACAACCACATTAACATCCCCAACCTGATCAACACCTAAAAATATCCACCGGAACTTCTTCAACATTGGTCAAAACCTCAATAATTCCACTAGGGTTTCTATTGTAGTGGCATGATTCATAGCTAAAGTTGTAGTAGCTGATCCTCCAGTTCTTCTAGTTTCTTTTGGGGATCCTCTATCATCTCCAGCTAGTTGTATTGACTATTTCTTTCTAGAACTCAAGCTACCCTCAACCCTAGTTTTTAGAACCCTAGGGTTTACTATAGCACCAGTATCAACTTTGCCAAGTAGTTGTTCCAGTATGTTGCTTCTCTTCTACTTGGTTGTTGGACTAATATTTGCACCAATTTAAACCTCTCTATTTCCGAAATCATCACTCCTTAACGATCTCCCAATGTTGCCTTCTTGATTTTCCTCATTCCTTGCAGACTCTTCATATGTTTGAGAGAATATTTCATGGCTTGAATGATTAACATGTACATTGAGCTGTATTAAGTCTTCCTTCTTCGCACCAAATCTGTCCTGTACCAATTCTACTGTAGATTGTTTTCTAGTACCCTCTTCAATCCTTGTGTCATTAGTATTAGGTAATTTTTTCGTAGTCGTATTTTAATTATGTTTCTCTCTCGGACTAGCTCTCCCAGTAGAATTAAGATTCAAACTCTCCTTTGTGTTTTCCTCCTTAATATCTCCATTAACTACTTCTAATATAATACACCTTTTCTCTTCTTACTCTTGCTTCAATACTGTCAAATTGTCATTCCTATTCTCCTTATGATGTGAGCTGGAAATTTGAGCGTTCTCCTGCTGAATTTTCTCCTTTACCTTATCATTACTATTTTCTTTACCATCAGTAATCCGCAACGTTGGTTTCTCTATTCCTTTAATTTCAAGAGCATCAAATTTGTTTTTTGTGACCATTATTACTTCTTTGTTCATACCTTTCAATTTTTCCACTTCTTGATCCTTTGGAGCTTTAATAATATGACATCTCTTGTCTCTTTGATATTTATTTAGCTTCTGTTGCATCCACTTTTATTTATATAGATTAGCAATTGGTTTCCCAAGCACCTTACCATTAGAAAGTACTTCAGTAGCATTAATTGCAGTACCTACCAATTCCATTCCTCTACTTTGATCCTCCACAACTTCATAAACTTTTTTATGTAACTCAGGATGTATCACCCAACAGTCTATTTCACTATGCCCTTGCTTCTTACATATTTTATAATACTTTGGCATGTAATCATACTTGATCTTTATCCACTTAGATTCCTCAGGTCAAGTATCATCCCTTTCCTCTACAATTGAAATTCTTTGAGGAAATTTTGCTAACAAATTCATCTCTACCTTAACCTTCGCACAACTAGATCTAGTACCATTTGGAGTGGCTAAATTAACATGTAATGGTTTTCCTACTGTACTAGCCAACATAAACTAAAATTTCTTACAAAAAAATTAGGAGGTAGCTTAGAAAAACTAATCCACGCTATTGCAATAGGAGTTTCTTCCTTAGGAGTCCACAAAGGGTTCCACTTTGTAAACCTCCTGTGCCACATCTCCCTTTGTGCTTTTAAATAAAAAGCAGACTTTGACAATAAGTGAACAGAATCTTCTAACAAGCATAACCTCATCAATATATGGTTTTCTACAATAAGACCAACTGAACACACACCTTTTAATTCACATTGTATTGGGAATGCCTTACGTAGTTCATTGATCACTAGTTTTCCATATGAGAATTCGCCAAGAACTGATAGTGTCATTCTTTGTTGTATTATATACTGATTTTAATTCTACCTTCTTCCATCTAACACTGATTTACCATGGAGATATTCCACTGTTTTGATGAGAATGGCGGTAGAGTTTGCAAAGGTGGGGTTTGCATGGGGTCATTTAATGAACTTCGTCGTAATAATTGTATGTAATTTGTGGGTGGATAGGGAGCGGTGTTTGTGGATGCCAATTTTACCCTTACAATAATATTTTAATTACTCCATTTTGGAACAGCTTGTGTACCTAGTAATCTTAATCTCTCTTAGACATATCTAGAAATACTAATATTCGAAGATCTCTTATTTTAATTGAAGAAAGTATTCATGCTTTGAAGTTGATTATTATCAATGTAAATTGTGTACTCCGGGCACCACAACACCACCAATAGAGATTCACTTCTATGTACAAATTAAATTATCTTGAAATACTTAATGAAAGACAATAAATACTTTTATATTTATGTCATTTAACAGTTAAATATACTAAACAAATAATTAATATCCCTAAACAACCTACTAGAATTAAAGATAACTAAATTACTAAATTTAATATTTAGGAGCGATTTTAATTTAAAAATTAAACGCTCACAATTTATTTTGGAATGAACGAAGAGAGAGGGAAAGGGAAAGCTGCAATTGGTGGGAGGGGGAAGATGGGATGGGAGAGAGGGGGCATCTAATCGTATATCCCTTAAGTTTGTGTTGAAAATTCACAATTTTGCAATAACAATTGTCTCCATTACAGGATGAATCATCTAAAAGTGATGGCTCTTAACAAATCCTACCCTTTACGTGCAACGACCTGGCCCGTCATCTCACGTGTTACTGTTTCTTTTTACCGTTTATTGCTTCTTCATAATTCATTATCAGTATGTGGTGTCTGAGATTTGATTTGGAATGGCTTTGATAAGAAATGAGGCACTTGGTCTCTTTAAGGAAGGCTTAAAATGGAAAAGTTATCCGGACATTGACTTATGAGTTTTGGGGCTCGGATGTGATTTCCGGTGATTTGGTTAGCTACGAGGGATGATTTTTGACTTAGGAGTACGATCAGAATTGATTTTGGAGGTCCAGTGTAGAATTAGACTTGGGCGAAGTTAGTATTTTGGCAAATTCCGGTGGATAGGTGAGAATTTGATATGAGGGTCGAAATGGAATTCCGAGAGTTGTTCTAGATTTGTTAGATGATTTTGGAGCATGTATACAAATTATCAGGTCATTCGGACGTCATTTAGTCGGGTTGTTGATCAATATTGCCTTTCCAAAGTTCTTGAAAAACTTAGGCTTTGATTTAATAAAATTTGATGATTTTGATGTTAACGGTAGTGTTTTGATGGTTCGAGCAAGTTTGATTAAGGTGATAGAACATATCTGTACTTTTGGTTGATGTCCTAGGGGCCTTGGGATGAGTTCGGGTGGTTAAACGAAGAGTTTTGGAGTTTTGGCATGATTTAAGAGTTTGGTACCTGGCATTTCCGCATCAGCAAAAAAAGGAGCCGCATAAGCGGTTGAAGGGGTCGCAGAACCGGTCCTTGAGGGCCTAGGCAATTCCATAGAAGTGGATGGTGTTCCGCAAAAGCGGTCTCCGCAGGAGCGGAGGTGGACCGTAGAAGCGGTCCTATGCGAGTTGGTGAAAACCGCAGAAGCGGTAGTCGTAGAAGTGGGTTGGACACCCCAGATGGGAAATGACTGTTCGCAGAAGGGTTTTAAAATGACATTTCATTCGCGACTTGCGGATTATTTTCCTCCATTGTTGAGCATCTTGGGATCTTTTTCGGAGCAATTTAAGAGGGTATCGACTGGATTTATTGGAGATACGATTTGTGAGTAAATAACATTATTATATTGTAAAATTGGTCTAGAAATCCATGGAAATTGAGCCTAAAACTTATGAACTAGGGCTTGAATTTTGATATTTTAAATTTGTATTTGATAGGTCATTTGAGCTCAGATTTGGGATTTCTTGGTATGTATGGACTAGTGGCGAGACAAGGAGACCGGTAACGTAAGTTTTGTAATTTTTTGGAAAGTGGGCCCAGGGCTCGGGTTTTGCTAGTTTAGAGATTTTTGCTATTTCTCAATTATTTTCAAATGGGTATTGATCCCTTAGTATATTGTGATGCATTCGATCTAATTTTTGTTAGATTCAACGCATGTGGAGGTCGGTTTGAGAGGCAAAGGCGCAAGAGGCTAGAGATTTCGCCAGTTTGAGGTGAGTAATACTTGTAAATGATTTCCTAAGGATTTGAAACCCCAACTTTGCACATCATAGTGCTGAATTGAGGTGGCTTGCACGCCAATTAGGGGCATGGGTAGAGTACCGTTGGGGATTGTGACATTGATCCGTCTTGGTTGTTGATTCTACCGCGTATTTGACTGAAACTACTTGATATTATCATGATTTGGGATAATTGTCACGTGTTGGGCTTCTTGCCGATTATTTGTATCCTTTAGGGATTGATATCACTGTTTTTGCATTACGCTGCATATTATTTGATCTCGGTCCAATGTTTTATATATTGTTTTTGCAAACTTAGCCATATTTCTAAGAATTGAAAACTTAAATGATATTTTACTGATGTTTTAAGCTGAGAACTGTTATTTTAATATTGCCAAAGTGGCTTATGTGAATTTCTTGACTGTGCATGGATCGGGCTGCATGCCGCAACGGTGTGATATTGATGTTCCGCTTGGGTTGTAGGATCCTTTCGGAGTCTGAACCCCCATAGTGAGCGCGGGTACCAAAATAGATCGGGTTGCACGCTGCAGCAGTCATGTGCATTGCATTCATGCATTGGTTCCTATTTGTACTACGTGGCATGACATTCGACACTCTCATATCATTGGCATCCATGCTATTTATTGCAGTGTTACCAGATACGCCGGTGTTAATTGTTAATGGAGCCCTGTGCCGGAGGGGCTGACTTATGTGCATATTTGCACGATCTGATTATGCATTCATTTGCTTGCCTGTTAGGAAAAAGATATTTTCAATAGAGGTTTTTAACTTAGCCAAATATTTTCTAATGGATTTTCGCATATTTTCACTGTTTTTTCGAAGGGTTGTGTTGTCCTATATTGCATGATGGTGTGGTCTTACGTGATTTCTTGCCGCTCAGTTATTATTTTCTCTTATTACTCACTGAGTTGGAGTAATCAATTTACTCCCTGCACCTCGCGTACAGTTGCATGTATTGTTCGCCCGGTAGCGGGTTATTAGCCGATTGAAGGTTATACTATTGTAGCTGAGAAAGGAGACCACCAGCGTTCACGACGCCGGACTTCATCTTTTGAACCTCAGATTTAATTTTATATATATTATTGGCCATGTTGTGGTGTTCAGTCTTCTTTAGCTGCTCGTAACTTGTGATACCCCAGTCAGGTCGTTTTGGATTGTAATTAATAGTTTTAATGCCATTATGTTGTACCCTCTATTCATTTATATTTAATAATTGTTTCAGAAAGAATTTGGGGTAAGTTGGCTGGCCTTGGACCTTCGATTATAATAACGTTCCATCCTTTTCTATAAGTCACCATCCTTACTTGTGCCAAGTCCTTGGGTTCATCGAGCAGTTCCAGCTTTACCAGCAACACCTCACTATTTTCTTCTTTATCTGCTCGAAAGAACGATAAGGTTGGTTCTCTCACTTCCACCTAGATCAATGCTTCTGATCCGTATACGAGAGAGAAAGGTGTCTCTCTATTGCTCAATTTTTCTGTCATCTGGTACGCCCATAACATGCTCGGTCACTATTCGAGACAGTTGCCTTTAGCCACTCCTATAGGAAGTCAATCACTTCGCGCTCACCGATCTTTTGGTAATGACCTGCATCAACCCATTTAGTGAAGTAATCAATTAAAACTAAGAATGATCTTATGTGTCAGGAGAATACCAACTATATATATCCCCCATTTCATGAATGGCCATGGGGATAGTACCTAATGTAAAAGTTTCTCCACTTGGTACAACAGTTGTGCACGACGCTTCCATTTGTTGCATTTCTGAAGGAACGCCTTTGTGTCTTTTCTATTCCATGCAAGTAGTTTCCCGAACTATCCAGCTTTAGTGCTAACAAATCTACACCAGATGGTTCCTGCAAATTCCTTCATGGACCTCTCTCGTCATGTAGTCGGGCTTCAAGGTTCCTAGACATTGGACAAACGGGCCTCAGAATAATCTCATATATAATTGCCCACCCAAGGGGTTGTAGCGAACTGATTTGTTATGTAGTGCCCTAGACACCTTCGGGTCTTCTAAAAGGTTGCCATACCAAAGGTAACTGATGAACTCATTCTTCTAGTCCCAGACCAGGTTGGTTGTACTTACTTCACAATAGCCATCCACATCTAATACCAAATGCATAAGTTGAATGACAATACCTGAGTCAGATCCTTTCATTCTCGTAGATGACTTTAAATTGGCCAATGCATCTCCTTCTATGTTTTCTTCTACCGGGATGTATGTGATCGATCACTCCCTGCATCATGCAAGAATAGTTTACACTTTAATTACGTATTGTTGCATGCGTTCCTCCCTTGAATAAAAAATCCCGTACACTGGGTTTACTTCTAGTTGGGAATCACACTTGATATCTATGACCCTAGAGCCAAGTCCGGGTCATTTAGAATCCTACAACCAAAGCCTCATACTCAGCTTCATTGTTAGTTAACAGAATAGTTTTTATGGCTCGCCTCAGAGTCTCCCCCGAAGGCATGATTAGGACCACCCCGAGCTTGGACACTTTCACATTGGAAGCTCCATCGTTGAACAAAGCCTGATCTCGTTTCCAACACTAGCACCGCTTTTTTAGTATCCCGGTGTAATAACCCAGGACTAAAATCGGCCACAGAATTAGTCAAATATTTTGATTTGATCAGTGTCCTAGGATTGTATTCAATATGTAACTCACTAATTTAGACTTCCCATTTGGTCAACCGGCCTGACAATTCAATCTTGTGAAAAAGATTACGCAAGCGGAAGGTCGTCACAATGTCTATTGGATGGAATTGAAAACAAGGCCTAAGATTTCAAGAGGCAACTACGAGATCTAATGCTAGCTTTTCGAGGTGCAGATAATGAGTCTCCACTCTTGAAATTTATTTGCAAACATAATAGATTAGAAATTGCATATCTTCGTCATCCCACATCTGAGACTGTAATGTATATTAGTAGTTTTTCACCTTTCCCCAATTTTGATAACACTGGGGTCTTGATAGATATTTTAAAGGTTTTTCACGGCATGCTGACATTCAGGAGTCCATTTGAAATTTTTCTTGCTCTTTTGAAGTGTTAACATTTTTCCGAGGACTGTGAGATGAATCTTCTTATTGTAGCCAATCTTTCGATTAGCTTATGTACTATTTTTACACTTGTCAGCTTGTCCAGAATGTCCTCGATGGATTTAATCTTATCAGGATTTACCTTGATCCCTCTTTGTGAAATCAAGAAACCCAAGAACTTACCAGAGCCAATCACGAACATGCATTTTTCCGGGTTGAGCTTCATGGTGTGTTTTCTCAAGATATCGAAGGTTTCTTGAAGGTACTTTAAATGATCACCTGTATTCAAATACTTGACTAGCATGTCATCTATATACACTTACATTATTTTAGCTATCTATTTTTCGAATATCTTATTCACGAGCCTCTAATAAGTTTGCTCCGACAATTTTAAGCTCGAAGAGTATTACATTATAACAATATGTTCCAAAGTTCTTTATGAACAAAGTTTTTTCCTGATCCTCCGAGTTTATTAAGCCCGAGGGGCTTAATAATGACTTGAATAATAGTTGTCACACTTTCCAAGTTGAACCCAGCGAGGAGATTTATTGCTGGAATGATACTCCCGATTAATTTGGATTGTCCCAACATTCTCCATTGAATGATCTTGGATGAGCTTTCTAGGTCAACCAAAACATGTTTAATCATAAAATTTATAATATTAAGAGAAATTATCAGGTATCATTATGTGGCATAAAAAGTCCGTCGACATCTAAATCCGTGAAGATTATGTTGTTTTCGATGACTTCTCAGAGTCACTTGGACACTGAGACTGTTACACCATTGATTTCATTACATCAGAAAATCATATTAATAGTCATACGAGGAGGGTTTTCCCTATCTTCGAGGTTTCCTTGTTATCCCGACAACAACATTACCACCTTCTCACACAGATGCCGAGTACTTATTTTTATGGCCATTAGTCCCATGATATTCTCACCATAAGTTGGGATTCCTCTGGTTGGGATCAGATATGATTGAATTAAGGAATCGTGCTTCTTTGATATTTCTTATTCCGATACCAACTCCACTATGCTGATGTTGAAACTGTAATGTGACAACCTGGGATAAGTGAAATCTTGGGTCCCCGATATCTCTTTTTCTTGTAACAATCTGTTCTTCCCGCCACGGTTAGTTCTTTTTTTTTGGGAGAGAACCTATTTGATGATCAGAACCCTTTACTATTGCATCCCTCAGCTCTCTTGCAAGGCAAAAAGCATAATTTAGAAGATCATTGGTCCGCATCAAATAATCCTTGAACTTATCTCGGATCTTGGCTTGGCCTTGCCCTTTGGTTGATGTCAGGAACCCCAACTGGCCATCTTTTACCCTTATCTCAATTGATAGTTGTTATGGACATCGGCCCACGCGATCGCTTGGATCGAGCAGGCTTTCCTTCAACTTTCGGGAGGCATCGCAGCTCCAAGGTTTAGACCCTTTGTGAATGCCTCTGCCAACCATTCCTCTGGTACGGACGATTGCAACATTCTCTCTTTGTGGAATCTAATAACGAGCACCCCAGCAATTTGGACTCACTTTGTGCAATCTTGAAAATGTCCTCCTTTATGGCTTAGACCATTCTGGCCCCTGGCGTGGGCCTTGATGAATGAATCTTCAAGCATTTCAAAAGAGTCAATTGAAAACTCGGGTAAAACTAAATACCATGCAAAGTCCCCTTTTGGTGAGGATTTCTCAAAATGTTTTTAGCAGAACTGACTCAATCGCAAATTGAGCCAAGTCATTCCCTTTCACCGCCATTGTATAAGTTGTTATGTGCTCTTAAAGATTCGAAGTCCCATTGCATTTTGGTATATCTGACATCTTGAACCATTCTGGAATTAACTCTGGTGCTGCGCTCGGCTTGAAGGGAAATTATGTGTACTTCTTTTAATATGCACCCTTCAAAACTGGTGGTGCGCCCTGAATCCGATCTATTAAAGCGTGAAACTCCTTCATGTTATGATATATCTGCTCATTAATCTCCCTAGTAAATCTCATGAGTTCGATTTTGAGGGGATCATTACCATTATCTTTATCTTGCTACCGGTTCCCTCATATTCATCGAAACTGACCTCACCCCTCGGGGTGTTGTTATCAACTATGTGAGCTGTTTTATTTGAAGGAGCACCCTGAGGAACTGGGCCTCTTCCATTCATATTGTTGGAAGCACTTGATAATGCCTGCATCAATTCTATCATGACTTGTTCCTTCTTTGGGATATGGCCCGTGATAACTTTCTGTTGCTCTCTTAAGATCCTTACCATTTTTGCAATGTGTCTGTCCTCCGCATTATGGGGAGTTTCTTACCGAACATATAGGGGATATTGTGCGTGTTGGACCGGAGTTGCCACGCCCCCTCGTTGCGAGTGTCACTGATTGAATCCTCATGTTGAGGCGGATTTCATGCGCCTTAGTGTTGTTCTAATGTTGACATCGTTAGCTACCATTCTCAATTTTTTCTATGAAACAAAAAATCAAACAAGTTAGTAATAGATAATAGTATTAACTCAATTATCAACTGTGTAAGACTCACAGTGGGTGCCCAACTATTTACCCATAAAATAATATAATTGAAGTTGTTATGTGATTTATAGACAAGCGAGTTGATTTGATCTAAAAATAATGTCACGACGTAAACCGATTAGCCGCGACGGGCACCTGATACCTTACTCAACCAAGTACCAACCTAATGTATCTTTCTTATTACATCATCATATACATGTGACATACGCTCCTAATAGGCGACCGTGATTATTTATAAACTCAAAACATAGGCCGACAAGGCCGTACAATCTTTCACATACACAACATGTGTCTACAAGCCTCTAAGTGTACATAAATATCATAAAGGTCGAGATAGAGTTCTGGCATACCAAACAATACACGCCTAAATCATAGTAAGCAAACCAGCAACTCTGAAGCAAAAGGAGCGCACTAACATCTTCCCCTGAGCTGATAGCCTACTTGGGGGCTTCTCGACCTGTCTATCGGGACATGTGGACATGAAACACAGCGTCCCCAGGAAAAAGGGACGTCAGCATGAAAAATGTACCGAGTATGAAAGACATATAAATCAGTAAATAATAGACATGGAAGAAATATAAAGTAAGCGACTCAATCTCTGGATAACTCTATTAATTATGAAATACTTTTAGCGTTATGCATATGTGTATGAATGTCATGATGTGCATGGGTACATGTTTCATAACATCGTCAGCCTCTGAGGACATCCCATCATATCATATTGACCACTGTGATCAAAATCATCAACGATACCAGCTGATGAGGTGATGGTGCATATATAACGCCATAACATTTCCCATATCGCATACACATACATATATACGCGTATATAATGCAATGCATGAAAAGTTTGCTAGCACAATCTCTTAGAATGTCATAAGACCATTTAGCCTTTGAATAATATCGTAAAGTAAACTCTTTAAAACTTTTATATTTTTTTGAGATCCATGAACAAATGATAAAATATTATGACATATAGAAATTCAAGAATATATATATCTCTAATACTTCTATGAATAGTGTTATTTATAAAATTTATGCATTGTACGTTTCATTCGTATCTTATGAATCATGCTAAACGAAAAAAATAATAGCCTTAACATACTTATGTCGATTCTCTTAAGAGAAATTACAACGTACTCCCTTAATATTGCAAAATTCTTTTTTCATAACGTTACGTAGTCTAGTATGATTGTTGTAGCAGACTTCACGTTGCTACAGTATTGAGTACTAAACTCATATGAATGTTACGAAAAACTTTGCTTGTAGCATTTGAATTTGCTATTTTAAGAGACCTTTTTACACTTTACATAAAGCCACCTTATCCTTAAAATATGACACCTATTGTATGAACTTTAAGAGTCACATTTGGTGTCTTTGATATTGTTTCTAATTTCTGTCACGTGTTTGTCTTACTAAGCATATCCAAAAATACTTAATTAGCTTAATTTACTTGTTTAATCTCCCACTAAAATTTATAATTACTCAATTATACACCCAATTAAGAATTATCTTAAATTACTTAAAATACCAATCACTTTTAACACACCTTATATATCTTACTATCATGGTTATGTAGTATCATATATAGTACTAGTCCATAAATATCGGGTACTAATGCTCGGCCCGTATTTTATCCCAACATGCCAAACTTGGACGAAAATTTATTTTATTTGACTTGATTCCCCCTTCACCTTCACGAATTTACTGAAATAGCATAATTCTTATAATCTCCAAATGATCTTTTACTTGGACTGATGTCAATTACCTTACGACAAATTTAACGTACAATACTACAGGCTGCAATATTGTCGTAACTTAATACTGCGAAGCATAACATCATTGTAATGTTGCAGGGTGTAACCAATAAATAGACTAGATTAAAAATTAGACTTAACATTAAAATCAAAGGAAATGACAGGCATGGCTCTGAGAGCGATGCTTCCAAGGACATAAATAAGTACAATATGCAAGAACAAGTAAAGTAATCTTAGTTAGCTTGAGAATAGAATGTAGCATAAGTTTTATCAATAACTTCATCTCCTTACAGTAGTTGTTGAAACTATTATTTATAGCTATACCTAGCAAACAAGATCCTAGGATCAATCCTTTCTTAAATGACATAAAGGGGCCCATTGATGAACATGTAACGACCGACCATGAATGCCAAAATTCTCTACAACGGCTGCCTATTTAATAATAGAAAATATTGTTCATTGATTTCTATCCGATGAGAAGTATTTGATCTGATCACATTGATCATATTCCTTTCTGGGTGTGTCCGATGTCAATTACAACGGTTGTTTCTAGTACTGGTTATTATGCAATTTAATTTCTACCTGTCTTCGGTTCCATTTGTCATATTGTCATTTGATCGTTTAATATAAAATAAATTTATAATCAAATATACTACTATGCAGAGTACCTAGTAGTAATACATATATAAAACAAATAATCCCAAAATGGGTATGTCTTTCCAGATGATCAAACAAAGCCACGATTTTGCTAGTTTAGAAACAAAGGAGAAGGACAGGGGTTGCTACGTCAGAAAAGCGATAACTAAAAAATCTCCCCGCTAAAATGAGTCCAAATGTGCACTCATATTTGCTCAAAATTTCAACAATCTTCTCCAATGAATAAGGATCCACATAAGCAAAGATGATGGTATCATCAGCATATTCTAGATGGTTGAAAGGGTCAGTCTATGTTGGCATATCAACAACAACAACAATAACAACCAAGTGAAATTTTACTAATAGGGTATGGGGAGGGTAGTGTGTACGCATACCTTACCCCTATCACGAAGGGTAGATAGGGTATTTTCGATAGACCCTCAGCTGAAGAAGACGAAAAGAAATAGTATATCAGCACCATCAATAAACCTTAGAAATAAATTAGCAACACAATAATAGACGAAAAACAAAACAATAACCAGTAGATAAAACCTGACACTAAGAGAAACAAAAAAGTAATGTGAATGCAACGTTAACCACTAGAAGTCTAAGATAAAATCTTAATAGACTAGCCTCATTCTGGCACGCCGTAGGAATATACATAACTACATCCTAATGCTCGAACTCCACAACTTCCTATCTAGGGCCATGTCATTAGTAATTTGTTAAAAGATCTAGAGAGTACCTTAGCTGTCATAATAGATAAAGGATCTCCTTACTTGATCCCTCGTCTAGATTGAAGGAAACCTGAAGCTTGGTCATTAATCAATACTAAATACTAATTATCAGAAGCAAATTCAACACCATGTTGATAAATTGTTCAACAAACCCTATTCTCCTCAAAACATGCATTAAATACTTCCAAGACACCCCATCATAAGCCTTTGGCATGTCAATCTTGATCAATACCTTTGCAACTTTTCCTTTTAGCAGTATGTCAATTACTATCTCCTGTGTGAGTAGAATGTTCTCAAATATACTTCTTCCTTTAACAAAATCTGACTGGTTGGAGGATATCAATGATGGTAATATCCTTTCTAATCTATCATGTACAACCCTAGATATCACATTGTTTATGAAATTACTTAATCTTATTAGCCTTAAGCATGAAAATGTTTGCATCAATGTCTTATTTACCAGTAATATTAAATTGGTGCGAGTTATGGATTTTGGCAGTGCACCACTATAAAATAACGGCATCATGTTGAAGATAACCTCTGATATGTTACAAGTACATTGGTTATAAGTGTTTTAATTTATTTTTTAATGATCTAACAAACTTACTATCCAGAACCAAATAAGGAACCTGTTACACATTTACAAGACCTCAAGTTCACGAGATTTTAGGTTGGGACTCAATATGGAAATATGATTAAACTCCTCAAAGTGGAAGGAACAGTTGAGGGACCAGGTGGCTACTAGTTCCAAAGGAGACTGCACGAAGATAAATTTCTAGCTGGAAAGTTGCGGCCAGCACATGCTACTGTGGAGAACAGTTCTATAGTGAACACTCCAAGGAAGACTTTTTACTTACCTTGCTTGCAACATTTTAAGTAATATCACACAAGTATATATTCATTTAATGGAGGTAAAACAAATACATTTGAACAATTTGAGATTCCACACAAGCTCACTTACGTGACCATTCGGCTAGCAAGTTTGAAGTGCCTCAAGAACAAAGCAACTTTGCACCTGTTCCCTCATTGAGTTATTGTGTGTCCTTAGTTGAGTTGTAACTTTGTAATAGTTCTTCAAATTGTAATTCCTATCCAGCTTATTTAGAACCACTTGATAGGATCATCTTTCAAAATCTTAAACTTACGTGTTTAAGTTTTGGCTAGAGTTAGTCAAGTTTTAAAGTCTTTGTGAATAAGTTATTGCAAAGTGGATAGTAATAGGTGTATTAGAAGTTAGCGAGGGATTAAGAGTTTAATTCCTAGATCGCATAGCTTGTAATATGAAAGTTTCTTAGCATTGAAGTTGAAATCGTATAATGGTAGGTCGTAATTTTAAATCCCGTTGAGCTGAAAATTTTTCACGTAAAATTCCTCTTGCCTTGCTGTGTGGGTGTGTGTTGTTAGACTTGATAAAGAACCTGGTTCTTAATAGAAGTTTGTGGAACCATACGTTCTATTAATTGGTATCAAAGCAGGTTCTTTCTATCAGGTTAACACCTAGAAAGGATCGTCATGGCTGCTCCTTCAAAAATCGAAGATGATCAGTCCATGTACAGAACTCCTAGGTTCAATAGTCAATACTATGATTGGTGGAAAACTAAGATACATGACTTCATCATGGAAGAAGACTATGAGTTATGGGATGTAATATGCGACGAACCCTTTGTCCCTACAAATAACCTTGGAGATCCATCTATAACCATTCCCAAGATGAGGAAAGAATTCAGTGATGCTGATAGAAAGTCCATAGAAAAGAATTTTCGAGAAAAGAAAATTCTTGTGTGTGGTATTGGCTTGATTATATAACAAGATATCAACTTGTTAATCAGCAAAAGAGATCTGGGAGGCTATTCAGATAGCTTACGAGGGAATAACTCAGGCTAAACAATCCAAGATTGATATGCTCACAATAAAGTATGAGCTCTTCAGAAGGATGAAGATGAATCCATCCAAGATATGCATAAAAGATTCACCTCCATCATTAATGAGCTTCACTCTCTTTGTGAAAGTATTCCAAGAAAGAAGCTTGTCAGAAAAATTCCTAGTGTATTGCTCATTTATTGGGAAAGCAAAGTAAACACTAATAAAGAGGCTAAGCACTTGCAGACACTGACCATGGATGAACTTGTTGGAAATTTGAAAACCTAAGAAACAAAAAAGAAGAAGGACAGTGAACGAAGAGAGCTCAAGAGGCAGAAGATCCTAGTTCTCAAGACGGACAACAATAATTCAAGTTAAATTCCAGGTCATTTGCAAGATAGTATAAATTGTCCCACAATTTCAATGTTTCAAAAGCAGAACATATAGCATACACAAATGTCATCATGATGTATTTGCTAATGCCTTATGATACACCATTAATAGTTACCTGCTGCTTAGTATCTATCATCAAATCCCATTCAACTATAGCAATAAAGAATAGCCATATCTTAGTATTAATATTAGATATTGTTCTCCTCCTGTACCTCAGAATGTGTCTAGAATTTTGAAATGGTTCCACAAGTTCCACAATGAATAAACCATATTCCATTTGCATGTTGATCATCCTCTAAAAAGCCTATTGGGTCTTAGCGGACCTTATATTCTAAATCATTGTCTTAATCATCATTTAGTTATTGAGGCCGTCATCTTGGAAAAAGTTCTTGTATGTTGCAATGTTTCTTTATTCTATGCTTGCTTCTTCCCTTCTTCACATTCTTTGTAGAAGCTAGGTGACAAGTCTCATTCCCTAGCCATAACCTTAAGATTCACTACAATTGATTCATCATCACCCTCTTTTTCCTGTTATTCCTCTAGTATTGTATTGTGTACATCCACATGAAAAATATTGTGTTTAATAATATCAGGTAACATTTGATTGGGAGATTTCAAAGGAAAATTTATGTTGATTTGTATTGGAAGGCTAGTAAGGCACATGCCATTGGTACTGTCTCTATCACACCTGGACTCTTATGGACAATAACTTTCTACATTTGATCTTCCACCATGCTTATATACTTCAAGACCTCAGAACCATTCTATCGAACAACCAATGACTC
The DNA here is from genome assembly GCA_034376525.1 of Nicotiana benthamiana. Classification (NCBI taxonomy): domain Eukaryota; kingdom Viridiplantae; phylum Streptophyta; class Magnoliopsida; order Solanales; family Solanaceae; genus Nicotiana; species Nicotiana benthamiana. Next base: position 57,625,541 of record CM067338.1, read on the forward strand.
TTGGATTGCTCTGATTTGCAGCGTTTACATTGAACCCAAGCTAGGGTTTACCGTAGCAGAACTCACAGGAATTACTGTTCCATTGGGATCACAAGCCTTGCCACCAAGTGTTTGGAGTTTTTACCTTAAAGTAACCTCTAAGACAACCACATTAACATCCCCAACCTGATCAACACCTAAAAATATCCACCGGAACTTCTTCAACATTGGTCAAAACCTCAATATTTCCACTAGGGTTTCTATTGTAATGGCATGATTCATAGCTAAAGTTGTAGTAGCTGATCCTCCAGTTCTTCTAGTTTCTTTTGGGGATCCTCTATCATCTCCAGCTAGTTGTATTGACTATTTCTTTCTAGAACTCAAGCTACCCTCAACCCTAGTTTTTAGAACCCTAGGGTTTACTATAGCACCAGTATCAACTTTGCCAAGTAGTCGTTCCAGTATGTTGCTTCTCTTCTACTTGGTTGTTGGACTAATATTTGCACCAATTTAAACCTCTCTATTTCCGAAATCATCACTCCTTAACGATCTCCTAATGTTGCCTTCTTGATTTTCCTCATTCCTTGCAGACTCTTCATATGTTTGAGAGAATATTTTAGGGCTTGAATGATTAACATGTACATTGAGCTGTATTAAGTCTTCCTTATTCGCACCAAATCTGTCCTGTACCTATTCTACTGTAGATTGTTTTCTAGTACCCTCTTCAATCCTTGTGTCATTAGTATTAGGTAATTTTTTCGTAGTCATATTTTAATTATGTTTCTCTCAACTAGCTCTCCCAGTAGAATTAAGATTCAAACTCTCCTTTGTGTTTTCCTCCTTAATATCTCCATGAACTACTTCTAATATAATACTCCTTTTCTCTTCTTCCTCTTGCTTCAATACTGTCAAATTGTCATTCCTATTCTTCTTATGATGTGAGCTGGAAATTTGAGCATTCTCCTGCTGAATTTTCTCCTTCACTTTCTGGTATTCCTTCGCCTGCTGTATCTTCTCCTTTACCTCATCATTACTATTTTCTTTACCATCAGTAATCCGCAATGTTGGTTTCTCTATTCCTTTAATTTCAAGAGCATCAAATTTGTTTTTTGTGACCATTATTTCTTCTTTGTTCTTACCTTTCAATTTTTCCACTTCTTGATCCTTTGGAGCTTTAATAATATGACATCTCTTGTCTCTTTGATATTTATTTAGCTTCCGTTGCATCCACTTTTATTTATATAGATTAGCAATTGGTTCCCGAGCATCTTACCATTAGAAAGTACTTCAGTAGCATTAATTGCAGTACCTACCAATTCCATTCCTCTACTTTGATCCTCCGCAACTTCATAAACTTTTTTATGTAACTCAAGATGTATCACCCAACAGTCTATTTCACTATGCCCTTGCTTCTTACATATTTTATAATACTTTGGCATGTAATCATACTTGATCTTTATCCACTTAGATTCCTCAGGTCAAGTATCATCCCTTTCCTCTACAATTGTAATTCTTTGATGAAATTTTGCTAACAAATTCATCTCTACCTTAACCTTCGCACAACTAGATCTAGTACCATTTGGAGTGGCTAAATTAACATGTAATGGTTTTCCTACTGTACTAGCCAACATAAACTATAATTTCTTACAAAAAAATTAGGAGGTAGCTTAGAAAAACTAATCCACGCTATTGCAATAGGAGTTTCTTCCTTAGGAGTCCACTAAGGGTTCCACTTTGTGAACCTCCTGTGCCACATCTCCCTTTGTGCTTTTAAATAAAAAGCAGACTTTGACAATAAGTGAACATAATCTTCTAACAAGGATAACCTCACATCAATATATGGTTTTCTTCAATAAGACCAACTGAACACACACCTTTTAATTCACATTGTATTGGGAATGCCTTACGTAGTTCATTGATCACTAGTTTTCCATATGAGAATTCTCCAAGAACTGATAGTGTCATTCTTTGTTGTATTATAGGCTGATTTTAATTCTACCTTCTTCCATCTAACACCGATTTACCATGGAGATATTCCACTGTTTTGATGAGAATGGCGGTAGAGTTTGCAAAGGTGGGGTTTGCATGGGGTCATTTAATGAACTTCGTCGTAATAATTGTATGTAATTTGTGGGTGGATAGGGAGCGGTGTTTGTGGATGCCAATTTTACCCTTACAATAACATTTTAATTACTCCATTTTGGAACAGCTTGTGTACCTAGTAATCTTAATCTCTCTTAGACATATCTCGAAATAATAATATTCGAAGATCTCTTATTTTAAATGAAGAAAGTATTCATGCTTTGAAGTTGATTATTATCAATGTAAATTGTGTACTCCGGGTACCACAACACCACCAATAGAGATTCACTTCTATGTACAAATTAAATTATCTTAAAATACTTAATGAAAGACAAAAAATACTTTTATATTTATGTCATTTAACAGTTAAATATACTAAACAAATAATTAATATCCCTAAACAACCTACTAGAATTAAAGATAACTAAATTACTAAATTTAATATTTAGGAGCGATTTTAATTTAAAAATTACAGGCTCACAATTTATTTTGGAATGAACGAAGAGAGACGGAAAGGGAAAGCTGCAATTGGTGAGAGGGAGAAGATGGGATGGGAGAGAAGGGGCATCTAATTATATATCCCTTAAAATTGTGTTGAAAATTCACAGTTTTGCAATAACAATTGTCTCCATTTACAAGATGAATCATCTAAAAGTGATGGCTCTCAACAAATCCTACCCTTTACGTGCAACGACCTGGCCCGTCATCTCACGTGTTACTGTTTCTTTTTACCGTTTATTGCTTCTTCATAATTCATTATCGGTATGTGGTGTGTGAGATTTGATTTGGAATGGGTTTGATAAGAAATGAGGCACTTGGTCTCTTTAAGGAAGGCTTAAGTTGGAAAAGTTATCCGGACATTGACTTATGAGTTTTGGGGCTCGGATGTGATTTCCGGTGATTTGGTTAGCTTCGAGGGATGATTTTTGACTTAGGAGTACGATCAAATTGATTATGGAGGTCCAGTGTAGAATTAGACTTGAATTGGCGAAGTTAGTATTTTGGCAAATTCCGGTGGATAGGTGAGAATTTGATATGAGGGTCGAAATGGAATTCCGAGAGTTGTTCTAGATTCGTTAGATGATTTTTGAGCATGTATGCAAATTATCAGGTCATTCGGATTTCATTTGGTCGGGTTGTTGATCAATATTGCCTTTCCAAAGTTCTTGAAGAACTTAGGCTTTGATTTAATAAAATTTGATGATTTTGATGTTAACGATAGTGTTTTGATGGTTCGAGCAAGTTTGATTAAGGTGATAGAACATATCTGTACTTTTGGTTGATGTCCTAGGGGCCTTGGGATGAGTTCGGGTGGTTAAACGAAGAGTTTTAGAGTTTTGGCATGATTTAAGGGTTTGGTACCTGGTATTTCCGCATCAGCAAAAAAAGGAGCCGCATAAGCGGTTCCGAAGATGCGGTTGAAGGGGTCGCAGAACCGGTCCTTGAGGGCCTAGGCAATTCCACAGAAGTGGAAAGTGTTCCGCAAAAGCGGTCTCCGCAGGAGCGGAGGTGGACCGTAGAAGCGGTCCTGTGCGAGTTGGTGAAAACCGCAGAAGCGGTACTCGTAGAAGTGGGTTGGACACCGCAGAAGCGAAATGACTGTTCACAGAAGGGTTTTAAAATGACATTTCATTCGCGACATGCGGATTATTTTCCTCCATTGTTGAGCATCTTGGGAGCTTTTTCGGAGCAATTTAAGAGGGTATTGACTGGATTTATTGGAGATACGATTTGTGAGTTAATAACATTATTATATTGTAAAATTGGTCTAGAAATCCATGGAAATTGAGCCTAAAACTTATGAACTAGGGCTTGAATTTTGATATTTTAAATTTGTATTTGATAGGTCATTTGAGCTCGGATTTGGGATTTCTTGGTATGTATGGACTAGTGGCGAGACAAGGAGACCGGTAACGTAAGTTTTGTAATTTTTTGGAAAGTGGGCCCAGGGCTCGGGTTTTGCTAGTTTAGAGATTTTTGCTATTTCTCAATTATTTTCAAATAGGTATTGATCCCTTAGTATATTGTGATGTATTCGATCTAATTTTGGTTAGATTCAACGCACGTGGAGGTCGGTTTGAGAGGCAAAGGCGCAAGAGGCTAGAGATTTCGCCAGTTTGAGGTGAGTAATACTTGTAAATGATTTCCTAAGGATTTGAAACCCCAACTTTGCACATCAAAGTGCTGAATTGAGGTGGCTTGCACGCCAATTAGGGGCATGGGTAGAGTACCGTTGGGGATTGTGACATTGATCCGTCTTGGTTGTTGATTCTACCGCGTATTTGACTGAAACTACTTGATATTATCATGATTTGGGATAATTGTCACGTGTTGGGCTTCTTGCCGATTATTTGTATCCTTCAGGGATTGATATCACTGTTTTTGCATTACGCTGCATATTATTTGATCTCGGTCCAATGTTTTATATATTGTTTTTGCAAACTTAGCCATCTTTCTAAGAATTGAAAACTTAAATGATATTTTACTGATGTTTTAAGCTAAGAACTGTTATTTTAATATTGCCAAAGTGGCTTATGTGAATTTCTTGACTGTGCATGGATCGGGCTGCATGCCGCAACGATGTGATATTGATGTTCCGCTTAGGTTGTAGGATCCTTTTGGAGTCTGAACCCCCATAGTGAGCGCGGGTACCAAAACGGATCGGGTTGCACGCTGCAGCAGTCATGTGCATTGCATTCATGCATTGGTTCCTATTTGTACTACGTGGCATGACATTCGACACTCTCATATCATTGGCATCCATGCTATTTAATGCAGTGTTACCCGATATGCCGGTGTTAATTGTTAATGGAGTCCTGTGCCCGAGGGGCTGACTTATGTGCATATTTGCACGATCTGATTATGCATTCATTTGCTTGCCTGTTAGGAAAAGGATATTTTCAATAGAGGTTTTTAACTTAGCCAAATATTTTCTAATGGATTTTCGCATATTTTTACTGTTTTTTCGAAGGGTTGTGTTGTCCTATATTGCATGATGGTGTGGTCTTACGTGATTTCTTGCCGCTCAGTTATTATTTTCTCTTATTACTCACTGAGTTGGAGTACTCAATTTACTCCCTGCACCTCGCGTACAGTTGCATGCATTGTTCGCCCGGTAGCGGGTTATTAGGCGATTGAAGGTTATACTATTGTAGCTGAGAAAGGAGACCACCAGCGTTCACGACACCGGACTTCATCTTTTGAACCTCAAATTTAATTTTATATATATTATTGGCCATGTTGTGGTGTTCAGTCTTCTCTAGCTGCTCGTAACTTGTGATACCCCAGTCAGGTCGTTTTGGATTGTAATTAGTAGTTTTAATGCCATTATGTTGTACCCTCTACTCATTTATATTTAATAATTGTTTCAGAAAGAATTTGGGGTTTCTATGGCTGGCCTTGGACCTTCGATTATAATATCGTTCCATCCTTTTCTATAAGTCACCATCCTTACTTGTGCCAAGTCCTTGGGTTCATCGAGCAGTTCCAGCTATACCAGCAACACCTCACTATTTTCTTCTTTATCTGCTCGAAAGAACGATAAGGTTGGTTCTCTCACTTCCACCTTGATCAATGCTTCTGATCCGTATACGAGAGAGAAAGGTGTCTCTCTATTGCTCAATTTTTCTGTCATCTGGTACGCCCATAACAGGCTCGGTCACTATTCGAGACACTTGCCTTTAGCCACTCCTATAGGAAGTCAATCACTTCGCGCTCACCGATCTTTTGGTAATGACCTGCATCAACCCATTTAGTGAAGTAATCAATTAAAACTAAGAATGATCTTATGTGTCAGGAGAATACCAACTATATATATCCCCCATTTCATGAATGGCCATGGGGATAGTACCTAATGTAAAAGTTTCTCCACTTGGCGACGCTTCCATTTGTTGCATTTCTGAAGGAACGCCTTTGTGTCTTTTCTATCCCATGCAAGTAGTTTCCCGAACTATCCAGCTTTAGTGCTAACAAATCTACACCAGATGGTTCCTGCAAATTCCTTCATGGACCTCTCTCATCATGTAGTCGGGCTTCAAGGTTCCTAGACATTGGACAAACGGGCCTCAGAATAATATCATATATAATTGCCCACCCAAGAGGTTGTAGCAAACTGATTTGCTATCTAGTGCCCTAGACACCTTCGGGTCTTCTAAAAGGTTGCCATACCAAAGGTAACTGATGAACTCATTCTTCTAGTCCCAGACCAGGTTGGTTGTACTTACTTCACAATAGCCATCCACATCCAATACCAAATGCATAAGTTGAATGACAATACTTGAGTCAGATCCTTTCATTCTCGTAGATGACTTTAAATTGGCCAATGCATCTCCTTCTATGTTTTCTTCTACCGGGATGTATGTGATCGTTCACTCCCTGCATCATGCAAGAATAGTTTACACTTTAATCACATATTGTTGCATGCGTTCCTCCCTTGAATAAAAAATCCCGTACACTGGGTTTACTACTATTGGGAATCACACTTGATTTCTATGACCCTAGAGCCAAGTCCGGGTCATTTAGAATTCTACAACCAAAGCCTCATACTCAGCTTCATTGTTAGTTAACGGAATAGTTTTTATGGCCCGCCTCAGAGTCTCCCCCGAAGGCATGATTAGGACCACCCCGAGCTTGGACACTTTCACATTGGAAGCTCCATCGTTGAACAAAGCCTGATCTCGTTTCCAACACTAGCACCGCTTTTTTAGTATCCCGGTGTAATAACCCAGGACTAAAATCGGCCACAGAATTAGTCAAATCTTTTGATTTGATCAGTGTCCTAGGATTGTATTCAATATGTAACTCACTAATTTAGACTTCCCATTTGGTCAACCGGCCTGACAATTCAATCTTGTGAAAAAGATTACGCAAGCGGAAGGTCGTCACAATGTCTATTGGATGGAATTGAAAACAAGGCCTAAGATTTCAAGAGGCAACTACGAGATATAATGCTAGCTTTTCGAGGTGCAGATAATGAGTCTCCGCTCTTGAAATTTTTTTGCTAACATAATAGATTAGAAATTGCATATCTTCGTCATCCCACATCTGAGACTGTAATGTATATTAGTAGTTTTTCACCTTTCCCCAATTTTGATAGCATTGGGGTCTTGATAGATATTTTAAGGTTTTTCACGGCATGCTGACATTCCGGAGTCTATTTGAAATTTTTCTTGCTCTTTGGAAGTGCTTACATTTTTCCGAGGACTGTGAGATGAATCTTCTTATTGTGGCCAATCTTTCGATTAGCTTATGTACTATTTTTACACTTGTCAGGTTGTCCAGAATGTCCTCGATGGATTTAATCTTATCAGGATTTACCTTGATCCCTCTTTGTGAAATCGAGAAACCCAAGAACTTACCAGAGCCAATCACGAACATGCATTTTTCCGGGTTGAGCTTCATGGTGTGTTTTCTCAAGATATCGAAGGTTTCTTGAAGGTACTTTAAATGATCACCTGTATTCAAATACTTGACTAGCATGTCATCTATATACACTTACATTATTTTAGCTATCTATTTTTTGAATATCTTATTCACGAGCCTCTAATAAGATTGCTCCGGCAATTTTAAGCCCGAAGAGTATTACATTATAACAATATGTTCCAAAGTTCTTTATGAACAAAGTTTTTCCTGATCCTCCGAGTTTATTAAGCCCGAGGGGCTTAATAATGACTTGAATAATAGTTGTCACACTTTCCAAGTTGAACCCAGCGAGGAGATTTATTGCTGGAATGATACTCCCAATTTGGATTGTCCCAACATTCTCCATTGAATGATCTTGGCTGAGCTTTCTAGGTCAACCAAAACATGTTTAATCATAAAATTTATAATATTAAGTGAAATTATCAGGTATCATTATGTGGCATAAAAGTCCGTCGACATCTAAATCCGTGAAGATTATGTTGTCTTCGATGACTTCTCAGAGTCTCTTGGACACTGAGATGGTTACACCCTTGATTTCATTACGTCAGAAAATCATATTAATAGTCATACGAGGAGGGTTTTTCCCTATCTTCGAGGTTTCTTTGCTATCCCGACAACAACATTACCACCTTCTCACACAGATGCCGAGTACTTATTTTTATGGCCATTAGTCCCATGATATTCTCACCATAAGTTGGGATTCCTCTGGTTGGGATCAGATATGATTGAATTCAGGAATCGTGCTTCTTTGATATTTCTTATTCCGATACCAACTCCACTATGCTGATGTTGAAACTGTAATGTGACAACCTGGGATAAGTGAAATCTTGGGTGCCCGATATCTCTTTTTCTTGTAACAATCTGTTGTTCCCGCCACGGTTAGTTCTTTTTTTTTGGGAGAAAACCTATTTGATGATCAGAACCCTTTACTACTGCATCCCTCAGCTCTCTTGCAAGGCAAAAAGCATACTTTAGAAGATCATTGGTCCGCATCAAATAATCCTTGAACTTATCTCGGATCTTGGCTTGGCCTTGCCCTTTGGTTGATGTCGGGAACCCCAACTGACCATCTTCTACCCTTATCTCAATTGATAGTGGTTATGGACATCGGCCCACGCGATCGCTTGGATCGAGCAGGCTTTCCTTCAACTTTCGGGAGGCATCGCAGCTCCCAAGGTTTAAACCCTTTGTGAATGCCTCTGCCAACCATTCCTCTGGTACGAACGATTGCAACATTCTCTCTTTGTGGAATCTAATAACGAGCACCCCAGCAATTTGGACTCACTTTGTGCAATCTTGAAAATGTCCTCCTTTATGGCTTAGACCATTCTGGCCCCTGGCGTGGGCCTTGATGAATGAATCTTCAAGCATTTCCAAAGAGTCAATTGAAAACTCGGGTAAAACTAAATACCATGCAAAGTCCCCTTTTGGTGAGGATTTCTCAAAATGTTTTTAGCAGAACTGACTCAATCGCAAATTGAGCCAAGTCATTCCCTTTCACCGCCATTGTATAAGTTGTTATGTGCTCTTAATGGTTCGAAGTCCCATTGCATTTTGGTATACCTGACATCTTGAACCATTCTAGAATTAACTCTGGTGCTGCGCTCGGCTTGAAGGGAAATTAGGTGTACTTCTTTTAATATGCACCCTTCAAAACTGGTGGTGCGCCCTGAATCCGATCTATTAAAGCGTGAAACTCCTTCGTGTTATGATATATCTGCTCATTAATCTCCCTAGTAAATCTCATGAGTTCGATTTTGAAGGGATCATTACCATTATCGTTATCTTGCTACCGGTTCCCTCATATTCATCGAAACTGACCTCACCCTCGGGGTGTTGTTATCAACTATGTGAGCTGTTTTATTTGAAGGAGCACCCTGAGGAACTGGGCCTCTTCCATTCACATTGTTGGAAGCACTTGATAATGCCTGCATCAATTCTATCATGACTTGTTCCTTCTTTGGGATATGGCCCGTGATGACTTTCTGTTGCTCTCTTAAGATCCTTACCATTTTTGCAATGTGTCTGTCCTCCGCATTATGGGGAGTTTCTTATCGAACATACAGGGGATATTGTGCGTGTTGGACCGGAGTTGCCACGCCCCCTCGTTGCGATTGTCACTGATTGAATCCTCACGTTGAGGCGGATTTCATGCGCCTTAGTGTTGTTCTAATGTTGACATCGTTAGCTACCATTCTCAATTTTTTCTATGAATTAAAAAATCAAACAAGTTAGTAATAGATTATAGTATTAACTCAATTATCAACTGTGTAAGACTCACAGTGGGTGCCCAACTATTTACTCATAAAATAATATAATTGAAGTTGTTATGTGATTTATAGACAAGCGAGGTGATTTGATCCAAAAATAATGTCACGACGTAAACCGATTAGCCGTGACGGGCACCTGATACCTTACTCAACCAAGTACCTACCTAATGTATCTTTCTTATTACATCATCATATACATGTGACATACGCTCCTAATAGGCGGCCGTGATTATTTATAAACTCAAAACATAGGCCGACAAGGCCGTACAATCTTTCACGTACACAACATGTGTCTACAAGCCTCTAAGTGTACATAAATATCATAAAGGTCGGGATAGAGTTCTGGCATACCAAACAATACACGCCTAAATCATAGTAAGCAAACCAGCAACTCTGAAGCAAAAGGAGCGCACTAACATCTTCCCCTGAGCTGATAGCCTACTTGGTGGCTTCTCGACCTGTCTATCGGGACATGTGGACATGAAACACAGCGTCCCCAGGAAAAAGGGACGTCAGCATGAAAAATGTACCGAGTATGAAAGACATATAAATCAGTAAATAATAGACATGGAAGAAATATAAAGTAAGTGACTCAATCTACAAGTTTAGATAACTCTATAAATTATGAAATACTTTTAGCGTTATGCATATGTATATGAATGTCATGATGTGCATGGGTACATGTTTCATAACATCGTCAGCCTCTGAGGACATCCCATCATATCATATTGACCACTGTGATCAAAATCATCAACGATACCAGCTGATGAGGTGATGGTGCATATATAACGCCATAACATTTCCCATATCGCATACACATACATATATACGCGTATATAATGCAATGCATGAAAAGTTTGCTAGCACAATCTTTTAGAATGTCATAAGACCAGTTTGCCTTTGAATAATATCATAAAGTATAATCTTTTCAACTTTTATATTTTTTTGAGATCCATGAACAAATGATAAAATATTATGACATATAGAAATTCAAGAACATATATATCTCTAATTCTTCTATGAATAGAGTTATTTATAAAATTTGTGCATTATACGTTTCATTCGTATCGTATGAATCATGCTAAACGAAAAAAATGATAGCCTTAACATACTTATGTCGATTCTCTTAGGAGAGATTACAACGTACTCCCTTAATATTGCAAAATTCTGTTTTCATAACGTTACGTAGTCTAGTATGATTGTTGTAGCAGACTTCACGTTGCTACAGTATTGAGTACTAAACTCATATGAATGTTACGAAAAACTTTGCTTGTAGCATTTGAATTTGCTATTTTAAGAGACCTTTTTACACTTTACATAAAGCCACCTTATCCTTAAAATATGACACCTATTGTATGAACTTTAAGAGTCACATTTGGTGTCTTTGATATTGTTTCTAATTTCTGTCACGTGTTTGTCGTACTATATCCAAAAATACTTAATTATCTTATTTACTTGTTTAATCTCCCACTAAAATTTATAATTACTCAATTATACACCCAATTAAGAATTATCTTAAATTACTTAAAATACCAATCACTTTTAACACACCTTATATATCTTACTATCATGGTTATGTAGTATTTTATATAGTACTAGTCCATAAATATCGGGTATTAATGTTCGGCCCGTATTTTATCCCAACATGCCAAACTTGGACGAAAATTTATTTTATTTGACTTGATTTCCCCTTCACCTTCACGAATTTACTGAAATAGCATAATTCTTATAATCTCCAAATGATCTTTTACTTGGATTGATGTCAATTACCTTACGACAAATTTAACGTACAATACAACAGGCTGCAATATTGTCGTAACTTAATACTGCGAAGCATAACATCATCGTAATGTTGCAGGGTGTAACCAATAAATAGACTAGATTAAAAATTAGACTTAACATTAAAATCAAAGGAAATGACAGGCATGGCTCTGAGAGCGATGCTTCCAAGGACAGAAATAAGTACAATATGCAAGAACAAGTAAAGTAATCTTAGTTAGCTTGAGAATAGAATATAGGATAAGTTTTATCAATAACTTCATCTCCTTACAGTAGTTGTTGAAACTATTATTTATAGCTATACCTAGTAAACAAGATCCTAGGATCAATCCTTTCTTAAATGACATAAAGGGGGCCATTGATGAATATGTAACGACCGGCCATGAATGCCAAAATTCTCTACAACGGCTGCCTATTTAATACTAGAAAATATTGTTCATTGATTTCTATCCGATGAGAAGTATTTGATCTGATCACATTGATCATATTCCTTTCTGGGTGTGTCCGATGTCAATTACAACTGTTGTTTCTAGTACTGGTTATTATGCAATTTAATTTCTACCTGTCTTCGGTTCCATTTGTCATATTGTCATTTGATCGTTTAATATAAAATAAATTTATAATCAAATATACTACTATGCAGAGTACCTAGTAGTAATACATACATACATACATATATAAAACATATAATCCCAAAATGGGAATATGTCTTTCCAGATGATCAAACAAAGCCACGATTCTGCTAGTTTAGAAACAAATGAGAAGGACAAGGGTCGCTAGGTCAGAAAAGCGATAACTAAAAAATCTCCCCGCTAAAATGGGTACTCTACCCCTAGTTAGTACAATAAAAGATGATCTAGCTATTACATCAAGGTAGGGTGCAGGCTTCCATAGAGTAGTAGTGTTGGTGAATACAAAGGCCAAGGGCAATGATAATAAAGTATTGTTCATTGATTTCTATCCGATGAGAAGTATTCGATCTGATCACATTGATCATATTCCCTTCTGGATATGTCCGATGTAAATTACAACTGTTGTTTCTAGTACTGATTATTACGCAATTTACTTTCTACCTGTCTTCGGTTCCATGTGTCATATTGTCATTTGATCGTTTAATATAAAATAAATTTTTTTATCAAATATACTACTATGCAGAGTGCCTAGTAGTAATACATACATATATATATATAAAACAAATAATCCCAAAATGGGAATATGTCTTGCAAGATGATCACACAAAGCTAAATGAGTACTCTACCCCTAGCTAGTACAATAAAAGATGATCTAGCTATTACATCACGATAGGGTGCAGAACTCCAAACAGTAGTAGTGTTGGTGAATACAAAGGCCAAGGGCAATAATAATAAAGTAGCACCTCTAATGTTCTCACCAGATGCTAGGTTATGCATTACTAAGGACAGAACTCCAAAGGACAAGGCAAATGTGGATTCAAGACAACCACATTACTTCTTAGAAGCCATCCAGAAATCCCAAAAATTGAATATGTATATCTTGAGTTCATTAACCATAAAATCAATTGGCTACAACTTTGTTCCGTCTTGATCCTTTCATGCTTCACCTGCATAGTCACACAGATGCATTCCGTGCTAACAGTAGTATCAATATAGTCCAATAAGGTATAAATGTGCTCTTGCAGTACCAAACCCTGCCTGTTTCCTTTAGCATTTTAAGATAGTGCCATACCATATCTAGAATGAGCATGATTACATGCTAATACCGCTGGAGGATGATATGATACCATACAATCTTGAGAACACTCAACACATGCAGGTTGCAGATTTAGTAACTTACTAGGAAACATAGGCATAACACATGTGTAGTTACCACTGTCATTAGTAAGTAATACCATCAGTTCAAATTTGTAGCTTTCTAACAGAAAATTCATGTCTTCTTGTCTTGTGAGATCCAGGCAGTATCATTCAATATGCAGGATGAGCATGGGTACATGCTAATACCATTGGAAAACAGTTTGGCACTGTTTGAAAGATCACATTGAAGTTATTATTCATCTCCTTTATCCTCTTCACTTATGTTGCAATGCACCAAGGAGGCTCCCATTCCCCTTCAATAATCTTCTTCATCAACAATGAATCGGATGAAGATGTTGTTCTATACAATAAGATAGCCCTTCAACAATTGCCTTAGCCTCACACAATAACCAATTGAGCTAGGACCTGGATTACCTTTAAGCAATATTAGTGCTACATTTATACCTCTCATAAGGGTGTTTCCAAGTTACTCTTTTTGTCACAATAATAGGCTTACAGTTCTTCAATTATGTGATCATCTCCGACCAAAGGAATGGAATGTTCTAAATCCAAGTATACATCTAGAAAGTTTAGTGTTTTGTTAACTTCATGCACCACCCTATGACATGACATTATACCTCCATTCTTCATAGTATTCCTCCTCTTCCAAATCTCCCAAGTGATAATTGTTGGAACTGCCTGAAATAATGGCCTAAGCTTTCCACAACATCTAGCACTCCACCATGCTGTGATCACTTGTCACTATACCAGATTGACAATTAAACCTTTAGCAGTAATAATTGTTAGGAAGTTGTGCAGAAGTGTCTCTTCTAATGGCTTATGGCATCACCTAACATCTAGACACTATTATATACCCATTTCTCCTCCATAAATCATTAGTAGACAATTTCCTTTGCCATAATCTCCATATTAAAAAACTAATCTTAAAAGGTAGTCCTTTAATCCACATTAGCTTGAAATCTGGCTTTATAGTAGCTCTACGCCTCAATATTTTCCGGGCACTACTCGTAGAAAATTTACCGGATGGGGTTTGAATCCAGGTGTATCCCAGAAGTCATCAATGTGATCAAAGTGAACCTCATGCCTTATATGCCCTGGAATATCTTCTAGAAAATTTTTCTCCAGAAGCTGATCATTCTATCCTTCTGCATCCCTCAATTCTGCTACTTCTTGTAGCTCTTCATTAATATGAAAATTTAGAGGTAGTACATGTTGTTGAAAATAAAATTAAAAGAAACTTGATTTTATAATAATTATTTGGGCTTAAGAAATTATGAAAAATAAAGAGCACAATTAGCCTATTTTCTAGAATGTGAGCCCATTTGGCTCATGTTCTAGAAATGTGCTCTAGAAATATCTTTAGAATAGTAGAATGATATAGATAAGTATGGAGTGATCTAGAGAGTGGATATTTTTTGTAGAATTGTGTAGAAGGTGATTTGTAGCCATTAGATTAAAGTTGTGTTGGATAAATCTTGGCCATTGATTGAGGAAGTGGCCAAGTATAAAAAGGTGTAGGATTGCTCATTTTATATTAAGCCAAAAAAAATAAAAAACAAGTTTGAGTAATAAAAGTTTCTCGTCTCCAAAATCTTTCTACTTTTCCAAAATTCCCTTAGCCTAAAAGCCTCCCTCCAAATATTAATAGCAATCCTCTTCCAACACATGTTACAAAGCCCCAATTCTAGTCCAGTTTTCATGCCATACGTTTGTAGATCCTCTACTCATCTCCCATAAGATTTCATGCTCCACTTTCTCTTTTGCCTCCAACATGTTCTTCCATACATGAGAGCCATTTCTAAATTGCACCATTGTAGGTATTTCCTTCTTGCAGTACTTATTCCACATGAAGTTGGAACATAAAGATTTTGATGTCCTAAACTTTCACCATAATTTGGCAAAATTAAACATAGACCTAAAACCTAATCCTCATTATTCCTTGGTAGACATAGGTTCTTGTCCAATGTCTACTTTTTCATTTTTCCTTTGTACTCCAAAAGAATATGTCAAATTTCTTGTGTAAATGCTTTAATACATTGTAGGATGATCCAACACTGAGAGTATGCGAGTAGGCATGCTTTGGAGTACACTTGAGATCAATGTAGCTTTTACACCAAAGGACAATAATGATAGTAATATTTCCTCCTCCTTGTGTAAATAATTGGGCATCCAGGGTAAGTAAATACAAACTCACTTCTTGCAAATCCAGTGATTGCTCCAACTGAATTGAACAAAGCTCCAACAACATTTTAATGCATATAAAAGGAACTCTTTGGCTTATATATTAACTGTCCAAATGTGCACTCATATTTGCTCAAAATTTCAACTATCTTCTCCAATGAATAAGGATCCACATAAGCAAAGATGATGGTATCATCAGCATATTCTAGATGGTTGAAAGGGTCAGTCTACGTTGGCATATCAACAACAACAACAATAACAACCAAGTGAAATTCTACTAATAGGGTCTGTGGAGGGTAGTGTATACGCATACCTTACCCCTATCACGAAGGGTAGAGAGGGTATTTTCGATAGACCCTCAGCTGAAGAAGACAAAAAGAAATAGTATATCAGTACCATCAATAAACCTTAGAAAGATATTAGCAACACAATAATAGACGAAAAACAAAACAATAACCAGTAGATAAAGCCTGACACTAAGAGAAACAAAAAAGTAATGTGAATGCAATATTAACCACTAGCAGTCTAAGATAAAATCTGAATAGACTAGCCTCATTCTGGCACGCCGTAGGAATATACATAACTACATCCTAATGCTCGAACTCCACAACTTCCTATCTAGGGCCATGTCCTTGGTAATTTGTTTAAAGATCTAGAGAGTACCTTAGTTGACAGAATAGATAAAGGATCTCCTTACTTGACCCCTCTTGTAGATTGAAGGAAACCTGAAGCTTGGTCATTAATCAATACTGAATACTAATTATCAGAGATCAAATTCCACACCATGTTGATAAATTGTTCAACAAACCCTATTATCCTCAAAACATGCATTAAATACTTCCAAGACACCCCATCATAAGCCTTTGGCATGTCAATCTTGATCAATACATTTGCAACTTTGCCTCTTAGCATTATGTCAATTACTATCTCCTGTGTGAGTAGAATGTTCTCAAATATACTTCTTCCTTTAAAAAATCTGACTGATTGGAGGATATCAATGATGGTAATATCCTTTCTACTCTATCATGTACAACAATAGATATCACATTGTTTATGAAAATACTTAATCTTATTAGCCTTAAGTATGAAAATGTTTGCACCAATGTCATATTTACCAGTAATATTAAATTGGTGCGAGTTATGGATTTTGGCAGTGAAGCACCACTATAAAATAACGGCATCATGTTGAAGATAACCTCTGATAGGTTACAAGTACTTTGGTTATAAGTGTTTTAATTTATGTTTTAATGATATAACAAACTTACTATCCAGAACCAAATAAGGAACCTGTTACACATTTACAAGACCTCAAGTTCACAAGATTTTAGGTTGGGACTCAGTATGGAAATATGATTAAACTCCTCAAAGTGGAAGGAACAGTTGAGGGACCAGGTGCCTACTAGTTCCAAAGGAGACTGCACGAAGATAAATTTCTAGCTGGAAAGTTGCTGCCAGCACATGCTACTGTGGAGAACAGTGCTATAGTGAACTCTCCAAGGAAGACTTTTTACTTACCTTGCTTGCAACATTTTAAGTAATATACACAAGTATATATTCATTTAATGGAGGTAAAACAAATACATTTGAACAATTTGAGATACCACACAAGCTCACTTACGTGACCATTCAGCTAGCAAGTTTCAAGTGCCTCAAGAACAAAGCAACTTTGCACATGTTCCCACATTGAGTTATTGTGTGTCCTTAGTTGAGTTGTAACTTTGTAATAGTTCTTCAAATTGTAATTCCTATCCAGCTTATTTAGAACCACTTCATAGGAACATCTTTCAAAATCTTAAACTTACGTGTTTAAGTTTTGGCTAGAGTTTGTCAAGTTTTAAAGTCTTTGTGAATAAGTTATTGCAAAGTGGATTGTAATAGGTGTATTAGAAGTTAGCGAGGGATTAAGAGTTTAATTCCTAGATCGCATAGCTTATAATATGAAAGTTTCTTAGCATTGAAGTTGAAATCCTATAATGGTAGGTCGTAATTTTTAATCCCGTTGAGTTGGAACTTTTTCACATAAAATTCCTCTTGCCTCGTGTGTGGGTGTGTACTGTTAGACTTGATGAAGAACCTGGTTCTTCATAGAAGTTGGTGGAACCATACATTCTATTAATTGGTATCAAAGCAGGTTCTTTCTATCAGGTTAACACCTAGAAAGGATCGTCAGGGCTGCTCCTTCAAACATCGAAGAAGATCAGTCCATGTACAGACCTCCTAGGTTCAATAGTCAATACTATGGTAGGTGGAAAACTAGGATACATGACTTCATCATGGTTGAAGACTATGAGTTATGGGATGTAATATGCGACGAACCCTTTGTCCCTTCAAATAACCTTGGTGATCCATCTATTGCCATTCCCAAGATGAGAAAAGAATTCAATGATGCTGATAGAAAGTCCATAGAAAAGAATTTTCGAGAAAAGAAATTCTTTTGTATTGGTATTGGCTTGATTAATATAACAGGATATCAACTTTTCAATCAGCAAAAGAGATCTGGGAGGCTATTCAGATAGCTTACGAGGGAATAACTCAGGTTAAACAATCCAAGATTGATATGCTCACAATAAAATATGAGCTCTTCAGAAGGATGATGATGAATCCATCCAAGATATGCATAAAAGATTCACCTCCATCATCAATGAGCTTCACTCTCTTTGAGAAAGTATTCCAAGAAAGAAGCTTGTCAGAAAAAATCCTAGTGTATTGCTCAGTTATTGGAAAGCAAAGTTAACACTAATAAAGAGGCTAAGCACTTGCAGAAACTGACCATGGATGAACTTGTTGGAAACTTGAAAACCTAAGAAAGGAAAAAGAAGAAGGACAGGGAACGAATAGAGCTCAAGAGGCAGAAGATCCTAGTTCTCAAGACGGACAACAATATTTCAAGTTAAATTCCAGGTCATTAGCAAGATAGTATAGATTGTCCCACAATTCCAATCTTTCAAAAGCAGAACATATAGCATACACAAATGTCATCATGAAGTATTTGCTAATGCCTGATGATACACCATTAATAGTTACCTGCTGCTTAGTATCTATCATCAAATCCCATTCAACTATAGCAATAAAGAATAGCAATATCTTAGTATTAATATTAGATATTGTTCTCCTCCTGTACCTCAGAATGTGTCTAGAATTTTGAAATGGTTCCACAAGTTCCACAATGAATAAACCATATTCCATTTGCATGTTGATCATCCTCTAAAGAGCCTATTGGGTCTTAGCAGACCTTATATTCTAAATCATTGTCTTAATCATCATTTAGTCATTGAGGCCGTCATCTTGGAAAAAATTCTTGTATGTTGCAATGTTTCTTTATTCTATGCTTGCTTCTTCCTTTCTTCACATTCTTTGTAGAAGCTAGGTGACAAGTCTCCTTCCCTAGCCATAACCTTAAGATTCACTACAATAGATTCATTTTCCTGTTATTCCTCTAGTATTGCATTGTGTACATCCACATGAAAAATATTGTGTTTAATAATATCAGGTAACACTTGATTGGGAGATTTCAAAGGAAAATTTATGTTGATTTGTATTGGAAGGCTAGTAAGGCACATGCCATTGGTACTGTCTCTATCACACCTGGACTCTTATGGACAATAACTTTCTTCATTTGATCTTCCACCATGCTTATATACTTCAAGACCTCAGAACCGTCTTATCGAACAACCAATGACTCCTTGATTGCTCTGATTTGCAGCGCTTACATTGAACCCAAGCTAGGGTTTACCATAGCAGAACTCACAGGAATTACTGTTCCATTGGGATCACAAGCCTTGCCACCAAGTGTTTGGTGTTTTTACCCTACAGTAACCTCTAAGACAACCATATTAACATCCCCAACCTGATCAACACCTAAAAATATCCACCGGAACTTCTTCAACATTGGTCAATACCTCAATAATTCCACTAGGGTTTCTGTTATAATGGCATGATTCATAGCTAAAGTTGTAGTAGCCGATCCTCCAGTTCTTCTAGTTTCTTTTGGTGATCCTTTATCATCTCCAGCTAGTTGTATTGACTATTTCTTTCTAGAACTCAAGCTACCCTCAACCCTAGTTTTTAGAACCCTAGGGTTTACTATATCACCAGTATCAACTTTGCCAAGTAGTTGTTCCAGTATGTTACTTCTCTTATACTTGGTTGTTTGACTAACGTTTGCACCAATTTAAACCTCTCTATTTCCGAAATCATCACTCCTTAACGATATCCCAATGTTGCCTTCTTGATTTTCCTCATTCCTTACAGACTCTTCATATGTTTGAGAGAATATTTCATGGCATGAATGATTAACATGTACATTGAGCTGTATTAAGTCTTCCTTCTTCGGACCAAATCTCTCCTGTACCTATTCCACAGTAGATTGTTTTTCTAGTACCCTCTTCAATCCTTGTGTCATTAGTATTAGGTAATTTTTTCTTAGTTGCATTTTAATTATGTTTCTCTCTCGGACTAGCTCTCCCAGTAGAATTAGGATTCAAACTCTCCTTTGTGTTTGCCTCCTTAATATCTCCATTAACTACTTCTAATAAAACTTCTTCTTTAGTACACCTTTTGTTGGGATTTTGCTTAAAAATGAGAATGGAAATTGTCCCACATTGGAAAGATGTTGAAGAGTAGCTTGGAGGCTTGCCTATATAAGGGGGCTTAAGTTATATTTTTCAAATAAACCAAACCAAATGTATTTCTAACAGTTTTTGTTAGGAGAAAATACTAAGGTGTATGTGATTGTAAGAATTTTTCACATAGTGGTCTGTTGTTATCTTTTGACAACGATTGTGGTTTTTTCCTGGTTTTGGGTTTCCACGTTAAATTCTTGTGTTGTTTTTTATTTCTCAATTTTTCTCTTTACAAAAGGGGCGGAGTGCTCGGAGTTTACGGGAAAGGGTCAATTTCTTTTTTCCCAATAAGAGGTATCAGAGCGAGGTCGCCTAGGTTGAGGAGGGAATCTTAGTATGCTCCGTGGCCGCAACTTTGGCTGATCTTCCACATCAGAAATGATTTTCTGGTTCAAGAAGCTTGTAGGAGGGGAAGTTGGTGCAATTGGAGTATCGAGGTTTGTGGTGAATTCTGGCGGTTAGATCTGGTAGTGTGGAGGTACATGTCTAGGTAAGCTCTGGCTACGAAAGACTTGGTAATTAAGTGGTCGCGACCCACCTCTCTTTCCTGGAAACTTACCTGGTGTGCTGTTCACGAGCTACATACGAGGTTCTAAGCAAGTTTTTTTCATCCACGGATATATGTCAGCGACACGGTTATAATGGGAAGCATCAAGTTTGATATTGAGAAATTTGATGGAAGAATCAATTTTGTCTTGTGGCAAGTACAGGTCAGGGATATATTGATTCAATCAGGTCTACACAAGGCCCTGAAGGGAAAACCAAAAGCAGGTTCTAGCGATGATTCATCAAGCAAGAGAGATGAAGAATGTGATGATTTGGATTTGAGAGCTGCAAGTGCGATACGGTTATCATTGGCAAAGAATGTCCTTGCAAATGTGCATGAAATTGGGACGGCCAAGGAGCTATGGGAAAAGTTGGAAAAGCTGTATCAAACAAAGGGAGTCTCAAATCGGGTGTATCTGAAGGAACAATTTCATACATTGCGGATGGGTGAGGGTACTAAAATCTCGGATCATTTGAGTGTTCTCAATGGGATTGTCTCTGAGCTTGAAGCTATTGGGGTGAAGATAGATGAGGAGGATCAAGCCTTAAGGCTCGTCTGATCTCTTCATTCGTCTTTTGCGCACATGAAGCCAATATTGCTCCATGGGAAGGAGCAGGTGGATCTTTCAGAAGTTACCAGCACGCTCATCTCTGAAGAAAGAAGACTCAAAGGAGATGGGAGGGATACATCTTCTGAAGGCGTGTATATGTGCTACGGGAAACGAAAGAAAAGAGGAACCCCATGAAGCGGAATGTTGTTTGCTGGAAGTGTGGAGAGCCTGGACACATGAAGAAGGATTGTCCAGCAGGTGGAGCAGGTTTGGCTACAAGCTCCAAGTCAAGTGATGATGTTAATATGGTCTTTGATAGGGACCCATATGACGTTATATGACCCAAAGACATGTACATCCTTATGGCGTGCCGCAATTTGCCATGGTGAAGGATGTGAGATTAATAGCGGAATTACACACGGGCATTGGTTTGGCAGGAATGCAAGGTGTGTGATGAAACAGTTATGTCGATAGCTGATGGACTTACAAGGAAAGCCAATAGTGGAGGTTGCACTATAATAATCAGCAAGGTGTTTTTTCGACATGAGCCGAAGTGGAAATTCTTAGAATGGTTTATTCTAAGTGGCGATACTCTTTATGGTGGAGTATGACAGGTGTTCAGCAATGTGGAGTATGACGGATAGCTGCTGCTATGATCATTTTTAATCAAGGTGGTGTTTGTTGGGATTTTGCTTAAAAATGAAAATGGTCATTGTCCCACATTGGAAAAATGTTGAAGAGTAGCTTGGAGGCTTGCCTATATAAGAGGGCTTAAGTTATGTTTTTCAAATGTACCAAACCAAATATATTTCTAACACTTTTTATTAGGAGAAAATACTAAGGTTTATGTGATTGTAAGAATTTTTCACATAGTGGTCGGTTGTTGTCTTTTGACAACGGTTGTGGTTTTTTCCCGGCTTTGGGTTTCCACGTTAAATTCTTGTGTTGTTTTTTATTTCTCAATTTTTCTCTTTACAAAAGGGGCGGAGATCTCGGGGTTTACGGGAAAGGGTCATTTCTTTTTTCCCAATACCTTTTTCTCTTCTTCCTCTTGCTTGAATACTGTCAAATTGCACTCTTATTCTCCTTATGATGTGAGTTGGAAATTTGAGCATTCTCCTGCTGATTTTTCTCCTTCACTTTCTGGTATTCTTTCGCCTGTTGTATCTTCTCCTTTACCTTATCATTACTACTTTCTTTGCCATCAGTAATCCGTAACGTTGGTTTCTCTATTCCTTTAATTTCAAGAGCATCAAATTTATTTTTTGTGACCATTATTTCTTCTTTGTTCTTACCTTTCAATTTTTCCACTTCTTGATCCTTTGGAGCTTTAATAATATGACATCTCTTGTCTCTTTGATATTTATTTAGCATCCGTTGCATCCACTTTTATTTATATAGATTAGCAATTGGTTTCCCAAGCACCCTACCATTAGAAAGTACTTCAGTAGTATTAATTGCAGTACCTACCAATTCCATTCCTCTACTTTGATCCTCCACAACTTCATAAACTTTTTTATGTAACTCGGGATGTATCACCCAACAGTCTATTTCACTATGCCCTTGCTTCTTACATATTTTATAATACTTTGGCATGTAGTCATACTTGATCTTTATCCACTTAGATTCCTCAGGTCAGGTATCATCCCCTTCCTCTACAATTGTAATTCTTTGAGAAATTTTGCTAACAAATTCATCTCTACCTTAACCTTTGCACAACTAGATCTAGTACCATTTGGAGTGGCTAAATTAACATGTAATGGTATTCCTACTGTACTAGCAAACAAAAACTAAAATTTCTTACAAAAAAATTAAGAGGTAGCTCAGAAAAACTAATCCACGCTATTGCAATAGGAGTTTCTTCCTTAGGAGTCCACTACGGGTTCCACTTTGTACACCTCCTGTGCCACATCTCCCTTTGTGCTTTTAAATAAAAAGCAGACTTTACAACAAGTGAACATAATCTTCTAACAAGGATAACCTGATCAATATATGGTTTTCTTCAATAAGACCAACTGAACACACACCTTTTAATTCACACTGTATTGGGAATGTCTTACGTAGTTCATTGATCACTAGTTTTCCATAAGAGAATTCTCCAAGAACTGATAGTGTCATTCAATGTTGTATTATAGACTGATTTTACTTCTACCTTCTTCCATCTAACACCGGTTTACCATGGAGATATTCCACTGTATTGATGAGAATGGCGGTAGAGTTTGCACAGGTGGGGTTTGCATGGGGCCAGTTAATGAACTTCGTCGTAATAAAAAATAATTGTATGCCAATAACATTTTAGTTACCCCATTTTGGAACAGCTTGTGTACCTAGTAATCTTAATCTCTCTTAGACATATCTAGAAATAATAATATTCGACGATCTCTTTTTTTTTTATTGAAAAAAGTATTCATGCTTTGAAGCTGATTATTATCAATATAAATTGTGTACTCCGGGTACCACAACACCACCAATAGAGATTCACTTCTATGTACAAATTAAATTATCTTAAAATACTTAATGAAAGACAAAAAATACTTTTATATTTTATGTCATTTAAGAGTTAAATATACTAAACAAATAATTAATATCCCTAAACAACCTACTAGAATTAATGATAACTAAATTACTAAATTTAATATTTAGGAGCGATTTTAAGTTAATAATTACACGCTCACAATTTATTTTGGAAAGAACGAAGAGAGATGGACAGGGAAAGCTGCAATTGGTGAGAGGGGGAAGATGGGATCGGAGAGAGGGGACATCTAATCGTATATCCCTTAAGTTTGTGTTGAAAATTCACAATTTTGCAATAACAATTGTCTCCATTTACAGGATGAATCATCTAAAAGTGATGGCTCTCAACAAATCCTACCTTTTACGTGCAACGACCTGACCCGTTATCTCATGTGTTACTGTTTCTTTTTACCGTTTATTGCTTCTTCATAATTCATTATCGGTATGTGGTGTGTGAGATTTGATTTGGAATGGTTTTGATAAGAAATGAGGCACTTGGTATCTTTAAGGAAGGGTTAAGTTGGAAAAGTTATCAGGACATTGACTTATGAGTTTTGGGGCTCGGATGTGATTTCCGGTGATTTGGTTAGCTTCGAGGGATGATTTTTGACTTAGGAGTACGATCAGAATTGATTTTGGAGGTCCAGTGTAGAATTAGACTTGAATTGGCGAAGTTAGTATTTTGGCAAATTTTCGTGGATAGGTGAGAATTTGATATGAGGGTCGAAATGGTATTCCAAGAGTTGTTCTAGTTTCGTTAGATAATTTTGGAGCATGTATGCAAATTTTCAGGTCATTCGGACGTCATTTGGTCGGGTTGTTGATCAATAGTGCCTTTCCAAAGTTCTTGAAGAACTTAGGCTTTGATTTAATAAAATTTGATGATTTTGATGTTAACGGTAGTGTTTTGATGGTTCGAGAAAGTTTGATTAAGGTGATAGAACATATCTATACTTTTCGTTGATGTCCTGGGGGCCTTGGGATGAGTTCGGGTGGTTAAACAGAGAGTTTTGGTGTTTTGGC
This sequence comes from Nicotiana benthamiana, assembly GCA_034376525.1. Lineage (NCBI taxonomy): Eukaryota > Viridiplantae > Streptophyta > Magnoliopsida > Solanales > Solanaceae > Nicotiana > Nicotiana benthamiana. The sequence goes on from CM067338.1 coordinate 57,650,299, forward strand.
ATGAATTAAGGGTTTGGTACCTGGTATTTCCGCATCAGCAAAAAAAGGAGCAGCATAAGCGGTTCCGCAGATGCGGTTGAAGGGGTCGCAGAAGCGGTCCTAAAGGGCCTAGGCAATTCCGCAAAAGTGGATGGTGTTCCGCAAAAGCGGTCTCCGCAGGAGCGGAAGTGGACCGTAGAATCGGTCCTACGCGAGTTGGTGAAAACCGCAGAAGCGGTAGTCGTAGAAGTGGGTTGGACACCGCAGATGCGAAATGACTGTTCACAGAAGGGTTTTAAAATGGCATTTCATTCGCGACTTGCGGGTTATTTCCCTCTATTGTTGAGCATCTTGGGAGCGTTTTCGTAGCAATTTAAGAGGGTATCGACTGGATTTATTGGAGGTAAGATTTGTGAGTTAAAAATATTATTATATTGTAAAATTGGTCTAGAAATCCATGGAAATTGAGCCTAAAACTTATGAAGTAGGGCTTGAATTTTGATATTTTAAATTGGGATTTGATAGGTCATTTGAGCTCGAATTTGGGATTTCTTGGTATGTATGGACTAGTGGCGAGACAAGGAGACCGGTAACGTAAGTTTTGTAATTTTCTGGAAAGTGGACCCAGGGATCGGGTTTTGCTAGTTTAGAGATTTTTGCTATTTCTCAATTATTTTCAAATGGGTATTGATCCCTTAGTATATTGTGATGTATTCGCTCTAATTTTGGTTAGATTCAACGCACGTGGAGGTCGGTTTTTTTTTGAGAGGCAAAGGCGCCAGAGGCTAGAGATTTTGCCAGTTCGAGGTGAGTAATACTTGTAAATGATTTCCTAAGAGTTTGAAACCCCGACTTTGAACATCATAGTGCTGAATTGAGGTGGCTTGGACGCCAATTAGGGGCATGGGTAGAGTAGCATTGGGGATTGTGACATTGGTCCATCTTGGTTATTGATTTTACCGCGTATTTGACTGAAACTACTTGATATTATCATGATTTGGGATAACTGTCACGTGTTGGGCTTTTTGCCGATTATTTGTATCCTTCAGGGATTGATATCACTGTTTTTGCATTACGCTACATATTATTTGATCTCGGTCCAATGTTTTATATATTGTTTTTGCAAACTTAGCCATCTTTCTAAGAATTGAAAACTTAAATGATATTTTACTGATGTTTTAAGTTGAGAACTGTTATTTTAATATTGCCAAAGTGGCTTATGTGAATTTCTTGACTGTGCATGGATCGAGCTGCATGCCGCAACGGTGTGATATTGATGTTCCGCTTGGGTTGTAGGATCCTTTCGGAGTCTGAACCCCCATAGTGAGCGCGGGTACCCAAATGGATCGGGTTGCACGCTGCAGCGGTCATGTGCATTGCATTCATGCATTAGTTCCTATTTGTACTACGTGGCATGCCATTCGACACTCTCATATCATTGGCATCCATGCTATTTATTGTAGTGTTACCAGATACGCCGGTGTTAATTGTTAATGGAGTCATGTGCCCGAGGGGCTGGCTTATGTGCATATTTGCACGATCTGATTATGCATTCATTTGCTTGCCTGTTAGGAAAAGGATATTTTCAATAGAGGTTTTTAACTTAGCCAAATATTTTCTACTGGATTTTCGCATATTTTTACTGTTTTTTTCGAAGGGTTGTGTTGTCCTATATTGCATGATTGTGTGCTCTTAGGTGATTTCTTGCCGCTCAGTTATTATTTTCTCTTATTACTCACTGAGTTGGAGTACTCAATTTACTCCCTGCACCTCACGTACAGTTGCATGTATTATTCGCCCGGTAGTGGGTTATTAGCCGATTGAAGGTTATACTATTGTAGCTGAGAAAGGAGACCACCAGTGTTCGCGGCACCGGACTTCATCTTTTGAACCTCGGATTTAATTTTATATATATTATTGGCCATGTTGTGGTGTTCACTCTTCATTAGATGCCCGTAACTTGTGATACCCCAGTCAGGTCGTTTTGGATTGTAATTAATAGTTTTAATGCCATTATGCTGTACCCTCTATTCATTTATATTTAATAATTGTTTCCGAAAGAATTTGGGGTAAGTTGGCTGGCCTTGTCTTCACGAGAGGCGCCATCACGACTAGATATGAAAATTGGGCCGTGACAAGATGGTATCAAAGCCTAGGTTACTAGCTCTCAAGAGTCATGAGCAGGTTTAGTAGAGTCTCGCAGTTTGGTACGGAGACGTTTGTATTTATCCACGAGAGGCTGCAGAACCTTTAGGAAAAACATCCCATTCTTGGAATTCTTATCGTGCGTACTTGATTGAGCTTGGAATATAACTCTTGAAATTAATTCCTCACATTTGTATGCCCACGGGAGCGCTCAGTATTTTATGTGCCTTGATGTCTTGTGATATCAAGGGGTGATCTCCATGAGTTTGATTTTAGGCGAGTCTAGAGGACTTGAGGCCGGATCTTTGCCCATGGCTTGAGCATTAAGGTGCTGATTGTGTGAACAAGTGTTTTGAACTGATATGTTCTGTATTGTCCTTACTAGCCGGAATGGCAGCTTGGTATTCATGTGATGAGTATGTTAGTACTGCGAGATGTATCTATATGATCTGGTAGTGACGAAGACGTCTGATGGATAATAGATGAACTGTTAAGTGATTCAATTCCTATTGCGATTTGATGTATACCCGAATATGAGCGCGTGAAGAATATTTTTGTGTCTCCTATTTGGGGAGGAGGGGGGGTGAAGTGCATTTCATGTGGTGGAATGACTTCAAACCCAGGAATACGAAATGACTGTGTAACGTATATGATGGTGGAAGGCATGCTGAAATACTAAATTGAGGTGAAGCAGGTGGGATATCTCGTGCGGCGCGTTCTTAAGTCGTATGATCCTTATGTGTATGTTAGAAAATCTCATGTGTAATTGAACGGTACATGTTGAAATTTGAAAACTCAGGCCGCTTAAGAGAGTTGACTCAAATGATGTGGGGGTGAATGCGAGATTTGCAGAGGGTTACGATACTCGATGATCGGTTTTTTCGCAAACTTGTAGACAATTTTAGTTTAATCTCACTATAATATTGTGGCATCATTAGAGTAAAAGTATTATGGGTTATTGAATGTGTTCTGAGATATGACTTCGAGCCAAGTTGGGGAGGTTGTTGTTGATTAGCTAATTGTACGGTTATGTGCTATGTTGGATCCTTTTCGAGGTATGTTGGCAGATCAGTTGTAGTTGTAGAAATTGAGCTGAGGATGGCGCAAGTGAAGAAACGTTTTGACAAAGGTTATATGGTGCTTCGTAGATGTGTGGAAATAATAGGATGTCTTGAGCTGTGGATGATATAGAATGCTCAATGTATTGAGAAGGGAGATGTTTGTTTGTATTGGAATGAGATCATATCCTGCGGTGTCAGAGTGCTAATAAGGCACGAGTGGTTCTATTCATGGAGTCAGGTATGTTTCAGTTGAATAAGAGTGATGACTTTCGAGAATGATTCTAATATGTTCAAGATTTTGCATGTAATGATTAGGTGTTTTAAGGTTGTGTATGTGGTTAGACACTGTGTTTTCATTGGAAAATGTCAAGACTTGTTGTATTTTTATGTTAACTATGGGATTCTATGCAGTATCATGAAAATAAAGGTAATGGAGCTGGATTCACAGGAAGTTCTTCCTAGTAGATTATTTTGGGAATATGGTGTTCCTGGGAATATTTGAGAGAGTATTCAGTGGTTTGTGGGTCTTAGACAGTGTGGTCTTGTGCTTGAGCCTCGTATAGTGAGACTGAGTTGAGAAACTGTGCTGCTACAGCAAGAGGGAATATCAAGTTGAAAATGAATCAGAAGGAAACCTATATAAATAAAGTAGTTTGTTAGTGGACTGAATCGGTATGGTAATGATATAATTAATTCTTTGTGCATGTTCGAGGCATTGAGTTCGTACAGGTATTTTGCAGCAAAGTTCTTGAGTTCTGAAAACTTGATTAGCTTGGTCTAGTTAGAAAGATTCAGTCCAGACAGTTCAGCCTGTGCAAATGGAATTGGGAGAGAATTCTTGTTGAGTTTCATCGTGGTTTGGAGATGTATATTTTCTATGGACATGCGGAGCATGGAGTGTGTAATAATATTTTTTTAAATGGGATCAATGAAAGTTCTTGACCAGTTGAGTTCGTCGATGTGTACGGCGCCGAAGGGAGATAAAATTTCTCATGTTAGTCTTGGAGGGTATGGTATATGCGGTATGATGTAGAGGACCGAGACTGGCATGTGCGAGGTTTCGGTTCAGTTCTAAAAGGAAGTTCATAAAACACTTAGGCAATGGGTAGCCTCAGATGACCAAGGAAATGATAGTGCTAATTGAAAATAATTCGACCAGAGTATACGTCTTAGGATAGGGTAATGTGATTGAAGTTATGATACTTCGGTAGTATTGCAGAATTTTCTTGCTAAAATCGACTACTAATATCTGAGTTTTCTTGATGGCACAGGAGAATTTTAGAATATCTTTCGTGGAATGATTGAGTACTCGAGGTGTAATATGTATTCATACTGCGGAATTTGGGATCAGGTACAGTGATTCGTGTGCTATATGGAGTTGGAGACTAGGAGTTCTCAGGTTCAGACTGTGTAATGGTTGTGGATAGTGTGTATTGGTACCATTAGTGGCTATTGGGATATTAGATTCTAGATATGATATTGGGGTGTAGACTAGTTGTCTAAGTGTTGGGTTATTCTAGACTATTGTGCTATGGGTTATGTTAAAAAATGCCACAAGTTGCGTGGCGGAGTGCATTAGATTATGTTCTAGCAGAGTGGTTGTATTGCAAAGACCAGCGGATTGCTTGGAAGGATTGCTTTTCTTAATTGGGCCTTCGTGGCAGATGGCAGTGCAGAGGTTTCTACCATTGATTCAGTTCCGATATTGAGGGACTTTTTCAGATGCGTTTCTTGTGGCCGGGTATGTCGTCGGGCGAGATTGTGGATTTCGATATTTATTTGGTTTTAGACATCGTATCGTACGACTCCGGCAGGAGTAATAGTAGTATGAGGAGGAGCTTCAGGCTTCTTGGTATTGAGTTCTTCGGCAAGCCGATGTTCCTATGTACTTGGCTTGAGTTAGCTTAGTTGGCCCCGAATTGTGTCGATAAAGGATAGCTTGCTTTGATCGTCATTGAGCTTGCTAGTGATCTTAGGAGAGCTATGAGTTACTTTTCGTTGTTTAAAGATGTCATGATTGGTTGGATATGGGCACATGTGGTGTGGTTATACTGAGGATTCATATAGAAAGTATGGGAAGAGCAATCGAGTGTTGCTCGGTAAATAGAGTATTGGTTATGGCCTATCAGGTTGTGAGCCTTATGTTATTTGTTTCACCGTGGATGAAATGCACTGCTTTTGTTTCAGACATCAAAAAGTGTGCGTGGCTGTTGATTTTGAGCATGGGGACTTGAAGTACTTCATGTGTAACAATGTTTGGATAGGATCGTGCATTGTAGCGAGGCCACATGGAGTTATGACCTGTCGGGTTAGCTTCAGGTGTTCTATTTCTATGATGTGAGACGGGTTCTTAGCTTTGTGTTGAAATGGTACTGCTGAGCTTGAGGTACAACTCTTTCTTTTGAGCAATTTGTCATGATTTGAGTATGTTCAGACCGTTTCTTATTGGTGCGTGTATTGTGCAAGTTGTGGCTCAGGCCTGTATTGAGGTGTCATATCTCCAGAGTGGTGTGTTGGATTTGAGGTGGTCAGTGTAGTCATTAATGAATACCAACAGATTTAATTTCAGCTGGTTAGAAGAATAACATCGAGGTGTGGCCCAAAAATCCGTTGTGGTATTAGTCAAAAATGAAGTGGCTTCATGTATAAATGATCTGTGGAATTGTTACGGTCTATCGTGTGTTTTATTTATCGTTGGCGGTATATGAAGGTGTTGGAATAAGACTTTAGCTAATAAGATGCTTTCTATCGGTACTTGGTTATTGTGGACAACTGCTGTGAATAAAGTCTATTGTTTCGAGTGTGTGGATTATGTGGTATATCATATGGTCCCACCTGAACTTGCAGGGATGGGTTATTACAGCTGATTCAGGTTTATTTTGAATATAGATGTGAGGTTCTAATCTTGAGTATAACTTCGGAAAGTGCAATGTGGCTCTACAGTTTATGGTCTTCATGGACTGTGAAAATTCAGCTATGTTGTGTTACTAGACCTTTGTGAGATCGGGTGACGTGGTATCACTCGGGTATATGCTTGGTAAGGTCATTCAGCTATTGGTTGGCTTCTAGTATAACTCTAGGTACGCTCGAGGACAAGAGTTTGTTAAGTTGAGGAGAATGTGACGACCCGACCCGTCGTCTCTTGTGTTACTACTCCGTTGTCCCTGTTTATTGCTTATTCATAATTCATTATCGGTATGTTTTGTGTGAGAGTTGATTTTGAATGGTTTTGATAAGAAATGAGGCACATGGTCTCTTTAAGGAAGGCTTAAGTTGGAACACTCAGGATTCATATAGAAAGTCGAGCAGAAAAACAATCGAGCGTTGCTTGGTTCATACAATATTGGTTATGGCCTATCAGGTTGCGAGCCATATGTTATTTGTTTCACCGTAGATGTAATGCATTGCTTTGGTTTCAGACATCAAAAATTTGCGTGGCTGTTGACTTTTAGGACGGCAACTTAAGGTACTTCATGTGTAATAATGTTCGGATAGATCGCGCATTGTAGCAAAGCTACATGGAGTTATGACCTATCGGGGTAGCTTCAGGTGTTCTATTTCTATGATATGCGACGAGGTCTCAGCTTTGTGTTGAAATGGTGCTGATGAGCTTGAGGTAAAGCTCTTTCGTTTGAGCCATTTGTCATGATTTGAGTATGTTTAGACCGTTTCTTACTGGTGTGTGTGTTATGCAAGATATGGCTTAGGCATGTATTCAAGTGTCATATCACCAGAGTGGTGTTGGATTCGAGGTGGTCAGTGCAGTCATTAATGAATACAGACAAATTTAATTTTAGCTGGTTAGGAGAATAACATTGAGGTTTGGCCCGAAAATCTGTTGTGGAATTAGTCAAAAAGGAAGTGGCTTCATGTATGGATGATCTGAGGAATGGTTACAGTGTATCGCGTGTTTTATTTATTGTTGGCGGTATATGAAGGTGTTGGAATAAGACCTTAGCTAATAAGCTGATTTCTATCGGTACTTGGTTATTGTGGACAATTGCTATGAATAGAGTCTATCGTTTCGAGTGTGTGGATTATGTTGTATATCATATAGTCCCACCTGAAGTTGGAGGGATGGGTTATTACAACTTGTTCGGGTTTATCCTGAATATAGACGTGACATTCTGATCTTGAGTATGACTTCGAAAAGTGCAATGTGGTTCTACGGTTTATGGCGTAGATGGACTGTGAAATTTCAGCCATGTTGTGTTACTGGAACTATGCGAGACACCCCGGGTATATGCTTGGTATGGTCATTTAGCTATTGGTTGACTTCTAGTACAACTCTGGGTATGCTCGAGGACGAGCGTTTGTTAAAGTTGGGGAGGATGTGAAGACCCGACCCGTCATCTCATGTGTTACTGCTTCGTTTTCCCCGTTTATTTCTTCTTCATAATTAATTATCGATATGTGGTATGTGAGAGTTGATTTGGAATGGTTCGGATAAGAAATGATACACTTGGTCTCTTTAAGGAAGGCTAAGTTGGAAAAGTCAACCATACGTTGACTTATGAGTTTTGGGGCTTGGATGTGATTTTAGGTGATTTGGTTAGCTTCCAGGGATGTTTTATGACGTAGGAATGCGATTGGAATTGATTTTGGAGGTCCGATGTAGAATTAGGCTTGAATTGGAGAAGTTAGTATTTTGGCGAATTCCGGTGGATAGGTGAGAATTTGATCCAAGGGTCGGAATGGAATTCCAAGACTTTCTGTGGCTTCATTAGGTGATTTTGGATATGTGTACAAATTTTCAGGTCATTCGAACGTCGTTTGGTCGGGTTATTGATCGATAGTGCATTTCGAAAGTTCTTGAAGAACTTAGGCTTTGATTTGATGAAATTTGATGATTTTGATGTTAACTGTAGTGTTTGATGGTTCAAGCAAGTTTGAATAAGGTAATAGATCATATCCGTGCTTTTTAATTAAGGTCCTGGAGGCCTCGGGGTGAGTTCGGTTGGTTAAACGGAGAGTTTTGGAGTTTTGGCATGATTTAAGGGCTTGGCACCTAGTATTTCCGCATCTGTGAAAAAAGGGGCCGCATAAGCGGTTCCGCAGATGCGGTGGAAGGGGTCGCAGAAGTGGTCCTTGACGGCCTGGACGATTCTGCAGAAGGGGACGGTGTTCTGCTAAAGTTGTATCTGCAGGAGCGGAAGTGAACCGCAGAAGCGGTCCTGGGTGAGTTGGTGAACGCAGAAGCAAATAGAATACCGCAGAAGCGGGTTGGACACCGCAGATGCGAAAATGACTTTTCACATAAGGGTTTTAAAATGATATTTTATTCGCGACTTGTGGGTTATTTTCCTCCATTGTTGAGCATCTTGGGAGCTTTTTGGGAGCAATTGAAAAGGGTTTCGACTGGAGGTTATTGGAAGCAAGATTTGTGAGTTAAAAATATGATTATATTGTGAAATTGGTCTAGAAATTCATGGAAATTGAGCCTAAAACTTATGAACAAGGGCTTAAATTTTGATACTTCAAATTGGGATTTAATAGGTCATTTGAGCTCGGATTTGGGAGTTCTCGGACCCAGGGCTCGGCTTTTACTAGTTTCGATATTTTTGCTATTTCTTGATTATTTTCGAATGGGTGTTGTTCCCTTAGCATATTGTTATATATTTTCTCTCATTTTGGTTAGAATCGATGCTCGTATAGGTCGCTTTAAGAGGCAAAGGCATCGCGGGCTAGAGATTTCGCCGGTTCGAGGTGAGTAATACTTGTAAATGATATCTTGAGAGTTTGAAACCCCAGATTTGCACATCATAGTGCTGTATTGAGGTGACTTGCACACCGGATATGGGCGTGGGGTAGAGCACCGTTGGGAATTGTGACATTGGCCCGTCCCGATTGTTAATTTTATCGCGTATTTGACTGAAACTACTTGATATTGTAGAAAATCATTCTATCCATGATATGTGTGCTTTGGTTGTATTAGCATGATTTTCAGGTATAGGTTTTGATGAATGACAAACAATGAAGTCTATTATATGACAAACAATTAAGATTGAATGCCGAGAAGCATATTGATGAATGGATTGCATGGAAAAGCCAAAGACGAGCTCAAAAGTTCAAGACCGAAGACCCAAGGCGTAGGTCGTTAGGTAGAACCAATGTAAGAGCAACGTTTAAGTTATCTCGTCTTTTGGCTCAACATAAGTCATCATAAATATGCATAAAATCATTTTATCAAATCATATTTATCATAAACATATTTCAAATACTTCAATCAAAATGATTTTAACGTTTTCATTTTAACCAAAATGGTTTTTGAAGTAAGTTTTCAATTCTGGACAGCATAGGTGAATAATCGATTATGCAAAAGTGATAATCGATTATTCTGGGAAATTCCATTTATTGGAAATTTCCGCAGAGTAGGATAATCGATTATACACTTGGGCATAATCGATTATCTTGTATCCGTTGCCAATGTTTTTGAACGACAGGCAGATAATCGATTATGCAAATGCAATAATCGATTATTCTAGCACAAATCAGCTTCCGATTTTGTAACGGTAAGCTGATAATCGATTATACATATCTGATAATCGATTATCTTGGCATAAAATCAGTATAATTGATTGCCAATTAAGCAACGGACATACTACTTCTACCACCTATAAATAGAGGTCTTTTGAGCTGATTTGATACACACAACACCTCTCATTATTCATATAGATATTGATATTATTTGTGCATCATTTTAGAGCTTTTGTTGAGCCAATTGAGAGACAACTTTGAGTTGTTCATAGAGCTAATATTGTATCTCTTTATCTACTCTTTTTAGAGAGTTCTTGTTGTAAAAGAGAAAGATGTTTGAGAAGACCATATCTTCTCATTGATTGTCGGGTTTGCTAAGTACCCTCAATCTTATTGTGTGAAGTCTTGAGGTGAGGTATCCTTGAGCAAGTTGACGTCTTGTAGAGTGTACATCTACGAGCAAGTGTAACGGTTTGTTAGGTGGAAACTCGAGAGAGTCTCTCGGGGACTGGACTAACCACACGTTGTGGTGAACCAGTATAAAATCGGTGTGTCCTTTCCTTAATCTTTTAATTGCTGCATTTACTTTACTCCTGCAATTTTAATTCCGCAATATTTATCAATATTCTCGTGCCGCACTATTCACCCGCCCTCTAGTGACGGGCATAAATCCTAACAATTGGTATCAGAGCCTAACTTTCTGAAAGCCTTAACCGGTTGAGAGAACGATATATATTTTTTTTTGAGAATATTGAACGCAGGAATGATGAGCGAAAGATGCTCCACCAATAGGCCTCCACTATTTGACGGAACAAATTACACATATTGGAAAGAACGGATGAGAATCTTCATCCAATCAAATAACTTTCGCTTGTGGCAAATCATCAAGAACGGTGAACAAATTCCAACAAAGAAAGTTGGGGAAACCACGGTTCCAAAGGAGGAAGATGAATATGATGCCGAGGACGTCAAGAAAGTTGAAAATAACGCAAAGACCGTCAACTTATTATATTGTGCGGTGAATCCGGATGACTATCGGAAGATTTCTTGTTGCACAACCGCCAAGGAGATGTGGGATAAACTCGAGATCACTTATGAAGGTACGCCTCAAGTCCGAGAATCTAAAGTTGATTTTCTAACACATGAATATGAACTCTTTAGAATGAGGGAGAATGAAAGCATCGGTATTATGTTCGAACGGTTCTCAATGATCATCAACGATCTCCATGCTCTCGGAAAAGTATACTCGAGCAAAGATCTAGTTCGAAAAATCTTGCGGAGTCTCACTCCCGAATGGCGATCCAAAGCCAATGCCATCCAAGAGTCGATAGGAATCACGGACGTCACAATTGATGGACTAAGAGGTAACCTCAAAACTTATGAAAGCACTATTCTTAATCCTTATCTTGGAAATAAAGGTCCAGGTATTGCCTTCAAAGCCTCATCCTCTAAAAGAGAAGAGGTAAGTGATTCGGATAGCGATGATGATAATATTTCCAATGCCTTGATCGAAAAGTTTTATAAGTTTATGAAAAAGGAAATAAAGAAGGAAGAACCAAGTCCTTCATGCTAAAATTGTGGAAAACTTGGCCACACCAAATCACATTGTCCAAAATCCAAGGACAAGAAGAAGAACAAACACCAAAGGCGTGTGACATGAGATTCGGACAGCTCGGGCGATGAAACTGCCGCACTATGCCTCATGGCCAACGAGGAAGAAGAGGTAAGTAATTCTAACTCTTATTCTTATGAAGAATTACAAGAAGCTATTCAAGAATTATATGATGAATTGAAAAAGTCTTCAAAAATCTCCAAAGAGGCCAAGGCTAAAATTAAAGTTTTAGAAGAGAAAAATAAATTTTTGGAAAATGACAATATTGATGTTAGAAATAAAATTAAGGAGATGCATGAAGACTCTTCAATTGATCAAAATTCTAATTGTTTATCTTGTGATTCTTTGAAATTAGAAAACATAGAACTTAGGAACACACTAGAAAAACATAGTGTAGACAATCCTAAAATAGTTGAAGAAATTAAAAAGAAAAGGCCCAGGAAAAATAAAAGGCGCAAGAATCATGTTAGAAATTGCGATGTTCAACCTAGAAATAATTCTAGGATTTTTGTAAATAAGTCTAGAATTAATCATTTTAGACCGCCTAGAAATGACTCTAGGAATTTCAACGCTTCTAGGAATAACGACTTTAGATCACCTAGAACGTTTTTGGCTCAACCAAGACATATGCACAACACGAATGTTATAAGTCATTATTGCAACCGGGTAGGACACATAGCACCCGTATGTTTTGCAAAATATAGGGATTTATCTTTTAGCCATGATTATTATTTGCCTAACCCCCAAGGACCCAAAAGTGGTTGGGTACCTAAAACCTATTTTTAGGTACGTTTGCAGGTGTGCTTGAAGACTACAATATCGTAGTAGATGCACCAAGCACGAAACTTATTGCATCGAGGGGGAATGTCGGTTAGTTATCATATTTTTGATAAAAACGTAATAGTTGATATGTGTTAACAATTAATATATCTTTGTTAACAATTGATATTAATTATTTTTGTTGATTCATGTTTTGATAACTTTAATCTTGAATAACAATTGGTATCAATTTTTTTTGTTAAAAATAATAATTGATTCATGTTTTGATGAATATTATTTTTGGTTTGAATAACAGTTGATATATTCTTGAAAATAAATGATTCGTGTTTTTAATACAACTATTGATTTGTTAAAAATTAACTGTTGATATGGTCTTAAGCAATATGATTTGCGAAAAATAACCGTTATTATGGTTGTTATGTTTTTACTAACATTTGGTATTATTTCATGTTGGTATGATTGCTTAAATATCGTCAATGTATATTCCTCATTGTATTTCCTATATTATTCTTGACACTAACAATTGATATACCCAAAAGGGAGAAGTGTCGAAAGGGGAAAGTAGCCTTTGCATACTCTCTTTTTGCTAATGCCAAAAGGGGAAAGAGTTTAGGCGATATGCATCAAATAAGAGGGAATATATCTACGTTATAGTATGCCTTATTTGAGGGGGAATTATCATTAAGGGGAATCGTTTGCATGAATTGTATGTTGAGATATAGCATGAAATTAGGGGGAATCCGATATGCATATCTCCTGTTGTTTGTCATTATCAAAAAGGGAGAAATTGTAGAAAATCATTCTATCCATGATATGTGTGCTTTGGTTGTATTAGCATGATTTTCAGGTATAGGATTTGATGAATGACAAATAATGAAGTCAAGTGTCAAACAACGTTATTATATGACAAACAATCAAGATTGAATGCCGAGAAGCATATTAATGAATGGATAGCATGGAAAAGCCAAAGACGAGCTCAAAAGTTCAAGACCGAAGACCCAAGGCGTAGGTCGTTAGGTAGAACCAATGTAAGAGCAACGTTTAAGTTATCTCGTCTTTTGGCTCAACATAGGTCATCATAAATATGCATAAAATCATTTTATCAAATCATATTTATCATAAACATATTTCAAATACTTCAAACAAAATGATTTTAATGTTTTCATTTTAACCAAAATGGTTTTTGAAGTAAGTTTTCAATTCTGGACAGCATAGGTGAATAATCGATTATGCAAAAGTGATAATCGATTATTCTGGAAAATTCCATTTATTGGAAATTTCCGCAGAGTAGGATAATGGATTATACACTTGGGCATAATCGATTATCTTGTATCCGTTGCCAAAGTTTTTGAACGACAGGCAGATAATCGATTATGCAAATCCAATAATCGATTATTCTAGCACAAAATCAGCTTCCGATTTTGTAACGATAAGCTGATAATCGATTATCTTGGCATAAAATCAGCATAATTGATTGCCAATTAAGCAACGGACATACTACTTCTACCACCTATAAATAGAGGTCTTTTGAGCTGATTTGATACACACAACACCTCTCATTATTCATATACATATTGATATTATTTGTGCATCATTTTAGAGCTTTTGTTGAGCCAATTGAGAGACAACTTTGAGTTGTTCATAGAGCTAATATTGTATCTCTTTATCTACACTTTTTAGAGAGTTCTTATTGTAAAAGAGAAAGGAGTTTGAGAAGACCATATCTTCTCATTGATTGTCGGGTTTGCTAAGTACCCTCAATCTTAGTGTGTGAAGTCTTGTTGTGCGGTATCCACGAGCAAGGTGAAGTCTTGAGGTGAGGTATCCTCGAGCAAGTTGAAGTCTTGTAGGGTGTACATCTACAAGCAAGTGTAACGGTTTGTTAGGCACCCGTAAGCTTAACGGAGTTAGTGGAAACTCGAGAGAGTCTCTCGGGGACTGGACTAACCACACGTTGTGGTGAACCAGTATAAAATCGGTGTGTCCTTTCCTTAATCTTTTAATTACTGCATTTACTTTACTCCTGCAATTTTATTTCAGCAATATTTATCAATATTCTCGTGCCGCACTATTCACCCCCCTCTAATGACGGGCATAAATCCTAACAGATATGACCATGATTTGGGCTAATTGTCATGTGTTGGGCTTCGTGCCAATTATTTGAATCCTTCGGGAATTGATATCAATATTTTTGCATCACGCTGCATATTATTTGATCTCGGTCCAAGGTTTTAAATACCATTTTTCAAACTAAGCCATCTTTCTAAGAATTGAAAACTTAAATGATATTTATTGACATTTTGAGCTAAGAACTGTTATTTTAATATTGCCCAAGTGGCTTATGTACATTTATGGACTGTGCATGGATCAGCTTGCACGTCGGCGCAGCGGTGTGACATTGTTATTTAGTTTGGGATGTAGGAACCCCTCAGGAGTCTGAACCCCCACAGTGAGAGCGGGTATCCAAATGGATCGGGCTGCACGCCGCAACGGTCATGTGTATTGCATTGCATTCATGCATTGGTTCCTGTTTGTACTACGTGGCATGACATTCGACACTCTTATATCATTGGCATCCATGTTATTTCTTGTACTGTTACCAGATACCCTGGTATTAATTGTTAATGGAGTGCTGTGCCCGAGGGGCTAACTTATGTGCAGACTTGCACTATCTGATTATGCATTCATTTGCTTTCCTGTTGGGAAAAGGATATTTTCAAAAGAGGCTTTAACTGAGCCAAATATTTTCTAAAGGATTTTCCCAGATTTTTACTGTTTATTTTTTGAAAGGGTTGTGTTGTCCAATATTTTGCATGATGGAGTGCTCTTATGTGATTTCTTGCCGCTCAGTTATTATTTGCTCTTATTACTCACTGAGTTGGAGTACTCACTTTACTCCCTTCACCTCGCGTGCAGTTGCAGGTATTATTCGCCCTGTAGCGGGTTATTAGCAGATTGAATATTTTACTATAGTAGCTGAGTAAGGTGACCGCCAGTGTTCGTGGTACTGGACTTCATATTTTGAACACCGGATTTTATTTTATATATAAGATTGGCCCTGTAGTGGTGTTCAGTCTTCATTAGATGCTCAAGACTTGTGACACCCCGGTCGGATTGTGTTGGTTGTAATTAATAGTTTTTAATGCCATTAAGTTGTATCCGCTATTCATTTATGTATAATAATTGTTAAAGAAGTGATTAAAGGTTAGTTGGCTGGCATTATCTTCACGAGAGGCATCATCACGATCGGGTATGAAAATTGGACCGTGACATTACGTGGGACTAAACTTTCAAGAAACCTAACTTAGATATTTGTAACATCAAAAAAATTCTGTTAATTTTGAATTTCTTGAACCCTTCGAAGCAAATTGCCATTCTTATAAGAATGTTTAGCTTCTAATCAGTGACATAATTTCGTCTCTAAAAGGTCAAGTGTCGTAAGATCCTATCATGAGTGATTTCATATTTGCGAGGAAGGTTGACTTTCCTTGCTAGCTATATGAGTTGACTATTCTACATTCCCTTTATCACAATTCTATCTTCTATGTTCTCTTATTCTCTCGTTTGACTTTTGAGATGTTGAATTTTGCTTCTATTCCATGCACTTTCTAAAATTAAGGCATCACCACAAAGGAAGTTTGTGGCTTGCCAAGTGCTAACCGCAGCCAATACTTTACCTCCAAAAATGAAGAAGATAAAGGAAATGAAAAAGATTCCCAAACGTATACTCCTTCCGTCTCAATTTATATTAATCTATTTCTTTTTCAATTTGTACACAAAAGAATCCCGTTTTCCTTATCTTTATTCAATGATATATACCACAATAAAATATATGTGCCTTATTTTACACTATAAATTTAAAGATTTTCTTTTTACTTAAATTGCGTGATAAATCAAATAGATTCACATAATATCAATGGAAGGAGTAATTAACATTCTAGATTGGCTCTGTCACTAAGGCTATCCATTTAATTTTACCGACATTTGCTCTTCTCGTTTGACACTTCATTATGTAGTAAAGCAATCCTACTGTCGCTATTTAGTTCACACTTGCGGAATTTCTAACATGGTTATTTATTTTCTTGAATTAATATTCGTAAGGAATTTAATGTATTTTAACCTATTGTTGCGGGTAATCTATCTTATTTTTCTGAATAATTAATCCCAGCTATATTAATGGTTGCATGTAGTTTTATTTTGTTGAACTAATACTATAAAAAGTATGGTCTGATCAATGAATAAAGTTAAATTATATTTTTTCTCTTTTTGTTCCCCTTTTTTTTGACGAGTACCTCTAACTATGGCAAGTTTATATGGAAACTAATAAAAAAATAATGGAAGAAGATTATGATTAATGGCATTTTAGACATTTGCAGGGGTAAGTCTTCTTCTAAAGTATTATAATTAATTCAGAATCAAAAATTTAATCCTTCTTTTTCCACCTTGGAATCAATTGCTGCACCTAGTCATCTAATCCTCTGATTTTAGATATATCTTGGAAGAAAATATTCCAAGATCACGTAAATTAACGAAAATATTCCTGCTTTTAAGGAAATTAATATAAAACTGATTATTGTTAGCGTAGATTCTACCCAGGGACCACAAAGCCACCCTCTAAAGATTCATTTCTATCTGCAAAATAATTTAGCACTGCCTTTTAATTCCTATATAATGTCTTAGGCCTACTAGCATCTGAGGCATTCATCAATACCAACATTTGTTTTCTTTCTTGTTTTAGATAACATATTGTTTTCCTATTAGCTTCAGTGGTATTCACCAATACCAAAATAATTTCATTTACTTTTTTGATTTAGAAAATTAAACAATTATGCAGGTTGAAAGAAACAGTAAGCAAGGGGGATTTATGAAAACCAAGTTCGCGTTGTCTTTTAGTAAATCAGCCCAGAATAAGATTGACACAAAGCCAAAGATGACTTCCACGAAGCCAGCTACTAATTTATTTGTCAGACCTGAAGGAAAAGTTGATGATACGAATGGTGGTGGCGGCGGGGATATGAACATAGATGCTAAGGCTGCAAGCTATATTTCACATGTTAAAGAGCGGCTTTGGATTGAAGAAAGGAGCATGATGCATGGTGGAAATTATAATGTTTAAAAATACTTGACCTCTGTGTACAAACGATCAAGAATTATACAAGCTTATTTTACTCTATGGTATATATTATCACCCTCTTTTGCCTATCATCCTCCCTTCTTCTTTATTTGTCGTCATATATACAGAGTATTGGAAGCTTTTAAATTCCAGAAGCTTGAATTTATGTGTTAAAAAATCTAACCACACTCAGATTCCGATATTTGTTCCACCAAAACTGGAATGCATATGTATGTACTTGTAAGAGTATAAGAAAAGGTGATTTGAGTATGTTCATAAAAATATGGTTTCAAACTGAATACTGATTCTAATGTTATTTGGACGGAAAGAAAAATCCATGACAAGGGAGTTCCTCATTAAGTTATAACTTATACAAACCAGTAGGGTAGCCAGGGCAGACCTAGTGCATAGGTTACGGGTTTTTGGGAACCCAGTAATTCTTGCGTAGATCATGTATAATTAAGAAATTCACTAAATATTGGTAAACATCTGACTCTGAACTAAGTTGTTATTGCATATTAATCTAAAATTACGGTAGGGACCCTTAAGCCTCAAATTCTGATTCCGCCGAATAGCTATTATTAACATGAAGTGACTAAGTTCCAAGTTCGTCAAATATTTTACGACATGTTCATAGAGTTGGAGACAAGGATTGTGCGGTTAAACTGCTAGAGTATAAGAACGGAAAATTGAGAAAATTAAGTTGTTCCATCCAGGGAAGAGCACTATCAAGATTTGGGAAGATAGGGACCTATGTGTAAATAGCTAGGAACCTAAATGAAGATATTAGAACTCGGAGGGGTGAAATAGAAAGAAGGGTGGAGTTGTTAGTTAAAAAGGGAAGTACTCCCTTTGAGACAACTGTAGAAATTTCATAGTTACTTCTTCTTCAATAAAAATCTTCTCTCCTCTCTAGTCTATTCCTATAGAGTTTTCTTCCAAATCCTTTGATTGATGACTACTGTTGCTAGATTGAAAGTAATCAGCTGAAATTTCACAAATTAACATGGTATTTCTTTGTTTAATGTTATTGGGTTTTATTTAATTAGATTCGAGCCGTTTGGAGTTCAATCTATCAGATGGAGATAAGTCTCTTGGCTAATCTTATTAAGAGGCAAACTCCTAATATTTGACTTGTTTGCTATGTGTTTAAGGTATTAGGAATAGTGTATATACGTAGGCGAGCGCATATGCATTTACCAAGTTTATACTATGTTTGGGGTATAATTGAATTATTGCATGCTTTCTATTGTCTACGTGCTTAATTGATTCATGATTTGTTTGACTTATATGACTGTTAGCTCTCTTATTTTGCTAGAAATCATCCATAGACTTATGGCTAATAGTGAAAGCATGAGAGCTTATTCTTGGTATGTGAAATTTGCATAATTATCTGTAGTCACATAGAGATTTCATGAGCGTATATCGGTACACGAATTTTGTATCAAGTCGATACATGGACTCTGTATCAGGTTATGCTGATAAATAGATTGTATATCGGGGTACATGTGTATCGCACCGATTGAGCATACATTAGTATTAACGACCTATTTAGAAGTATTTATTTTAGAGTTGATTGTTGCTTGACACCCTTAACTACTAATTGGGAGTCACGACTCTGTTATTTGAGCATGTTATCTTTTACTTCAATATCTGCGCAGCGATGTGGTTACTTATGTTCCAGAAAAGTGTGCTTAATATTTTTTAATTGTTCATATCTATGGCTCTCTGGGATAATACTGGTATGTTATTATTGTTGTTGTTATTGGTTGATATATATGTGACTCTTGTTATTCATGATATTACTTATTGTTCCATTATTAAATGCTTTTATTATACTTGTGTGGTAAGTATCGGAAGCATCTAGTCCCGCTAATACTTCTTTGAGGTTAAACTTGATGTTTCCTCGGTACCGATTGTGGTGTACTTATACTACACTTCTGTATAGTGTTTTACGCAGATCTTCAGGTGGGTCCTAGAAGAGCTTCTTGATTGAGCTAGGAGATTTTATGGAGACTAAGGTTGAGCTGCACTTCATGAATCTACTTTGCAGATCATGAGTCCCTATTCCTTTTATTACTTCTTTTCTATTCTATTTTAGATAGTTTGACATGTAAATAGAGTTGATCTCATTTCTTTTATTTCCTCATGTACTTGTGCAACCTAGTTTTGGGGCTTATTGTTTTGGCCATGTTTTGGTCTTGCTTGTGGTTTTATCAGAAATTTTCACTATTATTAGATTTTTTCCATCTTAAACTATAATCTATCTTAATTAAAAAATGAAATAGAATTTATTTGTTAACTTCGAGGTAGCTTGCTTAGGAAGTTCAAGTAGGCTCCATCACCCTCTCGAGGTGAGATTTTGAATCGGGATAAGTTGGTATCAGAGTTCTAGGTTGTGTAGGTCTCATGAGTAATAAGAAAGTATGATAGAGTCTTGTGGATCGATATTGAGACATCTCCAAGAGGCTACATGATCTTAGGGAACTACCTTTCGTTCATTCTTTATCATGTGACTTATCAATCTGAAGTTTGAATTCTTTTTTTATTCTCTCGCAGATGGTGGAATATATTAATTTAGAGGAGTGGGATGGGCACTAGCCCCACAGGCTAGGGCTGTGGGAGGCCGTGGTCAAGGTAGAGGCATGTCCGACACTACCATTTGAGCCCCTGCTAGGGCAACCTACTGGAGCCACCAATAGCTCCGATGGAGGAGTAGGGTTTCGATATGGGTGAGCTAGTTGAACCAGCTCAGATCCTGGAAGGGCTTATTATTAGCTAGTATTTTAGGATGTTCTTATTCATTTGGTTGGTCTTGTGGAGGGTGTAGCATAGAGCAGAGTACTTCATGTGGCAACTTCTACTTCTTAGGCCGGGAGAGGGGCACAGACTCCCACCACTCACAATCTGGAGCAGGTAGCAGTTGGTTATCAGACACAGGTGTAATACATGTCATGAGACATCCTCATGTTGTTACACTTAGGCTGATAGTGGAGGATGCTATGTTTGAGGATGAGTGAGTAGAAGAGGTTTGATTGGTTAAGGAAGATGGGTCCTCCATGTTATGATGATGTTCCTTTGGTAGATTTACATGATTTGTTAGATGGTTGTCAGGAGATTCTTCGGATATTAGTTTTGTGGAGTCCAATGGGGTAGCATTAACTACTTTTCAGCTTCAAGGGCCAGACAAGAGGTGGTGGAAGTCATATGAGCATAATATGCTAGCAGGGTCATGTCCATTCACTAGGAGTCAGTTCTTATATCTGCTCTTAGAGAGGTTAATCCTCTAAAGCACTAGTAGGAGATGTGGGGTCAGTTCGAGCACCTCCAGCAGGGTCGTTTGTCCGTGACCGAGTATGACATGAGATTAAATGATCTAGTAAATCATGTAGTGTTTTTTGATCCCCATCGAGGTTGAGAAGTTGAGGAGGTTTGAGGGGTTGTAATTTGGTATAGAGATTACTATGGCTAGGGAAGCAGAGACTGATAATACATTTTTTAAGTCGTGGATATAACACACATGATTGAGTGTACTCAGAGCCAGAGCGGGGAGACCGTCGTGGCAAGGGGAAAGAAGCCTCGATATTATGGTAGTTTCAGTAGTACCTCGTTTGGTGGTAGGACCATTATGGCATAAGCCATCTTAGAAGGCCAGCTCCCTTAGTTTATCATCTCGCTCGTGATGTTCTAGTTCAGTCTTCATTTAGTGCATTACTAATATCGAGCTCCTACCGTGCTCCTTCAATTTAGGGTTCTTCTAGTGGGTACTCAAATTATCAGAGACAACCTCAGATTCAACAGCCATTCTGAGCTCAAGTTTATTTTGAGCGTGGAGAGGTAAAGAATATCAAGAGCGATTGCGCTAGATGTTATGGAGGTGCAACACATTAGATTTCTCATATAGTGACACCAATTCAAAATATTATACCATGTATTGTTTCGGTCTGTTGCACAGATGCATCAGTTCTATTTGATCCTATTTCTTCTATTCCTATATGTCATCATACTTTGCATCGTATTTGGATTTACCTCATAGTTCTCTTGATGTTTCTATCATGTATATACACCTGTGGATGACTCTATTTTGTGGATCGTGTGTATCGGTCTTGTTTGGTTACTATTGGGGGCTATGAGACCAATATTTACCTCTTGTTGCTTAGTATTGTGGATTTTGGTATGGATTGGTTATCTCTATATAATGCTGTTCTTGATTTTCAATCTAAGATCATGACATTAGGTAAGGTGGGTTTCCAAGGTTCGAATAGAAAGGATCTCTTTGGTAGACTTTTTGTAGGGAGGTTTCATAATGTCGGCTCAATGAATAGTTAAGCAGGGTTGTTTAGCCTACTTAGTCTTTGTAATAGATGTTAGTGTTGATACTCCTACTGTTGAATCAGTTCCGCTTGTTAGGGAGTTCCCAGATGTGTTCCTCCCAGAGAAATCAAGCATGCCACCTTATAGGAATATTGATTTTGGTATTGACTTGGTGTGGGACACTCACCCAATATCTATTTGACTATATCTCATGGCTCCAGCAGAATTGAAGAAATTGAAAGAACAATTGCAAGAGTTTTTGAATAAGGGGTTCATCAGGCCTAGTATATCACCATGGGGTGCTGCTGTAGTTTGTAAAGAAGAAGGATGATCCCGTGAGGATGTGCATTTACTACATGCAATTGAACAAGGTTACCATCAAGAACAAATATCTATTTTCTTGCATTGATGGCTTATATGACCAACTTCGGGTGTCTATGGTCCATGCATTTGATGAATTGTGTGTTCCATACATATTTTGATTCTTTTGTTATTGTGTTCATTGATGATATCTTTGTATATTCTCATAGTGATGAGGAGCACGAGCTACATTTGAGGACTATGCTTCAGATTTTGAGGGAAAAAATGTTGTATGTAAAGTTCTCTAATTGTAAGTTCTAGCTGGGCTCTATGGCATTCTTCGGTCACATGTTATCTAGTGAAGGGATTAAGGTGGACTCGAAGAAGATTGAGACAGTTCAGAGTTGTCCCAAACCTTTTACCTCTACGAAGATCAGGAATTTCTCAGGCCTGGTGCATATTCTTGGTGTTTTATAGAGGGATTTTCATCTATTGCATCCCCATTGACTTAATTGACTTAAAAGGGAAAACCATTCAGGTGGTCATACAAGTTTGAGGAAAGCTTTCACAAGGTCAAGATGACATTGACTACGACTCTAATGTTGGTTTTGCCTTCAAGATCAGGGTCATATAGAGTCTATTGTGATGCTTCAGGGGTTGGTGTTGGATATTTATTCATGCAAACGGTAGGATGATTGCGTATGCATCGCCACAGCTGAAGCACCATGAGAAGAACTACCTGGTGCATAACTTAGAGTTAGCTGCTATTATACACACACTCAAGATTTGGAAGCATTAATTATATGGCATATCTTATGAGGTATATACGGCTCACCGGTTTCTCTAGCATCTGTTTAAATAAAAATATTTGGATTGAGGAAACATAGATGGTTGGATCTGTTGAAGGACTATGATATCACCATTATTTATCATCGAGGGGAAGGCCAATGTAGTAGCTGACGCTTTGAGTTGAAAGGAAGACAACATAGGAATTTTGGGTTATAAACACCAATTTAGTTATAAACACCTCCATGAACATGATCAGGCTAATCAAACATCCTTCTAAACCTGCTCAGATCCAAAGTCTTTATATGATGCCTCTAAGGATAATAGATGGGTTGAATAAAAGGAGGAGGAAATAAAGTCTCTTTAAGAAAATAACAACTAGAAAGTAGAGTTACCATCAAGGAAGCTCGATATTATCTCTAAATGGATTTAAAATGTTAAATAAAAAGCCAATGGTGAGGTAGAAAGTTTCCAATAAATTCTTGGTTCTATTGTATATACAACAAGAAGGTCGATATTACCATGACACCTTTTTTCATTTGGTGAAAATAGCGACATCGAGGGCTATAATTTGCTTGGCAGCTTCCAAAGATTGGCATCTTTTCCAAATTTATGTCGATAATATTTTCCTACAATGAGAGCTTTATGAAGATGTCTATATGACATTAATATAAGGATTACATAGGTAGGGGGAGTATCAAGTGTGCAAATTTCTTTATGGCCTCATACAAGTATCTAGGCAATGGAATATAGTTGACAAATAATCTCACTAAGGGAGGATACTTGCAAAGTGTCTATGATCACTCCTTTTAATAAAAAATAGTAGGAGCAGACACAGCAATCATTTTTATATCTTGATGATTTATTGATTACTGGATGGAGCATCACAATGATAGATGAAATCAAGAAAATAATACAGGTGAATTTCAAGATGAAAGAGTTGGGAGAGATGAAATGTCTCCTAGTGATGGAGATCATGCGATCATATAAAAGAATACTACTCAATCAAAAAAAGTATGTACTAGATGTCATCCAAGAGGTGAGACTGATGGGGGCAAAATCTGCAAAGTCACCACTGGAGAAGAATAAAAAAATCGGTATAGTTGATTATGATAAGTATGTCAGGACTAAGGGAGATAAAGAGTTTCAGGATATTGGAGGCTATCAAAAGTTAATAGTGAAGTTAATATATCTGACTATAACAAGGCCTGACATATATTTTGCACTGCAAGTGCTAAGTCAATGCATGCAACACGTAAAACACTCTCATTTATATATAGTAATTGTCGACGCCCCATTTTTTAAAGACAAAATCGGGTTTACGATATTATGGACAAATAAACTCTGATTCCCTCTTGAGGAATCGGGTTATGGAATTATAAGAGTTGCCACCTAATGATTATAGTGCATTAGGATACTTTCTAAGAAGAGAAGACGGTTTTTTTGAAAGAAAACAGAGTTCGGATAAGGGCATGAGATTATCTCGAGGGAAAGGTATTAGTCAACCCCTTAAGATTCACTAGTGTGGTTCCCAGCAATTCTTAATTGTGGCTTTAAGAAGAGTAGAAGTAAACATATAATGTTTGCACATAGGGAAAACAAAGAATTTGAAAGTTTTGAAACAAAAGAGAGAAAAAAGACATAAGTGGTTTCGGAAAGACAAAGATTAATTGAAGAAAATATTATTTTTAAGAAAATATCACATCATATAAATAAAGAAAATGGGTCCTTGATTTAAATATAATATGGATCACATTGGTGCAATACCCAATAATTATTCTCATACGAGATATTAGCGCACCAATCTTCATATCTATATTCTACCCCTCCCACCCCGTTAAGGTATTTAATTAGTCTCGTTTACTTATTGCATGCTAGTACCCATCCCAACCTATCATTCCCGGGGTTTAATATTTCTTATCCTAAAAGGGGGAATGGAAGAATAGGCATATATGGAGTTTCAAAAGGATAAAAGACTAAGGCGACAAACAATAAAAGTAGCAAATATTGAGGGACGAACAAACACATAAGAGGCTCACATAAACCCCGTAAATCACATAGCATTTAGATTTAACTAGAAATACATACCAGTTGCAATTCTAGTACAACAGAGAAACAACAGCAAGTAGACAGCCAGACAGTTAACATGGACAACTCAAAAACTTTAGCAAGAACTTTGGAGTTCTGTCACGCCCCAAAACCGTGGGACATGACCGGCACCCAACCGGGTATCCCCAGTCGAGTGGACCTGGATGCCTTCCCATACCCACGAGTTACCCCATATTTTTCATTACTTTATTAACCAAATGGAAACAACTGTTTCTGATTGAAATTTGTCTTAACAAGCCATACATACATGATATAAGCATGGTTTACATATTACATTACCCAAAATACAAAGTACATAATACATGGTTGGTGACCCACATCTCATGTCTAGGAGCCTCTAAGGATACAAGACGCCAGTACTATACTTGGCGGTAACAAGGCTCCGGCTATACCTTCTTACATGAATCAGATAAAACCCGAAAATACAAGAACAAAGGTGGCATGAGTGACGCAGGGCCCCGGAAGGAAAGGGGCTCACCAATACAGCTGATGGGGAAATGAGGGAGAGCTACAGACGGTGGACTGGAGTACTTACTGAAGATCCACCTACAATCATATTACGAATGTAGCGCCCCCGGTAAAAGGGACGTCAGTAAATTTGAATTGTACTGGTATATATGAACAAAACTTGTCCCAAGTAAACTCAAGCCATATGCAAGTAGAAAAAGTACACAGCAATAGAAGCAACAACCAAACGCACATAGAGGTACAATTAGTCAAACAAAGGGGCAATAAATGCCCACAGGTTACAAACTCTCCTTCTGTCTCCTTTCACATATCTACATCATTGATTTAATAATTTTGTTCAATGTGTGTGTGTGTGTGTATATATATATATATATATATATATATATATATATATATATATATATATATATATATATATATATATATATATATATATATCGATAATGATTTCGATCACTTTTTCCACCCTTATTACCTCGTCCACCCTTATTACCACGGCCGCCCTTATCACACCAACCCATACCTTATTACACGGTGTTAAGGCGTACAACCCGCCCTCGCCGTAAAGTTTCAGTTCACAACAAACACAACCAAACAACAAGTCACAAAAATAAAGAAACAAGTACGCCTCAAGACATCACCACAATAGTGTTACAAGTGTTTCCACTACTATTAGTACCAATTTCATGAATTTCAACAATTCGTACTCATTTCAAGTTACCACCATTGCTCACAACATTTTAAGTATATTGTTATCACAAATAGCCTCGTTTCACCATTTACGGATTCCTTCAATCACTTGTTATTCAACTTTTACCCCAAGGTGCATTCACAATCAACCAGTCTCACAACTAACAAACATAGATATCAATTACCAAACAATTTACATACCAAGCAAGGGGATTTCACAAGAATCAAGGTTAGCTATACATACCTAGAGTCGAATTCCCTTTTTAAGCTCCTACTTTCAGTCACCAAGCTATCCAGCACAACCCTCTACTTTTATCCTATTTTCCCTTCACTAGATTCTAGGTTTGAGTGACATGTATGAGGGTTTTCTTTTGTTAGTTCAAAAGCAAAACATGAGACTCCCTTCCCTTAGCTTAACTCAAAAAAATTGGGGAAAAGGGTTAGGGATTTTACCTGTGAGAGTGGGGATGAAGACAATAACTTAAAATTTTCCGACCCAGATGGTTTTGGAGGATCAATTTGATGGAAATTCATTTCTTTCTAACGAAATCTCTCTTCCCATTCTCTTGTTTTGTTGAGAAAATGAGTAAAAATGAGGGATAGGGGTGTTTTATTAGAAAAGGGTCGGGTTTAAATTTTTTAGAGAATTGTTGTTTGCGATGGATCTTCGGTCAACTATGTGATAGCATAGCTGACATGCTTCCGCAGATTGGACCGCATAATGGTCCAAAATTACTGACCTCTCTGTTTAGGTATGCGGAGAGAATGCTATCCGCATACACCATCTGCGGTCGCATATTGTACGGAAGATTGACCTCTACATATCCTCGAGAAATTTGTGCGACGACTATGCGGTCTGCATATTAATTATGCGATCGCATAATGGACCGCATTTTCAACATCCATTTTGGCTACTCTCTGTTTCACTTTGAGGTCGATTTGCAGCCTACATATTGGTTATGCGATCGCATAATGGACCGCATTTTCAACATCCAATTTAGCTACTCTCTGATTCATTCTGCGGTCGATATGCGGTCCGCATACCTGATATGCGATCGCATTCCTGACCATTGAAATGACATTTTCCGAATACATTTTGACTCTAGATTTTAAGTGTAAAATTAGTAGAAAAGTATTCCAACACATCTATGCACCGGACTCTATGAGTTGCTAGGACTTGAGCACTCATTTTCACGGGGTCTTACATCCTCCCCCGCTTAAGATCATTCGTCCTCGAATGATAACTTCAAAATTCAAATGGTTTGAGAGCATGATATGCAAGTTCCTAAATTTTCACTAACCTTTTATAATTTAGTAAAGTTTTGCCAGAGTTTCCTTTGTAATATGGGCATATCCACCTGTCAGTGAGTCCCAAAAAATATTTCCAAGCACCAATACATAATATTGCTACCCCTATAACAGTTATAAAATGCACGACCTTCACACTTATACGTATTCAACCTGTCGATGCACTTTTAACCATTTTGGCACATCACAATCAGTAAAATTAAGCATTAATCATGTGTACTATCAAATCCATTTACCTATCACAAAACATGAAAAATTTTGGACACAACTTGACATATTAAAATGGTGAAGCATTTAGGAATTTTTACACGAAATGGGACACAATGCTAGTTTGCTTTAGCGATAAGGACTTATATAACAACTCCTAGGCTTATACGAACAAATGGGGGTATTTTACTTTCATCCCATCTTCCTCTTCCCATGTGGCCTCTTCGACTTTTCTGTTTTGCCACAACACCTTGACTGAAGTGATTTCCATATTTCGCAACCTACGGACTTGTCTATCAAGAATAGCAACCGGAATCTCCTCATATGATAGCTCTTCAATAACCTTGATGTCTTCAACTGGCACGGTGGTGGACGGATCCCCAACCACTTTCCTTAACATGGAACATGGAACACCGGGTGCACTAAGGACATTTCAGGAGGCAACTCCAACCGATAAGCCACCTGTCCGATCCTTTGAATAATATGATAAGGCCTGGCATATCTAGGACTCAACTTTCCTTTCTTCCCAAACCGCATGACTCCTTTCATGGGCGACACCTGTAAGAATACCCAATCACCTTCTTCATACTTAAATTCCCTTCGACCCACGTCCACATAGGATTTCTGGCTACTCTAAGTAGTCTTCATCCTTTCTTGAATGACTTTAACTTTTTCCATGGCCTGGTGCACAAGATCCGGCCCTATCAATTCTGCCTCACCAACTTCGAACCACCCGATTGGAGACCTACACCTCATCCCGTACAATGCTTCAAACGAGGCCATTTGGATGCTAGCATGGAAGCTGTTGTTGTAAGCAAATTGTATAAGGGGAAAATGATCATCCCAATTACTCTTGAAATCTAAGATACAAGCCCGCAACATATCTTCGAGCGTCTGAATAGTCTGCTCTGCTTGATCATCAGTCTGCGGATGAAATGCCGTGCTAAGGTTCACCTGAGTACCCAACAGTTGCTGAAATTTCTTCCAAACGTTAGCTGTGAATTGAGGCCCTCGATCCGAAATAATAGAAAGTGGAGTACCATGAAGTCTCACTATTTCCTTGATATACAATCGAGCATATTATTCTGCAGTATCGGTGGAATTGACAGGTAAGAAGTGAGGTGATTTGGTGAGTCGATCCACTATTACCCAAATTGAGTCGAACTTATGCTGAGTGCGAGGTAGTCCTATCACAAAATCCATATGGATTATCTCCCATTTCCATATTGGTATCTCTATAAGCTGGGTTAGCCCACCGGGCCGCTGATGCTCGGCCTTTACTTGCTGACATTTCCAACATTTGGATACGAAGTATGCCACATCCCTCTTCATGCCGCTCCACCAATAAATTTCCTTGAGATCGTGATACATTTTTGTAGAACCCGGATGCACCGAATACCTGGAATGATGAGCCTCTGCAATTACCATTTTTCGAAGATTATCTACATCTGGAACACACAACCTATCTTGATATCACAACACACTATCTTTGCTGTTGAGAGAGAATGCCGAAATCTTGTTTCTTCGAACCGGCTCCTTTATTTGTGCTAATGGTGGATCAACGAACTGCTTTTCCTTGTCTTCCACTACAAGCGAGGACTCTGCTACGTTGTGCACCATAATCTTCTCCTCATTCGGGGTCGAGATACAAACCCCAAAACTGGCCAACTAATAAACCTCTCGAGCTAGGAACCTCTGATCCGCTCCCAAGTGAGCCAAACTACCCATGGACTTTTGACCAAGGGCGTCGACCACCACGTTCGCCTTCCCTGGATGGTACAAGATGTTCATATCATAATCCTTTAATAATTCTAAACACCGCCGCTACCTCAAGTTTAACTCCGTCTGGTTGAACAAATATTGGAGACTTTTATGGTCCGAGAACATATCCACATGGACCCCATAAAGGTAATGCTGCCACATTTTTAAGGCGAACACAACTGCTGCAAGCTCCAAATCATGCGTCAGGCCATTCTTCTCGCAATTCTTGAGTTGCCTTGAAGCATACGCTATAACCTTCCCATGCTGCATAAGCACACACCCTAAACCGACCCTGGAGGCATCGCAATACACCACAAACCCGTACGTGCCTTCCGGAAAATCCAACACTGGTGCTGAGGTCAACCTTGACTTTAATTCCTGAAAACGTTTCTCACAAGGATTAGACCATTGGAACTTGACTGATTTATGTGTCAATTTAGTTAACGGGGAGGCGAGGGTAGAGAACCCCTCCACAAACCTCTGATAATAACCTGCGAACCCCAAAAAGCTATGAATCTCCGTCGCGGTTGTAGGTCTAAGCCAATCCTTCACTCCTGCAATCTTTTGGGGGTCCACTTGAATCCCCTTTCCCGAAACAACATGTTCTAGAAAAGCGACAGACTCGAACCAAAATTCACATTTTTAGAATTTTGCATACAACTGGTGTTGCTGAGGAGTTTGCAAAACAGCCCTGAGGTGATCGGCATGATCTTCCCTGCTTCGCGAATAAATAAGGATGTTGTTAATAAAAATACCACAAAGGAGTCCAGAAATGGCTTGAAGACCCGATTCATAAGATCTATGAAAGCTGCGGGGGCATTGGTTAGCCCAAAAAACATAACCAAGAATTCGAAGTGACCATAGCGGGTTCTTAAGGCTGTCTTAGGAATATCCCGCTCTCTGATCTTCAACTGGTGGTACCCGGATTGCAAATCAATTTCGGAGAAGAAGTTCGCACACTACAAGAAGATGTACCTATGGCAACAATTATTTTAGCAATGATTTAACAACCATTTCCATAGATCATGTGTGGTAGCAGTTCTAACCGTTACAATAGCATTTATGTGATATCGGCACACTTTAACTATAGAATTGTTGCAATTGTAAAACTGCCGTTTCCGTAGATTCATGTGACGTAACAGTTGTTTGAACCGTCCCAATAAAACTATCTACAGGAACTCTTTCGTTGTAAACATTTCTATTGGAACGATTATTTTTGCCCCAGTTATTTTCCCTTATAAATTTTATTATACCCGCCAAAACAACCCCTATTCATTTTATTTTTAAATTTTTAATAATATTAATAATACATATCAAATAAAAGTCTTTTTGGCAGTTAATTTCCTATTAGCTAGATCTCTGCTATGCGATACCCAAAACACCTAGGTCATGTTCTTCTTCACTGAACATCGAGAAAGTAGTGCCCCATCTCTCTCTCTCTCTCTCGAAATCTTCGATCTTCTTCTTCGATGACCTAGGTCATCTTCTCAAAATCTTTCT
Organism: Nicotiana benthamiana; assembly: GCA_034376525.1. Taxonomy (NCBI): domain Eukaryota; kingdom Viridiplantae; phylum Streptophyta; class Magnoliopsida; order Solanales; family Solanaceae; genus Nicotiana; species Nicotiana benthamiana. The sequence continues at coordinate 57,680,909 of CM067338.1, forward strand.
ATATACTCTGATACCTCTATATCTCTCTTTCTCCGACGGCCTAGGGTTCGTTGTTTTCGTGAGTGTCTGAACAAATTGGTTTTGGGATTTTATTCTCATTGGCGTCGAGAAGTTGTGGTGAAGCTTGGGTTCATTTGATTAGTGTCGACAATCGAATTTCTGGTGCTGAAGCTCGAAGAACAACTTCAAATTTCTGGAGTTGAGTGCCTGAAGCTGTTGCGTAGCGTGTGCAGTCCTTGACGCATCAGGTCTGATTTCTCTACGCATAAACTTCAGTCATTTTCTAAATTTTGAGGGATTTGTGATTAATTAATCGAATAGAAGACTGAACTTCATTACTATTATTTGGGATCGATCAATTTGAATCTGTGAATTCAACTTAACTCTTTCCTATTGTGAATTCATTACAATTAAGCTTGATTTTTTTAGCCTTAACTCCTTTTTCCTGTTGTGTTTGCCTAGAACTCCTTTTTCCCCCTTTTTATTGAAGTCAAATGTGTATCTTTATGTTCTACATATGTCAAGCCAAGGCTTCACTGTGCACCGGTGAATTATGTAGCAAAAACTAGCATTTTGAAGGAGTTCGAACGAGGTCAAAGACAAAAGTAGTTTAGGTTTGCCCTTGGCCTATATGGTTTAGTGGAAATTTGCGTAAGGAAGTAGTAAGAAAAGTATAACAAACTTAATCAATTACACGATATGTCAACAGAGTCTCAATCATTCAAGCTTCAACATTGCACTCAATTGTTGAAACTAAATATGCAAACTGACCTTTCCTAAATTGAAATTTAGGAAAGTCCACGTAACATAGACTTGAAGTGCTGTTAAAGTCCATTTTTTGGCGCTTCATATATGAGACGCCATGATTTGGATATGGTTTATGTTCTTTCTTTGTTTCATTTCCTTTTGTTTTCAGGTAAGTCGGACGACTTCTTGTGAAAGAAAGTGGCAAGCCGCTGGAGATATTAATGAAGATTGATGAGTTGGTTGGCTTTTCGCCTGATGAAAAAAATGAACTTTTTGAGGTTAGTTTTCTTCTTCTCTTGCCACTGTTTTGTTTTAATTCTTAGCATATGATATGTCATTTATCAGGTTTTTTTATTCTCAAGAAATAAAATTTGAACCCAACGTTATGTGTGTTCGCATTAACTGTAAGCAGAGTTTTCGTGATTGTGAGGTATGCACAATCAATTGCCAGTTGTTTGGGGTTTATATGCACTTGCATGTGTATTCAATTTATTTCAATAGTTTTCTCAAATTCCTCTTCTCCTTGGTTCATCTTCTCTGCTCTTCTCCTCTGAACTATTAGGTTTTACTGCATTCTATCAGGTGAGTTTTGTTTTGCGCTGCTCTTGTTCCTTCCGTTTTCTCGCGTTACCCATATATCTGGATCTGGTAATTTTTAAGTTCCTTTTCGAATCACAGTTTTTGTGATGATATTACCTGCATTTTTTCTGAGCTACTTGCTTAGTTTCGAATAGTTGCCCGACCTCAGTTAACTTTTCCTTCTGTTTACTTTTTGGCTGTGAATAGAAAAATGAGTTTTAGCTCGGGACTAAAGTGAAATTGGACATTAAATTTTAATATTTAACAGTGACTATAACTTTGGATGAAATTTGTCATTTATGGATGTGTCAATTTACTCTATTGAGGTGTGTCTATAAGGTAATGAATATGTGATTTGAGGATGTTGGAAGTTTAGAGCGTGCAACCTAATTACAACATGCGATATTGCTTTTTCTATGCAACCATATCTTACTAGGAAAGAACTGCTCCTGTAGAAGCAATAATGGATTTCCTTTATTTAGTAATTTACATCCTTGGAACATGTAATTGGTGTATTTCAAACAAATTAAAAGTTGCGCAGCCTCTATTTTGAATGAAACTGAAAATTAGTAATTTCATTTGGTTTTCTTAAGTTTTTCCTTGGACAACAACCTCACTCCCGATCAACATTGACTATTACTGAAAAAATGAAGCTTATGATTGTCACAAAATTTGACTTAATAGGATAAATTATATAACCGTCATAACCTGAATACTCCTACAAACTTTTAGTGCGGTTTACGAGTGGAAGGGATCAAAAGTTCCTGGGAGAGTAAAAATACGAACACTTTGGGCCACGGAGCCAACGTTTAAAGGGGTTTAATTTCTTGCACTCTCATAAATGTCAATCTCATATTGTATCCGCACATAAAGTTTCATAGACGCAGATGCAAAAATATCATTATGTTTGATAATTGGTTCAATCATCAATGTGATGAGATCTTGAAAAACTGGGTATAATAGTGAAGACAATGTATGTTTTTTTCTTAGAAATGTGTTGCATCTACCTGTTCAGTACTACTGTGTATGCCAATATTCTGCTATAGTAACATCTTCCAATTATCATTCTTAAGTCCTAACTACTCTATTTTTGCTAATAGTATATATTGCTTTATCTTAATAGACATCCCTACATGTATTGATGCTAAAACTTATTCTATTAATAATAACAATGTAACGCAACAAAAAAATGCCCCGTTGTGCTTGGGCCAGTGCTCAGCGCATGCTTACCTCCACTAGTGTTTATATACGTGAAAGCGACAAGGAAATTATTATTCGTTGCAAGAAGTAAAATCATCATGGTTACTTTCTATTGGTTCAGTCAAAGTAATCTTTTATCAACCTCAAATTTCAGATAAAACTAAATAAAGAGCAAGAAGAACATGAACAAAAGAAAAAGGAAAATGCAGAAGCTCATCTCTACAAAATCATCAATTTTCTTTCAGCTTTTTTGTCTCTATCCTTTAGTTCTTGCGTCTTTATACTTGGGAAATATTTAACTGAAATTAGTCATTTCATTTTCAGGTAGCTCGTGATGAAGACCTCGGTGAACAGATCAGAAAGGAGATTTATTTTGATATTGTGGATCATGATAAAATGCACATTTTTCGTATTCGGAAACAGATACCTTTTACTCAATTCAAGGTACGTTTATCATTCCATGGCATTTCTTTTTTTTATTGATTTGAAAATCCATACACATACTGCTGTTTTCAAACATGATGACCAATTTCATGAATGGACTTAGTTTTCCCTTGTTTCATGAAGAGGCGTCATGTGGAATTTGCTGCATATACAACTCAAAATATGGAAAGTAAACAAATGTACTTGTGTTTTGTATTGAGTAAAAAGATAAAACATCAAACTATGAGCATTATTGTAAGAACCAACTAAAGAAAATACAAAGAATCATTAAAATTGAGACTGCGTAGTTCTCATAATTAGGGTAGAAGGGTTCAAAATAAATTATTCTCTCATGCACAGGATAAACATATTTCTTGTGATTGTCATTGGTCAATCACCCTAAGACTTAAGCATGGCATGTGTCTGATGATACATTTGTTTCCAGTAGGAAGTTGCTAAGGAATTTGGTATACCAGTGCAATTTCAACGTTATTGGCTATGGGGAAAACGCCAAAACCATACATATCGTCATATTCGTCAATTGACAACTCAAGAAGAAATTCAATTCATAAGTTCTGTATGATAATCCTACTTTTCCGCAGTATTCTCTTGGTCTAAATTATAACTGCAATTTTATTGGTGATGTTCTTTGAGTATTTCAAAAATGAAGGAATACTTACTGTTGAGGTTTTCCCAAGCTGGCCATGATACCATTGTCACAAAAAAGGATATGTGGACTCCAATCCACTTAAGAATGTAAAATGCATTGCAATCCTTACTCTGGTTCCTGAAAATTTAGATTATGAACTTCACGTCCTCCAATATCGCCTTACTTAGAAAAATTTGATATATGCAGTTGCTAGTGAATAGGATCAATATTTCCGATCATGGGGGTTCATTCATTGTTGGTCCACAACTCCATTTCTCCCTCTCTATCTCTTTGTATCCTTTAAATCCTTCCTCCCCACCTTCTGTTAAGTATTGCAACCTGTCTGCCTACTTGAAAGTGATTTTCTTGAAGCGTGACAATTGTGGCGGGTATTATGATTATTTTTTCTGCCATTCTTCTATAGTACATTGTTTCTACCATGTTTTAAATGATGGTAGCACTTGATTAACTCAGTGTTAATGATCTTACATGCATGATATGTTTTCAGGTTGATCAACTGAGAGAAGTTTCAGATAAAAGGAATAGTGCTGAACTAAAACTATTTCTGGAAGTGGATTTATGCCTGGTAATGCATCACTTCCATAATTGTCTTCTCTTTAGGTGATTCACATGTTGCATTTTGAAAAAACTTTAATTTCGATTTCCAAAAAAAGAACAAGATTTTAATAACTTTTCTGAAAGTTGATGCTTGAAAGACTAAATTGTTCTCTCTTTTTTTTACATCTTGTGATATTATGTGTTGTTTGCAATAATTTGACTAGTATCATATGTTACATTTACTGTATTCTCATAGCTAAAGAGAAGTGCTCATTGGGTTTCAATAAAAAGACCTCTTATGCGCCAATAATGTAGAAGCCTCAACTTTGTATGCCATGCATACCTCTTGGGCTATTATCTTAGGTATTGTTTGTCTTCAATTCGGTATATAGTTACTTCGGGGGAAAAACGTTAGCTACTTCACAGGATCAAAAAGATAAAAAAACATCTTTATTTCAAGGACAAGATGATATCTCATTTACTACTTTTTTACAGCAATGGTCACTTGGAAATGTTAGTCGTCAGGACTTATGTATTACTTCAATCTAAATCATGTGTTGCAGCTGCACAGTCAGGTCTTCCGTTAAGGTACGAAATGGTCCAGACATTGTTGAGTCGAACAGGATATGGAAAAACCTATAGTACTAGATGACTTGGTCACAAACAATTTTTGGGCAACTGAAGCAGCGAATTGAAAAAATGCACGGGTATCACTTCTCTAGTGTAATTAGAAGAATGAAAGGGAAGATGCAACCAACATATTCTCTACTTACAATGTTACAATTAGAGAAAATGCTACATACCCGTTCTTATTTAATGACTTTATTTATTCTCTTTTGTAGGTGAAACAACTGAAGAAAGGGAAGATGGAGAAGGTGGAGCAACTGAAGAAAGGAAAGATGGAGATAGTGAAGATATAGACCCTACTTAAGAAAAACTTTGAGTTGTTGTCGATATTCTTAGAGTCTTTTGTTATAGCATTTGAAACATTAACTTTTGAAGTGTTGAACTTTAAAACTTATGTAATTGGGTTAAAACATTTTGCTATTATCATTATTCTTAGTTTATTGGATATGAAAGATAATTAAGTGTTTTATCTTTTTATTTATATAATTTCCAGATTATAATTACAAATATTTCTAGGTGGTAATGTTAATTAAACGTTTAAAATACCATAATAAAACCGTTGCAATAAGCACAAATGTCGTTGCCATAGACATTATGAACCGTTCCGATAGGTCTTGCAAAGCGTTCCATAAAGCGTGACAAGTTATGAAATAGAAACAAAGCCGTTACGGTAGCGCAATAAAACCGTTACAATAGTTGTAAACAAACGTTGCAATAGACTACATAACCGTTTCAATACACTATATTGTAATGGTTTCCAACCATTGTAGTAAAAAATATGGTAACAGTTTACAACCTTTGCATAAACTATACGGTAACGGTTTTTAACCGTTGCTGTTGAAACGAATACTCGTTGCTTCAGACAAAAGGAAAACCGTTGCGATAGATGGAACTTTAGCAACAGTGTTGTCAACCGTTGCCAAAACCGTTGTTGTAGATCGATTGGCGCGCGAGCGGATGTCACGGTTGCTGAACCGTTCCAATACCTCTATGGCAACGGTTTTCCTATCAATTGCAAGAGTTAACCAATCGTTGCCACATACCTATTTTCCAGTAGTGGCACCTTGCAATTGGTCGAACAAATCATCTATCCGGGGCAAAGGGTATTTATTCTTGATGGTGACCTTCTTAAGCTGCCATAGTCAATACACATCCGAAGCGACCCATCCTTCTTTCTGACGAATAGAACTGGATCACCCCATGGCGACACACTTGGTCGAATGAACCCCTTCTCTAATAAATCCTTCAGCTGCTCCTTTAACTCTCGTAATTCTACTGCCGCCATCCTGTATGGTGGAATAGATATTGACTGAGTATCAGGAAGCACATCAATCACGAAGTCAATCACCCTATCTGGAGGGATCCCTCGAAGCTCATATGGAAATGCCTCCGAAAATTCATTTACAACTGGCACGGATCCGAGGGCAGGCACATTTGAAGTGGTGTCTGCCACCCAGACCAAATGATAGACACACCCCTTCCTAATCATCTTCGAAGCCTTAAGGTAAGAAATAAACCTACCTTTTGGCACCACACAATTCCTTCTCCACTCAATAACCGGTTCGTTTGGAAACTCGAGTCTCATGACTCTCGTCCGGCAAACATGTTTAGCAAAGCACGAATAAAGCCAATCCATGCCCATAATAACATTAAAGTCCACCATCCCAAACTTAATAATATTGGTCGTGGTAACACGACCACACACCGTGACAACACATCTCCTATAAACTCGCACAGCTGAAATACAATCACCAACCGTAGTCGATACAGAGAACGGCTCAAAAAGCTGTTTGGGCTCAATCCCAAAATTCGAAGCAATAAATGGAGTAACATATGACAAAGAAGAGCCAGGGTCCATAAGAGCATAACAGTCAATGGCCTAAACAGACAAGATACCTGTAACCACATCTGGAGAAGACTCAGCATTCTGGTGACCACTCATAGCATAGAACCGGCTCGGTCCACCTCTACCACGATCCCCACCCCTATCTACACCATGCCCTGCTGGAGCTGGAGGACGCACAGATGATGTAGCAACTGAAGAACCGGAGGGTGGGGCGAATCCTCTACCCATGCCTTGTCTGGGTGCATGACAGTTTTGCTGGACATGACCTCTCACCCCGCAATTATAATACACCCGGATGTCCAAATAGCAAGTCTCCATATGGAACCTCCCACACTTGGGGCATGTAGCTCCTCCCTGCTGCTGGGGCCTCACCCCCAAATTACCGGAGTAGTGGAACCTTTTATTGTCAGAACCCGATCTCGAAGAACTACCCTACTAATGGATGTGCACAGATGGTGGCGCGTTGGCTGAAGACTGAACATATGACCGGGATGGCCCTGATGGCCCCCTCCCCGGAGCTGACCTCCGTGAGAGACCCATTGATCGGTACCTATTGGTTTTCTCCCTATCTGTTCGTATCATCAATTTCTTAGACTCAGTGGACTGAGCGAACCCACAATATTCCCATGGTTCATATCCGAGTGCAAGGCCGCTATAGCAGCCTCACTCACCACCAATGGACTAAGTCCTTGAACAAACCATCGAACTCGAGCACTCATGCTTGACACCAACTTTGGAGCATACTTGGACAATCTTACAGACTCTATGTGGTACTCCCAAACACTCATGCTGCCATACTTTAGAACCTCAAACTCTATGGCGCGGACTGCCATTGTCTCGGCATGCAAGAAATGAACATTAAAAGCATCCACAAATTCATCTCATCTAGCCGGAGGGCTCCCCTCCTCGCGGGAATCCTCCCATATCTCAAACCACGAACGTGATGATCCCTTTAACCTATAGAAAGCAAACTCAACCCCCTATGATTCTTTGGCCTTCATCACACGATGGGTCTTGTACATCTCATCAAGAAAATCGTGCGAATCAGTCTCCGGGTCTGTGCCTGAAAACTCTGGAGGGGCCAATCTCATAAACTGGTGGACTCTGGAGTTGGCAGAATCTCCCCGTTCGCTGGAAGACATAGGGGCATCGTGAGATCTCTGGGCCTGAGCAGCTACCAACTAGGTCAACATACGAATGGTTGCCCTAAGGTCCCTATCAAAAGCTTCAAGACCGGGAGCTTAAGCAATGCCAGGAATGTGAATATCAGCAGGAGAGATGGTGATTCCATCTGCCTGTGCTGGAATAGGAGTGCTAGGATCCGGAAGGGACGGGCCAGGCAAATTCAAAGCCGAGGAGCCACTCTCGCCCACGACATCAGGTACATTGCTGGTAATCACACTTGGAGTGGCATTGTCCTCAAGAACGAATCTAATCATCTTCTTAGGTGCCATCTCTGAAAATTTCGGAACAAGGCACAAGTTAGACACAAGTACTTTCACCGTTCACTTCACCGCACGAAATGGAATAACAAAGAAAGATTAGTTTCCTAAATGCCCGTGTACCCCTTCACTTATAGATATGGTCGACAATACACCGATAAGAAGGGCTCTACTAGGCCCGACTCCGAGACACCAAAGGGAATTTTTTTAAAACCTTAGTCTCAGATACCCTATTTTTTACACCCATAATCTGAGGGACATGACCGGCACCCAACCGGGTATCTCTAGTCGAGTGGACCTGGATGCCTTCCCTGACCCACGAGTTACCCCATATTTTTCATTACTTTATTTACCAATTGGAAACATCTGTTTATGATTTAAATACCTTTTAATACCTTTTACCCCTTTCTTTGTGTGCTCATTTATGCTTTCTTGAACTATTTAATTACTTGGTCCCCTTCCCCTATTCCCTTTGTATGTGAGTTTGTCCTGGGTCATATCAGCATTATGAAGTGCTGTATGTGATTCAAGACTAGAATCTTTTGAGTCTCTACTCAACTGCTTTCCCATTCCCTTCCCCCAATAGGCTGAGCTCTAATTTGGGTCTGTTCATGTCCTGATCATCATTTAGGCATAAGCTTGACTCTTTAAGAGTTTGCTCTTATTTGTTTGAATCTGAGTGGGAGGTTAGGGGTGTTCCAATCTATGCCATTACTGGGTATGACCACTTCCTGCTGAGGCTCCTCTCTCACTTTACACCTACTCATAGCTCTTAAGTTCTACTCCCCTATGGTAAGCCATGCTTAGGGACACTAGAGTTCCCTCTGAACTTGGATGCCTAAGGGATGGTAATTCCATACATTTCAATACTCTAAATATTTAGAGTGTAAGTATTGCCTGGGCTCTTGAAGACCCTTGGAACTTTGAAACACTCTAAGAGAAGGCCTTGGAATCTGGAATCCGAATTTGGTGAAACAAATGTACTGGATATAAAGATTGCATTAGGCAGTTTGGATTTAGTTATGGGCTATGATGTATTTATGTTTACTTTTGGCTATGTAATAATAACTTTGTATTAAAAGCTTGGGGAAAAGAGGGGCATCGACAAGAGGGGCATCGACAAGAGGGGCATCGACAATGTTCCTGTTGGACCATGAATTTTGTCTTTGGACGGTTAGGATGACGTCCTCAGACTATGATGTCCTAGGCCATGAAGAGCGTTAAGTAAAGTTTCACAGGCCGTGAAACAATGTTCTCGGGATATGCAGATGGTTCCTTCAAACTATGACGCCTTTGAATAGGTTGACGATCTTTAAGCCCATGAGAAGGTGGTAATCTTTCAGCGAAATGAATGTAAAGGGTGGCGATCTTTCAGCAAGAGCGAGAATTTAAAAAATGCAGGTGGCGATATTTTAGCCAAATGAATGCAAAGTTGGCGACATTTAAGCTAAGTGAATGCCAAGGTTGGCGATCTTTCAGCCAGAGCGAGAATTTAAGAAATGCATGTGGCGATATTTCAGCCGTTCGAAAAAAAAGTGGCAATATTTTAGCCATGCATGATGGAGACAGAGAATAGTATCGAAAGGCAAAAAATAGCCTTAAGCAACGCTGATGGAGACAGAGCTTAGTCTAGGAAAGAAGATAAGTAGCCTTATGGAGAATGCAGATGGAGATAGAGCTTTGTCTCGAAAGGAAGATAAGTAGCCATACGCAGGATGCAGGATATAGACAGAGCTTAGTCTCAGAAGGCATAAAAGTAGCCTTATACAGGATTGAGGTAGAGCTTAACCTCGGAGGCTGAAAAGTAGCCTTATGCAAAATGCAGACGGAGACAAAGCTTAGTATCGAAATGCAGATAGGTAATCTCATGCAAAAATGCAAAATGGAGGCAGAGCTTAGTCTCAAAAGGCAGATAAGTAGCCCTATGCAGAATGAAAGTATAGCTTAACCTCGGATGACAGAAAAATAGGCTTATGCAATATAGATGGAGGCAGAGCTTAGACTCGAAAGGCAGATAGGTAGCCTTATGCAGGATGGAGGTAGAGCTTAACCTCGGAAGGTAGAAAAGTTGCCTTATGCAAAAAGCATATGGAGACATATCTTATTCTCCTTTTATCTCCGATCATCGGGATGGTTTGACGGCTGTATATAGGGTTGCTATCTCCACCATGGATGGTCACTTCTTGATGATTCCATTCAAATTTTACAGCCAGATGTAAGGTTGATGCCACAACCCCAGCGATATGGATCCAGGGTCGCCCAAGCAATAAATTGTAAGATGCTGGCACGTCTATTACTTGGAAGTCCACATCGAACCAAGTAGGTCCCATCTGCAAGCACTAGCTAATTTTTCCAATGGTGGATCTTTGAGACCCATCAAAAGCCTTGACGTTGGTAGCTGCATCTTTGATTTTGTGCAAACACTTACGAAATGTCCTAAGGGTTATTAGTGGACAGATGTTAAGGCATGATCCCCCATTGACCATGATACTGGTGATGAAATAATCTTTGTATTGCGCAGTGATGTGCAAGGCGTTGTTGTTACTGGGCCCTTCTGGTGGTAACTCATCCTCGTGGAAGGTGATCTTGTGGCTTTCCAGCACCTGCCCTAACATATTTTCCATTTCTCCTCCTGTTATGTTTATGGGAATATAAGCTTCACTTAATATTGTCAAGAAGGTGTTTTTATGTGCCTCAGAGCTTTGTAGAAGAGCCAAGATGGAAATTGGCGCTGGAGTTTTGTTCAGTTGTTCAACGACCGAGTATTCTTTGGCCTGTATCTTTCTCCAAAGGTCATAGCGTCCATTTTCAATAGTACATCCAGAGCTAGTCATGCCCTGTGCAGCGATCGCCTCTCTAGTATATGCTCTCCCTTTACTTTTAGTCTCAATTGTGTAATCCCATGGTATGGCATTGGCTTGACTGGGGTCACTTCTGTCATGGAAACTGGAATAGTCACCCCTGGGGGTAACTTCAAACGGTGCAGGCGCTTTTGGGATACCAAACTCAACCTCGATTGGTTTTGGCGCCTTTGCAGGAGGCACTTCAAACTCGAGTGGTACACACATATTTACAACATCTCCCTCAGAGGGCTGGTTCAGAACAACAATAGGGTTGATGGTGACCACTGGCTTCTTAGGCTCATCTCCTTCAACAATTAGTCCAATTGACCCTTTGGGTCCCAATCATCCTCAACATCGATCACATGGACATCCCTACAATTGTGGCCAGGCAGAGGGTTGTTACGGACATTTGGAGCGGGCTCCTTTTCTACAATGACCTTGTCATCAATCAAAGTCTGAATTTTGTCTTTCAACGAGTGACACTCGTCGATGGTATGGCCTTTCATTCCGGAATGGTATGCGCAGGTTTTGTTGTGATTGGCTCATTGGGAAGGATTTTCTAGAGTTATGGTAGGGATAGGTGAAACATAACCGGCTGCTTTTAGTTTTTCATATGATTGGTCAATTGTCTCGGCTATGGCAGTATACTGTTTTGGCGAGTGGATGGTGTATAAATGAGAAGGTTGGGAGTTGTATGCTTTGTATATAGGTGCAGGTTGGTAATATCTTGGTGAAGTGGGTTGATATGTGGCCAGTGGAGGTGAGTGGTAGGAAGATGGTGGCATTTGTTATGTAGGTGAGGGTGCTTGGTAATTTATAGTAGGCTTATATGTGAGTGGAGTTGAGGGATAGGTTTGGTACTTCATAAGGGATTTGGTTCTTTGCGCAGCCATTACGAAATTCATGTCCTTTTTCTTTGACGTGCCACCAGACTGTAAAGCCTTATTGACAGCTTGAAATGCCTCGAGGTTAGTGACCATACTACTTTTGATACCTTCTTCGATCCTTTCTCCCAACTTGATGATGTCGGAGAACTTTTGACCCTCTATTAGCTTCAGCCTTTCATAGTATTGAGGATCCTGAGCCCGGACAAAGAACTTGTTCATCTGCTCTTCCTCCAAGGCGGGCCTCACCTTAGCATCTTCTGACCTCCATCGTGTAGCATACTCGCAAAAGATTTCTGTGGGTTTCTTCATTAGATTCTGGATATAGAACACATCCGGTGCATTCTCAGTGTTGAACCTGAATCAGTCCATAAAATCAGATGCCATGTTCACCCAACTTGTCCATTTATTTGCATCATGGCAGATAAACCATGATAAAGCATGGCCTTTCAGACTCCTCATGAACAACTTCATCTTTTATCCCTTCATACTCCTACCACCTTATCACAATATGTTCTCAGGTGGACCCTGGGATCACCTGTTCTATTGAACATCTTGAACTTGGGAGGTTTGTACCCCTATGGGAGCTCAACATCTAGCTAATTACAAAAATCTTCGTAGGTCAAACCCTCAACACCTTTGCTACCTTTGACACCTTGGACCCAGCTAGTTAGCTTCTTTAGTTCAGCAGCCAAATTTTGAATGAGGTAGTTCTTGTCATCTGACTAGGGTGCACTTGTGATTGGCTAGGAATAGTGGGGTACAGTGTCCGCAAAGATAGTATTGTTGTGGATGTGGTCGTTTGTGGTGTTTTACGGTTCGGGAATGAGTAGTGGAGTGTTGTTTTAGGTGTTTCAGGCTTGGGTATAAGTGGGTTGTATTGGTGGTTCTGGGGTATTTTGTGGAGGTACATGGTTCTTGCTGTTAACATCAGGAGCGGCAAGATGATTGACAGGCTAGCCAGGTCTCGGACTTGGTCCAATTCTTCCCAAAATCTCAGCAAAGTCTGCTCAAAATGAGCAGCTATCTCCTTGGTAATTGAAGTGTTCTGAGAAGTTTTCTCAAGTTCCTTTCTAGCGCTCGCATCTTGCATATTTGCTTTGTTCCCATTTTTGGTAGGACTTAGAGGAGAAGGAGGAGGTGGAAGACCCTTGGATCTTGTTGAGTATGCTGATGGTGCCAGAATGCACGAACTAACCAATAAGGAGGGGAATAAAAATAAAAGAAAAACATAAAGGTAAAAAGTTAGTGCGGATTCCGAGAAATAATATTGCAATATTTAAACACATTGTGCAGGAATATAAATCGCTTCCTAATTTGGGTGCCCGTTATGCCCGAGGAAGGCCCAGCGACAAATTAAATTTGGAGAACTTGTAATGCTAAATGCCTCATTTTATTGATAAAAACAAGACGAGTCTTAAAAAGAAAATGACTAAATAATAAAAGATGTCACTAATGGCCAATGGCGTTATTACACTATGAAAGCAGGAAATAAAAGGTGTTAACTACTTGGTCCCGGAAGGACCTTCCTCAGGTTGAATGTTCTCGTTGATTAGATCCTCCAGCTCGCACAGATTTTCCAGTAAAAATGACTTTGCCATGCACTCTCCTTCGCTCCCTTCAGCGTTTTGATAGTCGGTGACTCGTTTCCTCACCCTCCCTTATAATTCAAGCAAGTTGTACTCCAAGTATTCTAGCTTCTCACTAGCCTTGGTGACTCTCTCTTTCCATTCGTTGATTTGGTTGCTCGATAAGATGTTTCTCCACCAAGTCTGCAAGAGTGAGGGTATGTTTACCATACCGAAGTCGGGAACTTTGTTATTTATTTCCTGAAAATAAAAGGGTTAAGACCTAGACTCGACTATTTAAATCAATAATTAGCATAATGGCATTTAGTTCTCCAAATAAATGAACATAACGTGGAGGTGTCTATTTGGGTTTCGAGGAAACCCGATGGATTTCGGTTTAGGCTATCTTATTGAGTCATTATGCGGACAACTTAACTGACTCAGCTAGCGTTGACCATAATGCATGAACAGTTTAATGGAATAAAGTTTCTACTTTTGAAGCTAGACAAGGTACCTTTAGCGGACAACTGAAGAGGCAAATGCGTTGAACCGTCAATTACACTGTTGATCGACGGGTTTTACTACAAATATGCTTTTTCCACATTTAGGGGGTATAATAGCGGAAGCGCGCAACCACTCATTATAAGCGTTGCTATAGGATTTGTTTTTGGCATGAGTACAATATGATATTGACGAATGAAGTTACAAGAATAAAGCATATAGCATGTATTTTCACGTTCATAAAGATTATAATAAATGCTCGAAACATTACAACAAAATCAAAATAATGATAAGGCAGTAAAGAAAGAAATTAAAAGAAAGGAAAAACATGAAGAGTCAAGGTAGTAATCACTATAAAATAATTGAATGCACGAAATAAAAGCGATTTAAGAAGAAATAAAGTCACAAAAGTACGTAATGGTAAAAGCCTTAAAAATATTCCCAGCAGAGTCGCCATGTTGTCGACACCCCCCTTTTCTAAAGGCAAAATCGTGTTTACGACATTATGGAAAAACAACTCTCATTCCCTTTTGAGGAATCGGGTTATGGAATTTGAAGAGTCGCCACCTAATGATTATAGTACATTAGGATACTTTCTAAGAAGAGAAGAATGTTTCATGGAAAGCAAACGAGAGTTCGGGTAAGTGCTTGAGATTATCTCGAGGGAAAGGTGTTAGGCACCCCTCAAGATCCACTAATGTGGTTCCCAGCCATACTTAATTGTGACTTTAAGAAGAGTGTAAGGAAACAAACAATATTTGCACATAGAGAATACAAATAAGGTGAAAGGTTTGAAAGAAAAGAGATAAAAAAGACATAAGTGTCTTGGAAAGACAAAGATTAATTGAAGAAAATATTAATTTTTAAGAAAACATCACATCATGTAAATAAAGAAAAGGGGTCCTAGGTTTAAATATAATAGGGATCGCTGCAATACCCAGCAATCATTCTCACACGAGATATTAGCGCACCAGTCATCATATCCATATTCTACCCCTCCCACCTCGTTAAGGTATTAAACGCGATTAGTCTCATTTACTTATTGCATGCTAGTACCCGTTCCAACCTATTAGTGTTGGGGGTTTAGGACTTCCAATCCTAAAAGGGGAAAAGGAAGCATATGCATATATGGAGTTTCAAAAGGATAAAATATTAAGGCGACAAACAAAACACGTAGCAAATATTGAGGTACGAACAAACACATCAGAGGCTCACATAAACCCCGTAAATCACATAGCATTTAGTTTAGCATGTCTTGTATATACTGATTAGGTCTTAAATAATTAAACGGCGAACGGATTAGTTTACCACATGGAGTTGGATAAAAAGTCTGCATTAGGCAACCCGGGTCCAAATGTCAGAGGTTGAGGTATTTAAAATAACTTACCGATTAAGAATCTAATGCAGAAAAGTTTGAAACAGAAGGTTGGAAAATTGCTGGAAGTTCAAAGTTGACTTTGAAATTGACAGAATAGCTTAACTGAAAATACCGCAGAAGTATAAGGCAGTGTTTTCGAAAGTGATACATTTAAAAAAGAAACAGGCTGATAAAGATTGCTTTGTAAAAGAGATTAGGGAGTGCAGATACTTTAAAAGATAGAGTTAGAACTCTATTTCAAAAGACAACTAAAAAAGTGGAAGAGAAATTTAGGCAAAGGTTACTTATAAGAAAAATACCAGTTTGAAAGGAATTAAAGGCTTCTTTATAAGATTTTTGAAAACAGACAGGTTTGGATGAATTTTATTGAAAATTCCCAAAGCAGTTGGTAAATTAATACCAATTAAACGCATTAGATAGGTTTGAGTTCCTATAGGCATAATTTCAACGTCCTAATTTTTTAAAGGATCATTGATGTCATTAAACTGGTTACAAAATGAATATTTAACCTACAGTTTGCCTAGCGTTTAGACATTTCCTACAGGTATGATTTCTTTATGCAACGAGTTATTTTGGTTATTAAATCCTATAGGAAGGATGTCTACTGATTTTCACCATGGTTGAACATTAAATCCAATAGTCATGATTTCTAAAAAATTAAAAAGAATACAAAAGCCTATAGACATGATCTCTAGTTGATTTAAAGCGTTGAACATATAGGCATGATATCTAAGTGATTAGATAACAATATTGGTTCAATAAGCATGGTATCTACCCTTTAGCTATAAAGTAAACCCCTCCACACCCTTTGCTAATATTTTCCCGATTTCCATTTACAAGGTCATTACAAAATCAGAAGAAAGAATGTAAACAGAAATACATCACAACCTACATCTAGATCCAAACTGCCTAATGCAATCTTGGTCATCCAATAGCATGTGTTTCACAAAATCCGAATTCCAGATTCCAAGGCCTTCTCTTACTCAGAGTGTTTCAAAGTTCCAAGGAGCCTCCAGGACTCCAGACAATGCTTACACTCTGAATACTAAATATTGACAGAATAGTGCAAGTGTGGAATTACTAGCCCTCAGGCATCCAAGTTCAGAGGGAACTCTAGGGTCCTAAAGCATGGCTTACCAAAGGGGAATAGAACTTAGGAAACTAGGAATGATTGCAAAGTGAGATAGAGGAACCATAGAAGAGGGTGGTCATACCCAGCCATGGCATAGGCTGGCACATCCCTGACCCCCTGCTTAGGTCAAACAAATAAGAGGAGACTCTAGGGAGTCAAACCTAGGGTCTGAGTGGTGATTAGGACACTACCAGACCCAAGTTAAAGCTCAACACATAAAAGGGAGAGGGAATGGGATAGTATTTGAGTAGAGACTCAGGAGAGTCTAGTATTGGATCATGGACAACAATATAAGGGGCTACCATGGTTCATAACATTACTCACACACAAAAAGGTAATAAAGGGAAGGGATTTCCATACAAAAAGCATACACTGACATTAAGGAAAATATAAGAAAGCATAACTGACTAAAGATGCAAGGACATAGAAGAAAGAATAGAATATGCTATAGTTACAGGACATAACATATAATGAAGAATGTGCGGAAGAAGAAAAGTGAACACACGTAGTTGGAGAGCGTTATTTAACTAGAAATACATATCAGTTGCAATTCTAGTACAACAGAGAAACAACAACAAGTAGACATCCAGACAGTTAACATGAACAACTCAAAAACTTCAGCAAGCACTTGGGAGTTTAGAGGAGCTCCAGAATATTCAGACTGTAGGAGAGAAAGGAGTAGAATTCTCAGTAGTAGTAGAAAAAGTAGTAGTAGAGAGAGGGATAGTAGAGAGGGAACTGTTATTCAGTATTGAAAAAGAAGTATTTTTGATTTTCAGAAGTGTGAGGTGTATTGCAAAGGTGCAGAAAGAACTGTGTGAGAACTGAGAAGGTTGTCTCATTTTATAGTGCAAAAATGAGTAAACAAAAAGGCAGGAAATAAAATTTCAGTCAATCAAATAGGATCTCCCTTAGTCAAAGGAATTTGATTTCAAACGGAATGAGGAATTAAGGAATGGAAAATAATAAAAACCTTTTTACTGCAGCATAATATAGGGGTAATTTCATATAGCCTATTTAAGGTAAGGAACCCACTGTACACAGTTTCGAGAAAATAAGGAAAATACAGTATTCAAACAGCCAGAAATTTAAACGTCTTTGAATGTTCTTAGTCAGGAAAAGGGGGAAAAAGGTTAAGTTGTAAAATAAGTAACAAAATCAATCAAGCCTTAGTAAAAGGAGATTGAAATCAATCACAAGCTAACAGAATCAATTAGGAAAAATAACCCTCGTATATTAGAATGCTCGTATCAAACAAAAGAGACAAGCATACGAGGTTTAAAATTATAAATAGGAAATTCCAAATTGGTTATAAACTCTGCATGAGTTCGAGATCCCAGGGACTTTTAGAGCAGAACCCTATAGTCAAACTTGCAATGATTCAAACCCTAGGGTTTCAATACAATTAGGATATTGAAGAGATAAGACAAGCCCTTACAATAAGCTTACGGAATTCTTTCAGAGTTCCCTGAGGAAACACAGGAACACACGTAGCAAATTAGAAGCAGTAGAGTGAAAGCTTGTAAAGAACATGTTTTAGATTTTAGTCATAGAACGTAGGAAATAGTAAAAGAAACAAGTTTAGAACCCAAATGAATCCAGTAAAGGCAAACAATCTCAATAGGAGAATCAGTAAGAGGACATGCAAGGTAAATATGTAAATCATACTTGTAGAAACTAGTAGAAGATATAACAGGGTAAAGATAGAGATACATGCGTATTAACGGCAAACCATAAGAATAAAAGAAAACACATAAGATATAGCATGGACACACAAATTCACAGAAAGAAAAAGAAGAAGAATCATTTTAGGATTTTTGAAAACCCTAAATTTGAACAGACTAATTTTGAGAAGGAAAATTGGGGTAAAACATTAAAACATCGAGTATAACATTGATCTGTTACCGATCTAAGAAAATAAGGGAAGAAAAACCTCGAACAAGCTCTTTAGGGTTTCTCAAAAACCATAAAAATGAGAAGGCCTGGAACGATCTGGTCCATGGCTAGGCCTTTCAGAGCTTGAACACGTCAGAACGGAGCCGGAGAAGCTAAAAGAACTCAGATCGACGGAGGACTTGAACATGCCTCTTGAAAATCAAACCTCGAAAATCTTGAATAGTTATGGTCTGGGGTGGATGGAAAAGGGTATAGACTGTCCATGGCCTGGGAAGCCATGGACGCCGGTGGGTTTGGTCGGAGAAGACGGTAGGCGGCCAGGGTTTCGAGTGGTTTTTAGAGAGAGTTTGAGAGACGATAGAATTTGGGGACAGATAATTTGGAGAAATTATTTAGAGTAAGGGGTCGGGTGAAATTAAAAAAGGAAAGAGGACACGAGGGCCGTTGATTATAACAATCAACGGCCAGGATTTAAAGATGGGAAGCAGATGGGTTAGTCAAATATGTATGGGGCGGGTTGAAACTAAAATTAGGTAAATCATTAGGGGGTTGAAATTGGGGTTTGAACTGGGTGTAATTAAGGCTAAAATTGCAAAGGAATAGGGCTATGTTTTAAATAGCCACCTTTTCCCATTTTATTTAATATAAATAGATAAAAAATTTAAAAGTAAATTAAAAACACTAAACTGATTAATAATATATAAAAAATAATCTAAAAATATTAAGAATAATTTTATAATTATAAAATACAGTTAATTTAAAATAGGCTATAATTGCAATTTTATGCAATTAAGCTTTAGAAATTCTGAATAAATTTGTAAAAATGTGTAAAAATTATATAAATTATATTTTATTGTAAATATGAGAATGAAATATATTATTTTCCAAAAAAAGATAATTTGGGAATAATTTGGAATTTTACTATTAAAAAATAAACAATAAATTAATTCTAAAAATCCTTAAAATTTGAGGAGAAATACCAAAACCTTTGGGCATGCTTATATATCCATACATATACTATTTTGAAAGAATATGAGTATATATTAAAATATATAGGGAATAATTGGGTATTAGCAGTAATGAGTGTTATTAGATATGTCAAAAACTCAACAAGTATAGGGCTATTACTGAAAAAGGATTACTATAGTAGATTACAGCTTATTGTAATTTGATTGAGCAACTTTCCTAAATACTAGAAGATTTTTATGTGAATAAGTTGGGAGATTCAGAAATTTCATGGAAATCAAAGAAAAAATAAACTTTAAGTAGATGTTATACAGAAGTAAAATACAGAAGCATGGCACCAATGGTTGCTGAGTTGGTTTGGTTAATAGGATTATGAAGGAGCTTTGTATACCAGTGAGATTGTTTTGTGATAATAGAGTAGCATTGCAAGTTGTAACGACACGACCGACTGTTTTGAGCTTTTGCAATTTGATCGTCGGTTCTCGAGCATGATTTGCAACGTATCATGTATTATGACTGATGTAGAATGTTGGTTTTGGGTTTTATGAGAAATGATATAAATTTGAAAGAGTAATCTCTGTTGAAAGCTTTATATTTGAAAGGTTTGACCAAAAGATAATTTATTTGTATATAATCTTGAATCATAATTTTTATGATTTGGTTAGATTCGTTGAGTGATTTATGACTTAGGAGCGTGATCGGAATTGGTTTTGGAGGTCCGGTGTAGAATTAGGCTTGAATTGGCGAAATTAGTATTTTGGTGAATTCTGATTTTTAGGTGAGATTTTGATCCGAGGGTCGGAATAAAATTTCCAGAGTTGCACTAGGTTCGTTATGTGATTGGGGATGTTTTTGAAAAATTTCAGGTCATTTTGATGTGATTTTGTTGGGTTTTTTATTAAAAGCGTGTTTTGAAAGTTTTTTAGAAAACTTAGGCTTAGATGGAGATGATTTGGTAGAATTGATGTTGTTTGGTGTGTTTTGATGATTGGAACAAGTTCGAATATAGTATTGGATTGTGTTGGTACTTTCGGTTGAGGTTTCCGGGGCCTCGGGGTGGTTTCAGATGGCTAACGGGACGTTAGGACTTGAGTAAATTGCAGATTCTGCTATTTGTGGTGTTTTTTAACCTGCGATTTGGAGACAACAGGTGCGGTATCATATATGTGGGAATGTGGGTTGAAGAAGCGGAGAGGCAGATGAAGTCTTGGAACCGATGATGCGGAAAAAGGGCCGCATCTGCGGCTCTGCAAATGTGGTTGGGAGGGACTTAAGTGAATTCCGTAGATGCGGAGAAGTGACCGCACAAGCGGACACGACTGTGCAGAAAGTATAAATGGGTCTTCTTTGCAATTTTGAGGGGTTTATTCCTTTGAATTTCGGACTTAGAGATTTTTGGGCGATTTTGAAGAGGTATTTCTAAGGAACTTCGATAAGGTAAAGATTTTGGACCTAAAACACAATTATATGGTGATATTTCATGAATTAGGACTGAAAATTAAGGAATTAATGGACTAAAAATGGAGGTTTAGGGCTTGAGTTTAAGAGCACTAAATTTAAGGATTTGTGGAGTCAATTGAACACCGATTCTTGTATTTTTCATATATATGAACCCATAGGGAGGTAAGAAGTCTAATGATGTGAAAAGTTTTGAGTTTTGAGAAGTGGGTTCGGGGCTCGGGATTTGCTAGTATCGAGATTATTGATATTTTTTGGTTGTTTCGCTTGCGTTTAGCTCCTTTTTCATATTGTGATGTATTCGTCTGCTTTTGGTTAGATTTGACATGCATGGAGGCTAATTTTAGAGGTGAAGGCATAGCAAGCTAGAGCTTTAACCGGTTCGATGTGAGTAAGGAATGAATATGATGTCTTGAGGGTTTGAGACCTCGGATTTTTATATCGTAGTGCTATGTTGAGATGAGACGCGCGCTTGATGATGAGCGCGAGGTCGTCCACTATTGGGAATTGTGACTTGGTCCCTCCCGAATAATGTTTTCACCGTGTATTTGATTGAAGCCTATTTGTAATCATCATTATTTGGACTGAATGTCATATTTGGACTTCCTGCCAACTATTTGAATCCTTTGGGGACTTTCTATCTCTATTTCCTCATTGTTTGGGTTAAGTACTTGAACTCAGTCGTACCTTTTTCTACCATTTCAGCTTAGCCATTTTTACTCGATTTTTGAAACTTAAATGACATTTCTAGTTAAGTTTTGGGATGAGAACTACTATTTTCCTAAATGCCCGAGGGGCTTATATGATTTTTGGACTGATTATGGCCAAGGGCGAGTTATGAGGATATTATGGGATCGGGTTGCATGCCGCAACCGTGTTATACTGATGTTGATACGAGGCCGAGGGCCTAGATTGGTGCAACGAGATGGCTTGTTATTGCGTTTTGGCCGTTAGGACCCTTCCGGAGTCTGCTCACCCTCAGTGAGTGCCGTCGAGAATAAATAAATGGATTTGGGCTGCATGCCATAGTAGGTACTATAGGGTACCATTTTCATGACCCCAAACCCGGTGGTGATGGCGCCCAACCCAACGGCTAGGCAAGCCCGACCAAATGTGCTTCCAACCAGAGCTTAGAGCTCAAAAACCATTTATTTTAAGCCATTAATAGTGAGGAAACCAAAATAAACTGATAGTTGTATAAGTATCTCGAAAATCTCACAGAACAACGTATTTTCCCAAAGGCCTGGGGTCACAAGTTTTATAACCTCTAAAAATACTGAATACATGTCAGAATGAGGGAAATACAAGTGTCAGAATAACTAGAAAATAACTAGAAGATCAGAGAAATGGATCCTACGGACGCTGGCAGCTACCTCAATACTCTGTCAAACTAATAATCAGCAACCGCACGCGCAAATCCTCTGAAGTACCTGAATCTGCACACAAGGTGCAGGGAGTAGGGGGTGAGTCTACCAACTCATTGAGTAATAACAGTAAATAAAGCTTCGAAAGCAAGAAAATCCAATAATTACACAAAGTAAGCTAAAACAGTGTATAACAGTATCTGCAACTGAACAACAATATATATATATATATATATATATATATATATATGTGTGTGTGTGTGTGTGTGTGTGTGTGTGTGTGTATGTGTGTGTTATGCAAATGCATGGATGAAAAGCAGTGTATATAATGGTACAATCCAGTACCTACTGCGGCGTGCAGCCCGAGCAACCCATATCATTTATCGTCGACAACGCTCACTGGGGTGTGTACATACTCCGGAGGGGCTCCTTCAGCCCAAGCGCAATAACCAGCCATCTCGGGGCGAATAATCAAACAAACCATCTAGTGGGAAAAATCAATAACCAACCATCCCGTGGCGACAATTAAAACCGGGTCAGTCCATGTTACTTGATCACTCATATCACACAGTGTCCATGTTACCACTGTTTCCAATCACGGCTACGGTGCGCAGCCCGAGCCACCCAAAATCAGTCCACAGAATATATCACAAGCCCATTGGGCAGTTATAAACAATGATCCTCAGCCGACATACATTTAAAAGATAGCATATGAGTTTTGAACATTTGAAATACGGCTGGGTTTTGAAAACAATGTTTTAAAAACATGGACTGATAGTAAATGATATGCAATCATGCTAAAACAGCAATACCAATTCCCGAAAGATATCACAGGTCAACACTAGGCCCCAAACACGGCATAAAGCCTAATAATAGTCATCACAATGTGCGTATCATATGCCAATATAGTATAAATCTCACTCGGGATGGATCAAGTCACAATCCCCCAATAGAACCCGACCCCGCACTTATCATGCAGTGCATGTCACACCTCAACATAGAGTTACGATGTGGAAGTCCGGGGTTTCAAACACTAATCACAACATTTACTTGCGTTACTCTCTTCGAACCGATGAAATCCCAAGATCGCGATGCCTTTTCCTCTTCGGCCTCCTCGCGCGTCGAATCTAAACAAAAACAAAGCGAGTACATCACAAATTTCCAATGGGACAACACCCAATCGAAAACAATCGAGAAATAGCAAAAATCTCGAAACTAGCAAAACCTGAGCCCTGGTCCCGCGTCTCAAAAAATTATGAAATTTACATTTTCGGAATCCTCGTCTTGCCACGAGTCCGTACATATAAACTTCATCCAAATCGGAGTCCAATTGCTCCTCCAAATCCTCAGTTTTCATTTGAAATTTCAAGCCCTAGTTCATCAACTTTTACAGCCAATTTTAGAGAATTAATGGTTGAATCTTCAATAAAATGACGTATTTAGACCACGAGATATACCTCCAATCACTTCTCGTCAAAATCGCCTTCAAAATCCGTCAATTGGCTCTCAAGGTGTGCAAAAATGGCAGAAAATATGAAGGGTTCGCGACTGAAATTCTTTTAAAAAGCCCTTCTGGTCCGCCAGGTTTAACCCTACGCGAACACGGTCAACACCCCCGCGTTCGCGATGAAAAAATTCCATCTGACCAAAAATTAACTCTACGTAAACGTGACCCCTGGTCCACGAACGCGATGCCCCGCCTCTTCCTCTTACGCGAACGCATTCCTATCATTGCGACCGCGATGGCCCAACTCCCTCTGGCCTACACGAACGCGTCCACTCATCTCGCGAACGCGATCAAGAACAACCCCTCACTACGCGATCGCGACCACACCTTCACGAACGCGAAGGAAAAATGCCTAGAACCCTAGATTCCTTCTACGCGTTCGCGTCCACCACCACGCGAACGCGAAACCTTAGGGTCTGCAACACCAATAGAAGAAAATCTGCTATATTTCAAAACCAAGAATTCTTCCGTTAACCATCTGAAATCACCCCGAGGCCCCCGGGACCTCAACCAAAAGCACCAACTTGACTTAATACCTCATTTAAACTTTTTCAGGCCATAGAAACACCAATATTAACATAAAAATCACAAAAAATCATTGAATTTCATCCTAAGATAAACTATAACTTTCCAAATTCGCATTCGATCCAAAACCCAACCAAACGACGTCCGATTGACCTGAAAATTTGCTGACATATCCAAAATCACCTAATGAAGCCTTTTCAACTCTCGTAATTCTCTTCCGACCCCCCGATCAAATTGTCACCTATAACCAGATTTCTCTGAAATTCAAACTTCGCCAAAATAGGCTAACTTGTACACAGGATATCCGAATTCACTTCCATTTTCACTACCAAGTCATAAATCACTATCTGAAACTAGTCGAATCACCGGAAATTCATTTTGGTCCCTCTGACTCATAAGTCAACATCGGGTTAACTTTTTTCCAACTTAAGCTTTCCTTCAAGGGCCTATTTGTCTCATTTCTATCCAATCCCAACCCAAAATCTCTTCAAACTCACGGAACACGCATGTCAACACACGGGAAAACATAAAACAGGGATAACATGGCTGAAATATAAGAGACGATGGGTCGGGTCTTCACAACCATTCAATGTGTTGATTTTGTTTCTATGTCTGTCACGTAACTGCTTATCTGTTGTAGAATTTCCATACTTCTAATTTCATTAGTTTATCGCTTTCATATTACTTGTTTTAAACTGCCGCATTATAGATTACTCTGCGTTTCTCCATTATTTCTTATTCTCAATCATTATTTATGTCTATTATTTAGTGGGTCGGAGTACTCACATTACTCCATCCACCTTGCGTGCAGATCTAGGTGCATCTGAGGTTGAGTGAGGATTTTAAGTTGAGCAGATCATATCCGGGAGCATCGAGGTAGCTGCATGCCGTCCGCAGCCCTGATCTCTCCCTTCCAACCTCTATTTTATCTGCATTCCATAGAATAATATGTATTAGGCTATTAAACTTGTATTATAGGCTCAGACTTGTTACACCGGATCTATTTGGGCTATGTAGTAGTTTTATCGTTTGAATTTCCGCATATTTAACTTTTGTTTCATACTTTTATTATGGAAATTTGGCATTGCACTGTGTTAGCTAATAATAAATTGTAAAAAAGAATTGGTTGAGGTTGTTAATTGGTCAAGCTTGTCTAGCAGTATATTGGACGCCATCACGATCGAAATTGAATCGTGATAGAAATAGTTGTTGACCTTATCTATCATGAAAGGACCAAGCATATCGAGATAGAATATTATTTTGTGAGATAAAGAATCAAGGATGCAGTGATACTACCCCATTACTTTCCTACAAAAGAGAAAGTAGCAGGCATGACCAATGGGTTGGATATTTCTCAACAACAGACATGCAAACATTAATGTCAAAGGTGGTGTTGGAATCTTTTCATTCTCCAGCTTGAGGGGAGTATTAAGATTTAGGAAGGTAGGGACCTATGTGTAAGTAACTAGGAATATAATTGAAGATAATAAAACTCAGAGGGGTAAAATAGAAATATAGTTAGAGTGGAGTTGTTAGTCAGTTAAAAAGGAAAGTATTCTCTCAGAGAGAAAAGTACAAATTTTATTTTACTTCTTCGTCAATAAACCTCTTCTCTATTCTCTCTACTTTCATCCTCTATAATGTTTTTTCAATTTCTTTGATTTGATGATTGGAGGCTGTCAGATTGAAAGTAATCAGCTGAAATTTCACAAATTAACAAGCGCATAAATTATGAAAGCTTAGGCAAACTTGAGGCCATTTGCTATTGCTATAAGGGCTGCTCGCTTTTATGCGGCTTGACTTCGCTATCGCTCGTAATGATCGACAGTATTCCTGTCATACCAGAATTCCAATTATTTAAAGGTAGAAACTTCGCCAGAAGCAAGCAAGATGAGGTCGCTCTGTTTCGTAGACAAGGCTCGTTCCGTACTTTACATAAAAAGAAAAAAATCTCCATTCTCTATAGGATAGATTGAAAATCTTGTGTCATTTTAATTTTCTCTTTACGCAGAACCTATGTTTTCAAATAGGTGATACGCATATACATTGGCCTAGAAAAGGGATCACTATTAATAACAAGCACATGTTCCCATTAAGTTATCACTCAGAATATCTATTATTTTAAAGTACTCTCTCTGTCTTATTTATGCGATATTTTTATCTCTTTGAGATTCAAATTTCTTAATTTTTACCGTATATTATGATATGGAATCTTCAAACTTTTGGAAATAAAATTCATATAATTTAAAATGACGTAAAATTACTATAAACCACAATATCTAACAATTCAGATTATTTGAAAGGCATATAAAATTATTATGGTCAAAGAATAATTTGTTGACTTTTAAAATCTCAATTCCACCAACTAAATTGCAATGAAAAGGGTAATTATGTAAGGATCTGGTAGATCGTTTTGAGTTCTGGATTTCCGTTTCGTGATTTGTGACCTTGAATAACTTCATTATGACTTGTGTGCATGATTTATTTGAATTTTTAAAAAGTTTAGACGTATTTTTTTAAATAAATCTTGATTTTGAGCTTTGATATTGTTTGAGTTGACTATAGATAACACTCTAGGTAACCGTACTCGGATCAATATTTTTTCTATTTTCATTACGATCCAAATTTCTCTCCATAGGATGTCGTGATGGTACATAGTTTCTATGACTAGGTAAGCCTATATAGAAAAAAATTAAATAATGATTAAAGTCTTAATAAATCAGCAACTAATATAAAATAAACTCTGCAACTCAGCATATAAAACTTTCCAAAAACACGGTGAATACAAGTCACAAGATTTATAATATGGTACTGAATATCACCATACATCAGTATCAAAATAAAAGAAGAAAATAAAGTAATCTAGGTAGAGGGTGACTCTGAGGCATGCAGATTGTCACGACCCAAACCTATGAGTTGCAATGGGCACCTGGTACACGTCTAAATTATACTAACGAAATAAGTAACTCCGAAGAAAATGGAGCACGCCAACATCTTCCGCTAAGCTGATAGTCTACTTGGAGGACTTTCGACCTGTCTATCAGGATCTGCGGGCATGAAACACATCGTCTCCAGGCAAAAGGAATATCAGTACGAATAATGTACCGAGTATGCAAGGAATATAAATAAGTACATAACAAACATGGAAGAAATATAGAGTAAATGACTGAACCTATAAGTCTGGATAACTTTGTAAATCATGAAATAATTATAGTATCGTGCGTATGCATAAGAATGTCATGTCGTGAATAGGTACATGTTTCATAACATTATTAGGCATCTGAGGGCATCCCATCATATCATCCCAGCCGTTGTAAGAAAAATCATCAACGTATACAAGCTGATTAGGTGGTGGTGCATATATAACATCAAAACCTTTTCCCATATCCCATATACATATAATATACATATATACGTATATAACGCCATCTGGTCATGGCTCAGATATCCAGATATGTCTACAACAACTGAGTATATGAATAAAACTGCTATCGTTAGGATAGAAGGAGACTCTTCGGCTCTGCGAACACGGCAGATGCATACCTGAAGTCTCCAAGTGTAGCTCTGAAATAACTGATAGCGTGCTCGACCAAAAGTACCTGTATCTACACAATAAAAAATATGTAGAAGAGTAGCATGAGTACACCACAACGGTACTCAGTAAGTTCCAAGCCTAACCTCGGTGAAGTAATGACGAGGAAGGTCGAGGCCCTACTGAGATGAACATAAGAAATAATATAAGATAAAAGATAGTAGATAATGAAGTAAATCCTCAATATCTAGCAAGACAGTAAGTAAAACGGAACAGGCTACAAATACAATCTTGAAATACAAGAAAAATCGCTCAAAATTCAGGATTCCATATTGAATCTCCGGGAATTGAACCCGCAGTCCATTCTCACCAATTAACAAAGGATCCCCTGAAAATTGAACCCGTAGTCCATCTTACTAAATAACAGAGGATCTCCCAGGAATCGAACCCGTAATCCGTCATATCTATTTAGAGGATCTCCTAGGAATTGAACCCGCAGTCTATCATACCAATAACAAAGGATCTCCCGAGAATTGAACTTGTAGTCCATCAAATCAATATCTGAGGATCTCCCAGGAATTGAACCCGTAGTACGTCGTACCAATAATAGAGGATCTCCCGGGAATCGAACCCGTAGTCTGTCATACCAATAACAGAGGATCTAACGGGAATTAAACCCGTAGTCCATCATGTCAATATCAGAGGATCTCTTGGGAATTGAACCTGTAGTCTGTCATACCAATAATAGAGGATCTCTCGGAAATCGAACCCGTAGTCTGTCACGTCAACATCAGAGGATCTCCCAGGAATTGAACCCGTACTCCAGCATATCAATAAAACACGTCACAACAAATCAAAACTAATAGGAAGAAACTAAACAAGTAAAAGTCTAGGGTCTAGCATGCTCGCAGGAAGACAAATATTGCAAGTTAGTCAAGTAGATAAAAAAAGTAACTAACATGCTCTCCTTAAGCTAAAACAAGTGAAATTGCACAAGTACCCACCCGTCACCTCGAGTACAAGGCATTTTAAACAATATTAAAGATATCCTAAGGGGAAAGGTCCCCCACACAAAGTTAGACAAGCCACTTACCTCGAACCGGTGCAAAACCGCTAAGAAACAATATCCTTGCCACGAGTATCCGACTCCTAGTGGCCCAAATCTATTCAAACCAATTACATATCATAAATAACATAGCAAGTAACTAATTCCATTGTTAAAATTAATGCTAAAGCCCGAAAATAGGTAAAATGACCAAAATGTCCCTCAAGCCAATGTTTCTGAATCGAATAATTTTTATATTTTCAGAAATCTCGTACTCTCACGAGTCTAACCATATAAAATTCTCCGAAATCGGAGGTCAAATGCCCTTCAAATCATCAAAGTTAGGTCTAAGAACTTTACCCCAATTTTTTAATCCATTTTTATCCTTAATTCAAATTCAAAAAATAAATTTAACTACTAAATTATGGATTAAATCAAGAAAGGATCATAGAAACATTACCCAGTAATCTCTTCTTCAAATCTCTCTCAAAATTCCCTTGGTCCGAGCTCAAACTTGATTTTTCAACTTATGAAATTTAAGCCTCGGATAAACCCCTTTTCTCTATTGTGATTTCTGCTTCTGCGGCTATATGACTGCACCTGCGGTCACCACTTATGCGGCAGAGAAACCGCATATGCGGTATGACTAACAATGCCAGGGACCGCTTCTGCGGCTCAGGACCGCTTATGCGGTCACCGCTTATGCGGTCACCGCTTATGTGGATCCTCATCCGCTTCTGCGGTCCAAGATCAGATCCCTCAAAACCGCATCCGCGACTCCAATGCCGCATCTGCGGAAACCGCTTATGCGGCTCCCCTTCTGTAGATGCGAAAACAACAGAAGCAGCAGCCACAACCCATGCAAAACTCTCTAATTTCTCCGATTAACCACCCGAATTCACCATGGGGCCCTGTGGACCCCAAACAAAAGCACCAATACTTCCAAACACCACATTCGAACTTGCTCGAATTCTTAAAACTCCACCATTAACACCAAAATCCTCATTTTTCATCAAATTAAAGCCTAAGTTCCATCAAAACTTCAAAAACTCGCTTTCGATCAAAAACCTAACCAAAACACGTCCGATTGACCTAAAACTTTGCACGTATGTCCGAAATGATATGAATGTGCTACAGAAAATTCCGGAATCCCCTTCTGACCGTCGGATCATAAATTCATTATCAAACCGGAAACTTCTAAATTCTTACTTTCGGAATTTCTAGCCTAATTGAGCTATGGACATCAAAAACACATTCCGGACATGCTCCCAATCCCGAAACCTAACAGACCTAACGGAACCATCGGATTTCCATTCCGAGGTCATCTTAACATTGTTCCGATTACGGACCATTTTCTAAAACATAAGCTCTCATTTAGGGACTAGGTGTCCCAAATCACTCCGGATTCTATTACCGAACATCCCGGCAAACCAAAATAGCAGAAATAGAATTAGGGGATGCAGTTAGTAGGAAACGGGGCATATATTCCTAAGACGGCCGACATGATCATCACACTTATGCACGCAAGGCGTTGCATCTGCAAAGCCACAGCTACAGAAAAATCATCGCAAATGCGGTTCCCGCTTATATCATGACTTTCCGCTTCTACAAATAAAAGGTGCTTCCATAGAGAAAAGTCACTTCTGTGCACATGCTTATGCGGATGTTTTTCGCTGCTCCGATCCTATCTGGGAATGCCAAAATCTATTCTGTGGATCAAGCGTCGCTTTTGTTGTGCTGCACTTGCGGCCCAAGGTGTGCAGGTGTGATTGCACTTGATACAACCCAGCTTTAGCAATCACACAAGTCCAAATTTAAGCCAAATTCAATCTGATCGCACCCGGGGCCACGAAGACCTAGGCCTAATATATCAACAAGTTCCAAAATACGTTATAGACCTACTCAAGACCACAAATTATATCATGATTGTCAATTCTACGAATCGCAATCCAATTCAAGCCTATTGAAAACATGAACGTCTAAATTTTAAAACTAATGACGATTCATACCAAAATAACTCCGATTAACTTTAAATTTTTCAGACAAGTCATAAATGACATGACAGACCTATTCAAACTTCCAAAATTAAAATCTGACATTGATATCAATAAAGTCAACTCCCGATCAAACTTTCCCACCTCCCAAACCTTTAACTTTCTAACTTTCACCAATTCAAGATAAAACAACTTACGGACCTCCAAATCAACTAGACACGCTTCTAAGTTCACAATTACCATACTCAGCAATTAGAATCGTCAAAACCCTATTCCGGAGTCTTCTACATAAAATTTAAAATTTTTTTTTGATTCAGTAGCAATATAAGTATCATCACATGAATAAACATCAGCCCACATAAAATTTAAACTATGGTCAACTCTTACAATTTAAAGCTCCAACTTAGGGACTATGTGTCCTATTTTACTCCGACACTCACTTGAAACCAAGACCAAACACCCGTGGAGAGTCACACAATCATAATTCAACATAGGGGAATCAATAAATAGGGGATCAGGGCTAAAATGCCCAAAAAGAAAGACTTAGTCGCTATAATTTCGCCATGTTGATATGATAATTTTGGACTTTCACTTATATTTGATATGGGTTACGAGTGACCCGAGGTCGTTTTGGCTCTTGTGGTTAAAAATAAGAAATTTGAGTTCATGAACAATGAAATTTGCGAGCTTTGATTCTTGATTCTTGAGTGTAGATATGATTTAGCTGTTTTTGTGCTTTCAAAAATGCTTCAAATGGGGCCCTGGGTCCCAAGGGCAAGGGTGAGCTTTAAATAAGTTTCGAACTAATTTGGTAACTCTTGCAGTTGATGATGCTGCAGTCATCACAGTTGCGATGAGCTGCTCGCAAATGCAAGGTTCTTAATTTTGATTGCTAACTCGCATTTGCATGGTCTTGAGTGAGATTCTATCTTTGCAATTGGTTAACATTTGCAATGCTTGCGATTCGAAAGTCAATGTCGCAATTGCAACTTTAGCCGCTAGGGGACTTATTCGCAATTGCGACGACTAGTTCACATTTGCAAGTTGTGTAATTGCGAACAGTAATACCCAATTGTGATATCTACATCTGGGATAAAAATAAGAAATTTTGGGGTCACTCATTTTTCACATTTTTAGACCTAGACTACGTAAGGAGGCGATTATTGAGTGGATTTTCTTCCCAACTTCATATGTTAGTGACTTAAATTAGTTTTGGTTTATGTTTTGTGTTTTACATAGAATTCATCCCTAAATAAAGGATTTCAAGTAGAAATATGATTTTTTTTCTTGTAATCTAAGATTGTGTATTTTTTAAATTTATACCTCAATTGAGGTCGTATCTCGAAACTAATCACGAATTAAGACATGAGGATGAGTAGATAATTGTAATTTGATCGTGATTATGAATATTGACCAAGTGGGCCAATGTTGATTTTGTTTTTGACCTTTCCAAATACGTTTAATATTGAACCCTTTTAAAATATAAGAGGGTTGCTTAAGCTTCTTTTGACATATTTGCGTATTATTTGATTAGGTTCAAGTTATTTAGATGTTTTATCTTAAAGGAAAATCAGTTGTGTATTATTGATTTTTTTTGGAAAGAGGTAAATATCGTGGTTAACCTTGACTTAAGGGAAATAGATTGTAAATGCTTACTTGCTATGTACTAAATGTGTTGAGGGTGGCGCATATGCAAGGTAATTAGTATATACACATATATATATATTATTACAGGTTAAAGCATGCAGGTAGAACTAGTTTAATTCACACCTTTGATTGTTCATTCCTTTACTTATTTCATGTCTTTACTCGTTTCGTGCGTTCATTCGTTTCGTTACTCATTCTCCTATGTTATATTGAATAGTGTGATTATGTCACGAACTGACCCGTCGTCCCGTGAATTATCGCCCCATTGTTCCCATTTTATGCTTTCATATTTTTCAATATATGTATTTCGAGAGTTTGAAGTAATTCAGATGGTGATTTGTGACTTAGGAGTGAAATCAGAACTAATTTAAAGGTCCGATGTAGAATTTGGCTTGAAGTGGCTAAGTTAGAATTTTGGCAAACTCCGGTTGATAGGTGAAGTAGCTATGTTAGGTGATTTAGGATATGCGTGCAGATTTTCAGATCATTCGGAGCAGTTTAAGTCGGGTTCTGGATCAAATGCAAGTTTCAAAAGTTTTTGTTTAACTTAGGCTTGAATACATGGTAATTTGATGATTTTGATGTTTATGATAGTGTTTTTATGTTAAGAGCAAGTTTGAATGAAGTAATATGATGTACCTGTGCATTTAATTGGGGTCCTGAGGCCTCGGGGTGATGTCAGATGTTGAAAATGAGAATTTTTTATGTTGCATGAGGCTTTTGGTGTTTCCACAAATGTGGAAGAAACACCGCAAAAGCGACTACCACAAAAGTGGTAAGAGACCGCAGAAGCGGTCATGGACTATTAAGGGGGACCGCAGAAGCGGTCAATGCAATCGCTGAGGCGGAGACTGCATAATCGGTTTATGACCGCAGAAGTGGCCCCAGTTGACATAAAGGAGACCGCAAAACCGGTCTATTGACCGCAAAAGCGACAACCACAGAAGCGGTCAGTGTGTTGCGGAAGCGAAAATCGCAGGGAATTAATGAAATAGTGCATGCATATTTCAGAAGTTAAGAAAATACTTTTCACTTCGGGAAAAGAAGATTTGTGGGAAATTTTGAAGAGGGTTTCCTTCAGGTAATGATTCTTGGCCTCGAATTATGTCTATATGGTATAAAATAGTAGATTATATGTACGGACTCGTGGCGAGACGACAAATCCAAAGATGTGATTTTCAAATTTTTCGAGAAGTGGGCCCTGGGCTCAGGTTTTACCAACTTCGTGATTTTTAGCATTTTTTGTGAAATTTCAATTGGGTTATGTTTATTTATCCTACAATAACATATTCTTTGTGGTTTTGAATAGATTTGACGCTTGTAGAGGTAGATTCGAAGGGAAAAGACATTACAAACTAGTCTACGACCTGTTAGAGGTGAGTAGTTTGTATAAATGATGGCCTGAGGGTTTGGAAACCTGGTTTATCATATCGTGACGCTATGTTAGGGCGTGACTCGCGACCCATGGCAGGTGTGGGATGGTATATGATTGGGGATTGCGACTTGGTCTATCCCGGGAGCAGAATATAAATTTAATGGCGGATGATACGCACATTGTGTTATTGAAAATTGAGCTTGATGCCAAGTTTGGGGCCTTGTACCGATCTGCAGTACTCGTCTTGGGTGAATATCTGTGTGATAACATGATTTGCATAATCATGGATCTCATCCATGCGCTTAATCACTATCATTAAATGTTAAGTCACCTTATTTCTGAAATTGATTAATTAAATTATATTCACCTTAATAATTGAAAATTAGCAATTAATCAGATTGAATTTGTTATGTGACTTACATGCATACTGTGGACTGAGGATGACTCGGGTGGCACGCTGTAACGGTTATATATTGATATTGTGCTTGGGCTGAAGTAGCCCCTTCGGAGTCTGTACACACCCCCCAGTGAGTGTCGTCGACGATAAATAAATATGTATGGCTCGGGTTGCACACTGTAGCGTATTCACGTGTATTGCATTGCATTTTTATCTGATTCTTGGTTGCTATTTTTATACTGTTTTGATGTTAGTTTGTATCTAAGTCATAAGACTGTTAGTTATAGCTTTGCTTTGTGGCATTTCGTGGATTTCTTACGTTCATACATTTTTCTATTCTTATTATTCATTGAGTTGGTAGTACTCACCCCTACTCCCTGCACCATTTGTGCAGATTCAGGTACACAGGAGTCCTAGGTGACGCTCATAGTCTCCAGATATTTCCAGAGTCGTTGAGGTAGCTGCATGATATTCGTAGGACCTGGCTGCTCTTTATTATTTTCCTAGTTCATTATTATTATATACTTTCCAAGACTTTTATATTGTTGTTCAGATATTATTATTACTATTATCCAGTTTACTTTAGAGGCACTAGACTCGTGACCCCAGATCTTAAGGGTGTGTTATTCATTTTTCGTACTTATCTATATTACTCTATTAATATTCTTAGATTATTATTTTTAAATTGTCGGTTTTGAGACTTAACGTTAAACTGAAATCGATAGTTGGCAAGGCTTACCTAGCATTAGGGCTGGGTTCCATCACAACCGGATTTGGGTCGTGATAAGTTGGTATCAGAGCCTAGGTTTCTAGGCCTCACGAGTCATGTGCCGGTTTAGTAGCGTCTTGTTTATGGGTGTGTCGTGCATCAAACTATAAGCAAGAGGCTACAGAACTTTTTAGGAAACACCTCACTCTCTTGAAATTCATATCGTGCGGTTAGATAACCTGAAGACTATTTTCTATGTTCTATTCTCTCGCAGATGGAGAGAACCCGTGCTAATGGACGTGGAGGATGACCCCCAGTACAACCTTCTAGAGAATGTGGACGCGGTCCTGGTGCTGGACGAGGCAGACCAGCAGGTGAAACGCCTGCAGACCGACCAGCTGCCCAGGTCCAGGATCAACCTCTGGTTGTAGATACTCCAGCAGCACCTAATCAGGCACTGACAGTGCCCATCGTGATTCCTGGTCTCCAGGAGGCTTTGGCTCAAATGTTTTCCGTCTGCACTGGCCTGGCTCTGGCGGTTTCAGCCATTGCAGCAGCTACTTCTCAAACCGGAGGTGGTTATTAGACCAATGATGCTCGCACTCCCGAGTAGGTTGTTTAGGGATTACAGACACCTAAGGTAGCTCCAGTTTTCCCAGTTCCGCCAGTTTAGCCAGTTCATCCAGTTGCTCCAATTGCACCAGTTACGTCGGGTGTTCCAATTTTGCCGGTCAGACCGGCTCCAGCATATGTGGTTCTAGCTATGCCGGATGACGAGCAGCGTTGTTTGGAGAGGTTAGGTAGGCTCCAGCCTCTGACATTTGGTTGTGTTGAGGGCAAGGATGACTAGGGTTTTCTGGATAAATGCTAGTGTATACTCTGTATTGCGGGTATTCTGGAGTCTAATGGAGTGGCTTTTACCACCTTTGAGTTCATAGGAGCTGCATTTACTTGGTGGGAAGAGTTCGAGAGGCGTAGGCCTATTAGGGCAGTGCCCCTCACTTGGCAGCAGTTCTCCATGGTATTTTTGGAGAAGTATGTGCCCTAGTCTCACAGGGAGGATCTACGTCGTCAGTTCGAGTGGTCGACTCAGGGAGATATGTCAGTGACTCAGTATGAGATGCCTTTTACACAGCTGGCTAGGCATGCTATGTTGATGATCCCGACAGATAGAGAGAGGATCATGAGGTTTATAGATGGCCTCAACTATCAGATCCATATATTGATGACTAGAGAGAGGGATACAACAGCTATATATGAGGAGGTTGTTAATGCGTCTCGTCTAATTGAGATAGATCGCTGTCAGGAGCGTGTGGAGAGGGAGGCCAAGAGGCCTTGAGGTTTAAGTAATTTTAGCGGTGCTCCATCTAGGGTCCAGTTCCACCATGGTAGGGTTCGTTCCTTCAGACCTCCTCCGTCCGGACGCACAAAGTCTAGTGGAGCCTCTTTAGGCCAGGACCATCAGGGTCATCAGCAGAGTCAGCCTATACTAAGTGCTATTGCATCTCAAAGCTATGCTCTTGCTTCTTTAGCTCAGGGTTCTTCTACAGCGAGGGGTTCTCATCAGTTCCCTTCTCTAGCTTTAGTTTGTTGCTATGACTGCAGTGAGTTGGGTCACATGAAGAGACAGTGTCCCCAACCTCGCAGTAGGTAGTCCCAACAGAGGGATTAGCCCTCGTCTTTTGTACAAGTTTCTTCAGCTCCCACTTAGTCAGCTAAGGGTGGAGGCCAAGTAGCCAGAGGTCGCCCCAGGGGTGAAGACCCTACTGGCGGTGGCTAGGCTTATTTCTTTGCCCTTCCATATCGGAGAGACGCTATTGCCTCGTATGCAGTTATCACATGTATTATCTCAGTCTGCCACATGAATGATTCTGTTTTATTCGATCCTGGATCCACCTATTCATATGTGTCCTCCTATTTTGCTCATCATTTGGGTACGAACCGTGGTTGTCTTGCCTTGCCCGTGTACGTATCTACCCTGGTGGGTGATACTATTATTGTGGATCATGTGTATCGATCCTATCTGGTGGCTATTGGTGGTCTGGAGACCCGATGTGATTTCGATGTGATTCTCGGTATGGATTGGCTATCTTCGTACCATGCTATTCTGGACTGTCATGTTAAGGCAGTTATGTTAGCTATTCCGGGTATTCCGAGGATCGAGTGGCAAGGTGTAACTGATTAGGTACCCAACAGGGTGATTTCCTTCCTAAAAGCCCAACGGATGGTTAGAAAAGGGTGTCCATCGTATTTGGCTTTCGTGGGGGATGTGGAATTTGAGGCTCATAGCCTTGATTTGGTTCCCGTTGTTAGGGATTTCCTTGACGTGTTTCCAATGGATTTGACAGGCATTCCGTCGGACAGGGACATTGATTTCGGTGTTGATCTGGTGTCGCCTATTAGCCCATCTCTATTTCTTCCTTTCATATGCCACCAGTAGAGCTAAAGAAGTTGAAAGAACAGCTTCAGGAACTTCTAGATAAGGGGTTCATTCGCTCGAGTGTGTCCTCTTGGGGTGCACAGGTATTATTTGTAAAGAAGAAGGATGGCACAATGAGAATGTGCATTAACTACAAGCAGTTGAATAAGGTGACAGTGAAGAACAAGTACCCACTACCCCGTATTGAGGATTTATTTGATCAGCTCCAGGGAGCAAGGGTATTCTCTAAGATTGACCTATGATCAGGTTATCACCAACTGATGATTAGGGATTCAGACATTATGAAGACGACTTTCAGGACAAGATATGGGCACTATGAGTTTCTAGTGATGTCTTTTGGGCTGAATAATGCCCCAACCGCGTTCATGCACTTGATGAACAATGTATTCTGGCCTTACCTAGATTCTTTTGTGATCGTGTTTATTGATGATATTCTGGTGTATTCTCGTAGCCAGAATGAGTACGCGCAGCACTTGAGGGTGGTCTTGCAGAGAATGAGAGTGGAGAAGTTTTATGCAAAATTCTCCAAGTGTGAATTCTCGATTAATACTGTGACTTTATTGGGACACGTGGTGTCCAGCAATGGAATTCAGGTTAACCCAAAGAAGATTGAGGTGGTGCAGAGTTGGCCCAGACCGTCCTCCGCTACTGAGATTCGGATTTTCCTTGGTTTGGCGGGTTATTACCGCTGGTTCGTTCACGGATTTTCATCTATTGCTTTCCCTTTGACAAAGTTGACTCAGAAGAATGCTCTATTTGTGTGGTCGGATGAATACGAGAGAGTTTCCATAAGCTCAAGTTAGCTTTGACCACAACCCTGGAATTACTATTACCATCAGCTTCAGGCTTTTACACAGTGTATTGTGATGCTTCGAGAGTTGGCATCGGTTGGGTGTTGATGCAGGATCGTAGAGTTATTGCGTATGCTTCTCGTCAGCTAAAGCCCTATGAGAAGAACTCTCCTGGTCATGACTTAGATTTAGCTGCAGTTGTGGATGCCTTGAAGATTTGGAGGCGTTATCTTTATGGTGTATCTTGTGAGGTATATATGAACCATCGCAGTCTTCAACACTTGCTTAAGCAGAAAGATCTTAATCTGAGACAGTGGAGATGGCTTGAGTTACTCAAAGACTATGATGTTACCAGTTTGTATCATCCCGGGAAGGTCAATGAGGTGGCCGATGCTTTTAGCTGGAAGCTTATCAGCATGGGTAGTCTGGCGTACATTCCAGTTAAGGATAGGCCCCTTGCAGTTGATGTTCAGGCCTTGGCCAATTAGACGGTGAGGTTATATATTTCCGAGCCCAGTCGGGTGTTGGCAAATGTGGTTTCCCAGTCTTTCTTGTATGACCGCATCAGATAGCGACAATATGATGACCCACATTTGCTTGTCCTGAAGGGCAGGGTCCAACATGATGATGCAAGAGATGTGACCATTAGATATGATGGTTTATTGCGGACGCATGGCAAAATTTATATGCCCTATGTGGATGGTCTACGGGAGTTTATATTAGAGGAGGCCCACAACACGCGGTATTCGATTCATCTTGGTGCTGCGAAGATGTACCAGGATTTGAGACAACATTACTGGTGGAGGAGGATAAAAAAGGATATTGTAAATTATGTGGCTCAGTGTATTAACTGTCAGCAAGTCAAATGCGAGCACCAGAGACTCGATGGTGTACTCCAGCAGATGGATATTCCGGAGTGGAAATGGGAGAACGTTACTATGGATTTTGTGACTGGTCTTCCTCGTACTTTGAAGAAGTTTGATTCGATTTGGGTCATTGTGTGCAGGGTGACCAAGTCCGTGCACTTTATTCCAGTATGCACTACCTATTCTGCGGAGAAGTTAGAAGAGATTTTTATTCAGGAGATTGTACGGTTGCATGGGGTCCTGGTTTCCATTGTATCAGATAAGGGTACAATGTTTACTTCCCAGTTCTGGAGGACTTTTCATCGGGAGTTGGGAACACAGGTATAGTTGAGCACAACATTTCATCCATAGACAGACAGGCTGTCCGAGTGTACGATCTAGATATTAGAGGACATGTTGCGTGCCTGTTCTATTGATTTTGAGTGTCCTTGGGCTGAATTCTTGCCGCTTGCGGAGTTTGCATATAATAACAGCTATCAATCCAACATCCAGATGGCGCCGTATGATGCCTTATATGGGAGACGGTGTAGATCTCCGGTGGGTTGGTTAGAGCCTGGCGAGGCTAGATTATTGGGGACTGAGTTAGTTCAGGAAGCCTTAGAGAAGGTGAAAGTGATCCATGAGAGACTTCATACAGCTCAGTCGCGTTAGAAGAGTTATGCAGACCGGAAGGTTCGAGATGTATCTTATGCAGTGGGCGAGAAGGTCTTGTTGAATTTTTCGCCTACGAAAGACGCTATGAGATTCGGAAAGAAAGGGAAGCTGAGTCCAAGGTTCATTGGACCTTTTGAAATACTTAGGAGGATTGGGTACGTGGCTTATATGCTTGCTTTGCCTCCTAGCTTGTCGGGAGTTCACCCGGTGTTTCATGTTTCTATGCTCTAGAAGTATGTTGGGGACCCGTCTCATGTGTTAGATTTCAGCACGATCCAGTTAGATGAAGACTTAACCTATGATGTGGAGCTGGCAGCTATTTTGGGTTGCCAGATTCGAAAGTTGAGATCTAAGGACATAGCGTCGCTAAAGGTGCAGTGGAGAGATTGGCCCGTTGAGGAATCCTCTTGGGAGACCGAGCAGGAGATGCGCAGAATATATCCTCACTTGTTTGATACTCCAGATATGATTTTTGACCCGCTCGTGGACAATGATTTGTTTAAGTTGGGGAGGATATAACGACATAACCCGTCATCCCGTGAATTATAGTCCCGTTCTCCCCATTTTATCCTTTCATATGTTTAAATATATGTATTTGGAGAGTTTAATAATTTGGATGGAGTTTGGATAGAAATGAGACAATTAGTCTCTTTATGAGAAGGTTAGTTTTGAAAAGTAAACCGAATGTCGACTTATGAGTTAGCGGGCTCGGAATGGATTTCCGGTGATTCGACTAGTTTCGGATGGTGATTTGTGACTTAGGAGTGAAATCAGAACTGAATTTGGGGGTCATGTATAGAATTAGGCTTGAGTTGGCTAAGTTAGAATTTTGGCGAAGTCCGGTTGATAGGTGAGATTTTGATCGGAATGTCGAAATGGAATTCCGACAGTTGCAGTAGCTCCGCTAGGTGAATTTGGATAAGCGTACAAATTTTCAGATCATTCGGAGGTGTTTATGTCGGGTTTTGGATCAAATAAAAGTTTCGGAAGTTTTAGTTTAACTTAGGCTTGAATCCGTGGTAATTTGATGATTTTGATATTTATGACAATGTTTTTATGTTACGGGCAAGTTTGAATGAAGTAATAAGATGTATCTGTGCATTTGGTTGGGGTCCCGAGGGCCTCGAGGTGATTTCCGATATTGAAAACGAGACTTTTTGAAGTTGCAACAGGTTTATTGCATGAGTCTTCTGGTGTTTTCGCAAAAGCGGAACAAAAACCGCAAAAGCGGCTTCCGCAAAAGTAATAAGAGATCGCAGAAGCGGTCATGGACTATTGAGGGGGACCCCAGAAGCGGTCAATGGTATCGGAGAGGTGGAGACCGCAAAAGCGGTTTAAGACCGCAGAATCGGCCCCACTTGACTTAAAGGAGACCGCAAAAGAGGTCTATTGACCGCAGAAGCAGTCAGTGTGTCGCGGAAGCGAAATTTGCTGGTAATAAGTGAAACAGTGCTTGCAAATTTCATAAGTTAAGAAAACACTTTTGACTTCGGGAAGAGACGATTTGTGGGCAATTTTGAAGAGGGTTTCGAGGGTTTCCTTCAGGTAATGATTCTTGGCCTCAGATTATGTCTATATGGTGTAAAATAGTAGATTAAACACTGACATTCAAGGTTTTTAAGTTTAAATATGGTACTTAGGGATTGAAGCCCAAGAGAGTAAAGTGGTGATTTGAGAGGGTAAACAAGCTCGGTTTTTGATAAACTTTATATGTACGGACTTGTGGCGAGACGAGGAATCCAAAGATGTGATTTTCAGAATTTTTAGAGAAGTGGGCCTGGGGCTCGGGTTTTACCAAATTCGTGATTTTTAGCATTTTTCTAGTAATTTCAATGGGGTTATGTTTATTTAGCTATAATAACGTATTCGTTGTGGTTTTGAATAGATTCGACGCTCGTAGAGGGAGATTCGAAGGGAAAAGGCATTACAAACTAGTCTACGACCTGTTAGAGGTGAGTAGTTTGTATAGATGATGGCCTGAGGGTTTGGAACCCCGATTTATCAAATCGTGACACTATGTTAGGGCGTGACTCGCGACCCATGGCAGGTGTGGGATGGTATATGATTGGGGATTATGACTTGGACTATCCCGGGAGCAGAATATAAATTTAATGGCGGATGATACGCACATTGTGTTGTTAAAAATTGAGCTTGATGCCATGTTTGGGGCCTTGTGCCGATTTGCAGTTCTCGTCTAGGGTGAATATCTGTGTGATAACATGATTTACATAATTATTTATCTCATTTCTGTGCTTAATCACTGTCATTAAATGCTAATCATCTTATTTCTGAAATTGACTAATTAGATTGTATTCACATTAATAATTGGAAACTGGCAAAGAATGAGGTTGAATCTGTTATGTGACTTACATGCATACTGTGCACTGAGGATGGCTCGGGCTACACGCCACAACGATTATTTATTGATATTGCGCTTGGGTGGAAGGAGCCCCTCCGGAGTCTATAGACACCCCCAGTGAGCATCGTCAACGATAAATAAATATGGATGGCTCGGGCTGCACGCCGCAGCGTATTCATGTGCATTGCATTACATTTTTATTTGATACTTGGTTGCTATTTTGATTATTTTGCTGTTAGTTCGTAGCTAACTTATAGGACTGTTAGTTATAGCTTTCCTTTGTGGCATTTCGTGGATTTCTTACTTTCAGACATTTTTCTATACTTATTATTCACTGAGTTGGTAGTACTCCCTCCTACTCCCTGCACCTTGTGTGCAGATTCAGGTACACAGGAGGCCTAGCTGACGATCATAGTCTCCAGATATTTCAAGAGTCGTTGAGGTAGATGCATGACGTTCGCAGGACCTGGCGGCTCTTCATTATTTTTCCAGTTCATTATTATTATTTACTTACCCAGACTTTTATATTGTTATTCAGATATTGTTATTATTATTATTATTATTATTATTATTATTATTATTATTATTATTATTATTATTATTATTATTATTATTATTATTATCCAGTTTAGTTTAGAGGCTCTAGACTCGTGAACGCAGATCTTATGGGTGTGTTATCGGTTTTTCGTACTTATCTATATGACACTATTAATATTCTTGGATTATTATTTTTAAATTGTCGGTTTTGAGAATTAATGTTAAACTGAAAGCGATTGTTGGTCAGACTTACCTAGCTTTATGGGTGGATGTCATCACGACCGGGTTTAGGTCGTGACAGACTACTTGATTGTTTACGTGTTATTGACTTTTTTGAGTCCTTGTTGAGATATATGTGTGAAACTAGCTCTTGGATATTGGATTATCTATTACACCTTGTTTGTGTTTATTTTTCCTAAATAAATTATTGGTCTTCGTCCTCTGTTAGCTATATTATGAATTATTCCATGCTTGGTTGCTTTTTGGGTGTTTTCTAATGAATGGATATGTTGGATAGGTTTGTCGCTACAATGTTGTAATGATAGGACTGGGTTGCTCATTGCACCAGTCTGACCATGGGATCAGTTTGCCACCATAATAGTTTTTGTGTTAGATCGAGTTATGTGTCACAACATATATGTTTTGAATTTTGGTGTTGGTTTGTCATATTTTCTTCCTTTGTGGGTTTAGTTATATATTTAAAGATATCGTTTCA
Source organism: Nicotiana benthamiana (assembly GCA_034376525.1). Classification (NCBI taxonomy): domain Eukaryota; kingdom Viridiplantae; phylum Streptophyta; class Magnoliopsida; order Solanales; family Solanaceae; genus Nicotiana; species Nicotiana benthamiana. The sequence continues at coordinate 57,724,063 of CM067338.1, forward strand.
TCCCCGTAATTAGTTTGAGCCATTGATAAATATTTTGGTTGTTTATTCAAGAATTGTAATATTACTCCTTTTTATTGAATCATTTTCCTAGTTTCTACTATTATTCATGTTATTATTATTATTTTTTTCTTGCTGTTTATATTGCTTATTAACTGTACTGGCATATATAGCAAGTGTCTTGTTATACTGTTGTTATTAGTTGTCGAGATTAGGCTCAATACTTACTAAGTACATTGGATCGGTTGTACTCCTATCACCCTTTTGCACTTCTTATGCATATTCAGGCGTCACTACTAGCGGATTACCAGAGTTGGTTCGCTCTTACCAGTTAGATGACTTGAGATAGTGCTGCGATCTCGTTCGAAAGACTTGGAGTAATCTTTTCATTAATTCTATTACTGCTTATTTGTATAAGACAATATTGTATTCCTTTCTGACTTTGTATTAGCAGTCTTTAAAGCTCATGTATGTTGTGACCCGGTCTTGGGAGGCGCTTTTGATAGTTGTTTTGGTTTTATAATTGTTATGTATTACAAAGTTTTTAATATATATATATATATATATATATATATATATATATATATATATATATATATATATATATATATATATATATATTATGCATAATTTGTTAGTCTCACTTCTCTCATTACTGTGAAGTTTTGTCTTGTTTTGGGCATAATAAGTTGGTATTAGAGCCTTAAAAATAGTAATGGGATATTTGTACTTTATCTCCTAGAGACTATAAGGCTTTTAGGAAACTTTCCTTTCTTTCTTTCTCTATCATGCAACTTTGTTATTTCCTAAAGTTTGTATCTTTTCTGTCCATTCTCTCAGATATCGCGAGGAGACACACTTTAGTCGCAGCGGTTCAGGAGGTAGAGCCCCATGAGGTAGCTACTACGTGAGGTAGAGGCTGAGAAAAGAGAAAAGATAGAAACCATCCTAGAGCACGTGTAACGAAACTCAAGTTACTCACGTTTGTGCTAGAGCAGTGTTTGAGCCTCAAATATCTCAAAATGACGAGACTCCAACTCAGCTTGAGATAGTAGGGCCAGCTCAGGTGTAACGATATGGTGCCTAACATGCTCTATAGGCATTTAAACACCACAACAAACAAAACCCTACGGCAGATAATTCAACCTTAACACCCCCCCCCCCCCTCATCCCACATAAAGTTGAAGATTAATGTGTCTTTTAGGGCAATATATCAGTCGAGAACGTGTTAGGGGAACAAGGGCGTGATAACGCTTCACTAGAATTGAGCCACCTGCCCCACCGTGCGCATTGGACGGTGCGGTGTGACCTGTTTGTCACTTGGGATAGTGGAATTTCAAGAATCTGGTATATGAAGTAGCGCAACTTCTTATTAGCTTTAAGCACTTTCCAAAAATGCTCCCAAACTCTTTTCATTCTATGCAATCCTATTAGCTTTAAGCCTTTTTCCAAAAATGCTCCTAAACTTTCCAAGGACTCTCAAACGATTCAAGGCTAAATCAAACGCAAATCTAGCAAAGTTTAACGTAAAGAATCTCGTGATTATCACTGTATCACATGTCTTCTAGTTGTACTAATTTTGGAGATTCCATGGAAGTGAAGATAATTATTATAGAAGTGTATGAACCTAGAAAACGCAGTTAGTTCTTCAAAAATGTATGCAAGGCAGGCTTCTTTCTTGGCATGAAGATGTAAGCGTTTCTTTATAAATGATCCTTATGTTTTAAGCCAGATCTATTCTAATACTCTCTTGATGATGTAGCTTATATTCTTGTGCGTTCTTTGCCCGTGGAATTTTCTTTCACGTCTGAGATGTTCCCAGATGGTAATTCGAGGTCTGAAAATGTGATTCATTCTAAGATTAATCTTGATATTTTAGAAAGTGATGGGTGTATCTATTTTACTTTGAATACTGCTATATAATCGGCCTGGTACGATACGCATTGTGCAACACTGATCAGTTGGGTATGATATGAGACATAGCCAAGCCCTTTAAGACCGGGAACAGAATGATGTGAAATAGAACATGACTAAGTCATTTTGACGCTGGTTACATCGAGTTTTGTTGAGACCGTATGACCTAGACCTCTTGAGGCCAGGTTCGACTGATTCATTTTGAGGCCGATTATGACGAGTTCTGTTGAAACCGCGTATGGCCGAGACCTCTTGAGGCAGGTTACAAACTGATAAAGACACTGGACTTTACCAAGTCCTTTTTGAGATCGCGTACGATATATTATCATATGCCCGAAAGAGTGGTTGAACATGAGATGAGATGGTATTCCCCAAGAGTGGTGGAACATTACTATATTATATTTAATGCATGGCTTGACATTTACTGTCATTATCCTAAAACCGATTCGATTGTGATGGCGCCTATCGTGAAACTAGACCAGCCGAGAAAATTTATCAAAATCGAACCATTAAGCTGTAAAAGTAATTTTTAAGCCATTAATTAACATGAAATCTCATGATGTAAGTCTAGATACCAGTGCAGAATAAATACACAAGCCCAACATCGGGGTGTAACTAATCATGGCCATCTACTACAACTGTTACGATGACTTCAAAACAGACATGGTTGGGAAAATCACATAATACACTAAGGGAGAATAAGAAGGGAGAAAAGCGGAGGTGCGATCGCCAAGCAGCTACCTCTCTAAATTCGATGAACCTGCCACCGAGCTAAGAAATACCTTAATCTACACTCAAAAGTGCAAAGAGTAATGTGAGTACGCCAAGTCAATAAGTAATAAAGTAAAATAAAGACTGAGCAGCAAGAAATCACGTAAATCACGTCATATTACAACAGTGGTTATAATATGTTTCCAAAACATGATACCATCAATTCATCTCGTTAAACTCCATTTTCAGTAAAAATCCTTTGAAAAATGTATTTCAAATAGTTTCAGCAGAGGTTTAATGTGATTTATAGTTAAAGCGATGAAAAATAATAATCGGCCCCTCGAGAAAAACATAGTTCGTATACAATTCCTCATAAAATAGGAATTCATAAACATCTCAAAACTTAAAAATCTCAGTAGAAGTAACAAATTCAAATTAGTGATTAAATTCCGAACACCTCATAAAAGCTCCAGTTTAAATGAATGCTGTTGAAAATATTAGTTTAACATTTTCAATAGAGTCTCAGTATAAAGATTAGTAATCTCAGAATTTAATCAACATATTCTATAGAGACTCACTTAAAGGAGGAGTGAAAATAGTAATTTCATAAATAATCACCTCAGGCAAAGCATAACTCCTATATGTGTATATATACAGCCCATTAGGCAAGCCTCGTAATCAATCATGACTCAACACTCATCAATTAATGCTCACACTCAACACTCACGCTCAATAGGTACTTCATAATAACAGATGCGACGTGCATCATGATCCATATGTCGCTGCAGCTTGCAGCCCTATCCGTGTATAATCGACTACGCTCACTAGAGGTGTACCGAATCTGATGTGGCTCCTACAGCCCATGCACTATATCGATGTGGCGTTCAGCCCGATCCAACATATCGCTGCGACATGCATTCCGATCCATAAATATAAAATCCTCACAACTAGTCCCTTGACTTCTCTTAATCATCAACCTCATAATCAAGCACTCAGCTTCTTTCAGTTATCACTTCACAATCATGCCCTCGGCGTCTCTTTGTCAAATACCCCTCAAGCCACTCGAGATAACAACAAAACAGGGTGTTCAGCCCAAAATTTCATTTGTAATAACAAAACTGAGTGAATAAGGCTGAGTTATGAAATCAGTAAAACACAATATGACCTTATACAAATACTTAAGTCATAAAGTAAGGAATAATAGTAAAAAGACCATAAGGGTCCAAACAGTTGGCACGAGACGCAAATATGGTATTCTGCCCAAAACATAATAATACTTTCCAAACATAATACTATGAAATAGCTTTTAATCAAATACGCGACTTAATAATCGTATGGGACGGACTAAGTCACAATCCCAAATGGTGCACACTCCCACGCTCGTCATCTAGCCTCCGTGTCACCTCAAAGTAATACAACGATGTAAAATTCGGGGTTTCAAATCCCCAGGTCAATATTTACAATCATTACTTACCTCGAACCGGATTAAAATCAACTCTGTAATGCCCTTGCTACTCTACTCGGCCACATATCGCTCCGAATCTATCCAATATCAATATTATAGCATCAATACAAGCCAAAGGGACAAAACTCTTGCGAAAATTATTAAATTTAACTCAAATCCCAAAACTGACCTAACCCGGCCCCCGGAACACGTCTTGAAATCCGATAAAAATCACAAAATTAGAAAAATCATTCGCACACGATCCTATACATATCAAATTCGTCAAAATCCAACATCAACTAGTCCCTCAAATCTTCAGATTAAACGCTCCAATATTCTTTCATTTTCCCCCAATTTTACACCCCAATTTCCAATTTAGATGGTGAAAATCACGACACATTACCTCAACAACTTATCTGGAATTCCTTTTAAAATCGCCCAATTTTGTGGTCTTTAGACCAAAATATGATAAATGGGTTCAAACACTTACTTTTAATATTTAACACCGCTGCCCAGATATTTTCTTAATTTGAACGGGGCAGCACCTTCGCGTTCGCGATGCACAAAGATTCTTTGACCAAAAATTCTCTTTACTTTTTAAAATAGAGTTATTTTATACTTCACTACTTTACTTTTTAACTGATTTTACTGCTTTAAGATAGCATTTTCTGGTGCCTTTATGAGATTTCATGCTTTTAACGATTATTTATACTTGTTACCCACTGGGTAAGAGTACTATGATTACTCATGCACCGTGTGTGCAGATACATGCATAGTAGAGTTCATTCCTGAGCGCAGATCCCTTCCAGACCAGGCGATGACTAGGAGTGACAAGGTAGCTTTTGACGTCTGCATCCATGTTTCTCCTTTATCTTCTGTTACTCATGTTATCTTTAGACCTTTGTATTAAGCTCCAGACTTTTGTACACTTATAGTAGACTATGTTGTAACTCATGACTTGTGACACCCGGGTTTGGAATGTGTGGGGGTGATTTTCCCTATTTTATCACTTTCTTCCGTATTTATGATTATGTTATTCATATTTTAGACTTATTTATGCTAATTAGCTGTTAAAAGATGTGTTGTTATTCTGTTTGCTGGAATTGTGTTCACGAGAGTCTCCATCACGATCAGGTTTAGGAATTGGGTCGTGACAAAAATATCGCATCCCTCGGCAACGGGACGTAAGTACGAAGAATGTACCGAGTATATAAGGCATGAATAAATCATAACAATAAGATACTATCGCTTAGGGAGGTAAGAGTTAATCCGTAATCTGACCATAGGACGGTGGTAAATGGATGACTGCCCGATTGGTCGTAACTCGATAGTAAATTCATCACTATCTGATTGGTTGTTGCTCGATGGTAAATGAAAATGTAGGATTGCCGAACTTGCTATAACTCGACGGTAAATATAGATGCATGACTGCCCAATCGGCCGTAGTTCGTTGATAAATAAAGACGATGACTTCCCAACCTGCCGCAGCTTAATAGTAAATAAAGATTTATATAACACTACATTATGAACATTAATATCTTTAATGAATGCCTCAATAGAGACTTATGAACATACTTAAACAAGCTATGAATATCATTTTCAGGAACGAATAATTTAGACATTTTTAACTACTAAGTGTCGAACCATTTTAGGAACAACATTACCTTTATATTTCGTTGCTTGAATCATGCCAGAAAAAGAGAGGGTTAACCTTAAAATACCTGAGCCAATTTTCATGACAATCCTTCCAACAGACGTTAATCGCAAAATAATACATAACAACGAAATCGAAGTAGGAAAAAATTTATCTGATGTCCTTGAGAAATATTATACTTCTCTTTCATAAAATTTCGAGCTGCTCAAGATCATCTAAAACTGATCTTTCTTGCTGCTACAGTATGCTGAACTTATCTGTTCTTCAAATTCATTTTCAAATCAAGTGAAACAACAGATATAATTGTAACCTCTTTCCAATTACACACGTCCTCCTTAGCTTCACTCTTCAGACATTGAATGTAATAGTGCCACCACCATTTACGGGTGTAGATTAGTCACTAATGTTGTTGCCACTATTTGACATGCGGAAGGTTATTCACTACATCATTTATTCCTCTATAATTTTTCATTTATCCAATTATACGCATAATTAATTTCTTGATCTCAATTCACTTGAATAATGATTATCTTATACATACTTCATAAACTCATTGTTACTATCGCATGGTATAATCCTAGTCCATAGTCTCCTTATACACACCAAAAAGTGTTCCCAACCACTACCATCACAGTTTTAAGTCCTACGTCATTTCGGGACTTCCTCTTTTTATATATTGCGCTCTTTATTTGTGAACTTGAATATGACCAAAATTCTTTGTGGTTCGGGTCTATATTCACAAGTTGATCATATTAAGCCATAGCCCGAAAGCATGGGTTATTTACATTGATGAAAGTTATTCTCTTTGATTTGTTGACCTCTAATCCGTACGACACTTCTTCAACACTTTTTATACATAACATAACCACTTATAACCTCAAAAACAATCTTGCCCTTGAACTTATGTCCATTAACTTACTACAAATTCAACATACAAAAGTACGAGATGTAATATCCTTCCCCTTTTAAAAATATTCTTCCTCGAATGTTAGATCTTAGAGACTTAGAAATATTTTCCAGATTCTTCTTTGTAAGCTGAACTAAAACGAATATCTTAGCATGCTAGAGCAGTGTTGTATTCCCGTTACTTCTAGTTTGGTCCCTTCTTTACATTTAACAATCAAAGTCTATTTCTATTGGAATAACATTCATTCCTATACAACAACTAATAAGTTGCTTCCTGAATTCATAATGTAGGAAATGTCAATGGAGGGATTAACATACCTCTAACTGCCCTGCCTCGGACCTATATGAGAGCCTCAATCAAACAATCTTCGAAGCGGAATCATTATATCCTTATCATGTACCTTCCTCCCCTTGGCCCGACTACTCTCATATTCCACCGCATAAGCCATACAATACACAGATGAACCTTGATTGATTGACTACTAAGAGTATGAACTATCTGGCACCTCAGAAGAGGTGGAGTCCATAAATAGTGTAATATAATTTTGAGCCTGAGGGAAATCCTGCTATGTCAATCCGTGCACCACTCCACTTATACCCTAATCAATGGGTCCTGATAATGAAACTAAGGGCTTTGGTGAGGTTGGAACTCCTTCACACCATCAACTGCTGGCAAAATCGAAACTAATCCAACGATGACCCAAACGGATTCTCGAAAGGACCCTCCTCACTAGTAACCATGATCTCCGACGGGACCAACTCCATATTTTGACATATATCTCCTTTTAACACTTCTGTAGCCTTCTGACCCATACAATCGGCTGACGTTTGTTAGATGGTAATAATAGCAATCACTGAGAACATAAATAAAGTAAATATTATGAGTGATTACTTACCACTAAGTTTTGTCGCACAATCTAGACAAAGAAAAGTAGCCATCCTAAATATACCGTAGCCTTCTATTTTTTAGTGTGGTTCGCAATATACCCATAATCAAGACTCTACTAGATATGACTTGGAGACAATCCTAGGACAATCCAGTTCTAATACCTAATTACTCATGATCCAAACCAGAGGGCCACGACAAGCACCTATTGCCTACTCAGCCGAGCGCCATGTACTTTATCCTTCTTTACTATAAGACTTGTTATGGCCCATTATAGGCCACATCAATATATATATATATATATATATATATATATATATATATATATATAGATATGAACTTAACACGCATAACTTACTCATAAATAATTTACATAGATATATGGGTAATGACAAGGACGTCATTATAGCCTAACATGCCAAACCTTGTATGGAAACATGAACGTCGTCGATAAGTTGGGACAGGGTCCCTGACATTCCCATATACCAAAATAAGATGTACAAAACCTGACTTAGCAATACTCTAGGAAGAAGTTCACTACCAAAAGTTGATATCTAGAGGCTGCCTACAACAGATGATCTTCATCTCGTCTATCTATACATGTGTGGAATGAAACACAGCATCCTTGGCAAAGGGACACTAGTACAAGAAATGTATCAAGTATGTTAGGCATGAATAAATCATAAAATTAAGATATTGTCATTGGGAGGTATAAGAATCACCACTTATTATGACTTGCCTCTATGGATCATAACATGTATTATAAGGTCAATCTCGTGTGTGTGGATAATTCCATAGTCAGGACTACATCATTATCATGACATTAACTGCCCAACTAATCAGTGATAGCTATCCGACATGCCATAATACGGTGGTAAATGAATGATTGCTCGATTGGTCGTAGCAAAATAGTAAACGCATGACATGCTCAACAGGTCGTAGCTCGGTGGTAAAAGCATGACTGTCCGAGCATCCATAGCTCTATGGTAAATAAAGATACATTACTGCCTAACCAGCCATAGTTTGGTGGTAAATAAAGATGCATGACTGCCCAACGAACATAGCTCCCTGGTAAATGAAGATGTATATAACACTAAACCATGAACATTAAAACCTTTATCGAATGCCTTAATGTATACTTAGGAACATAGTTAGACATGCTTTGAATATCATTTTACAAGAATAAATAACGTCGGCATCCTTATCTACTAAGTGTAGAACAATTGATGGAATTACATTACGTTTAACTTTAGTTTCTCAAATCATGCCAAAAGAAGAAAGGGTTAGTCTTAGCATACCTGTGTCGATTTTCTTGACAATCCTTCCAATATGTGTCAATCACGACAAAATGCGTAACAGTAAAATTCGTGTGATGTTCTTGAGAATGATAATACTTTGATTTCATAAAATATTGAGATCATGTAGCTGAAAATCATCTCAAATTAACGTTCCTTGCTTCTACACTATGTTGATTCTACCTTTTCTTTAATTTTATTCTCAAATCAAGTGAAACAAGAGACATAATTGTAACATTTTTCCATTTACACATGTCCTCCTTAACTTCTCTCTTGAGACATTAAGTTAATAGTGCCACCACCACTTATGGGTTGTGGACTAGTCACTAATGTTGTTGACACTATGTGACAAGTGATATATTATCCTCTAAACCATTTATTCAATAATTCAATTTAATTTCTCTTCCACTATAAATTTTCATTTAGCCAATTATATTCATAATTAATTTCTTGATCTCAATTCACTTAAATCATATTATCTTATATACATACTTCATAAACTTATTATCACTATCTTTTGGTATAATTCTAGTCTATATCCTCCTTATACACACCAAATATTATTTCCAACCACCACTATCTGACTTCTAAGTCCTACACCATGTTGGGACTTAATCTTTTTATATACTGTGCTTTTATTTGCATACTTGAATATGACAAAATTATTCGTAGTTCGAGTCTCCTTTCATACGTCGAACGACTCAAGCCATATTCCGAAAGCACGTGGTATTTAAATTGATAAAACATATTCTCTTTGATTTATTGACCTCTAATCCTTATGACATTTCCTCAATACTTTGAAACTTAGGATAACTACTTATAACTCCAAACATAATATTGTCCTTGAAATTATGTCCATTAACTTACGACAAATCTAACATACAAAAGTAGAGGATGTAATAATTATGTACTAATTTCTTCACCAAAAATCATGTGTAAAAGTTTTTCTTACCATGGTCTCCATAGCAAGAAACTGATTTTGAAAGTTAGCCCTTTAATACATATTAGCTTGAAATCTCACTTTGTACTAGCTCTATGCCTCAGTATTTGCCAGGTGCTGCTCATTGTATATTTACCTTAAGGTGTTGGCATCCACCTACGTGTGTCTCAGAAGTCATCAGTATGATCAAAGTTCAAATCCTACCTTATATTCTCAGCAATATACTCAGGGAAAGTTTGATCCAACAACTTATATTTCCATCCCTCTACATCTCTCAATTTTGCAACTTCCTGAAATTCTTCATTAATATGAAAATATGGAGGCAATATATGATCCAAAGAAGACAGTCCAGTCCATTATCATGCCGTTTATTTATAGATCCTCTATTCATCTCCCATAAGATTTCATGCTCCACTTCCTCTCTTGGTACCAGTATATTCCTCCATATATGAGGGCCCTCTCTAAATTACACCACTTGCAGTATTTGTTCCACATGAAGTTCGACCATAAATACTTTGATGTCCTAAACGTCCACCATATCTTGGCAAACAAAGATTTTGACACATAAAACAATGACAAAAATCCAATCCCCCTTCTTCCTTGGGTTGATCTAGGTTCTACCATTTGGTCTAGTGTCTACTTCTTCCTTCTTCCTTTGTACTCCAAAAGAATATATGAAATATCTCGTGTAAGTGCTCCAATATGTTGTCTGGAGGATCCAATACTGAGAGCATGTGAGTAGGCATGCTTCGGAGCACACATGAGATCAATGTAGCCTTGCCACCAAAGGACAGTAACTTACCTTTCCAAGAATGCAACTTTACTTTAACCTTTTTGATAAGGATATTTTAGGTATTATTTGATTTTGTTCTAGTGGTTTGAAGGATTTTTCAAAAGGAAAACAGGTAGGTATTGCTGATCTTGTCCCGAAATGAGGTAAGTATCGTAGTTAACCTAACTTAAGGGAATTTAGTTGTAATAAATATATTGGGCCATGTATTATACCGAGCTGGTCGATCTTTTTCGTGCATTGCGCCTTGTTCCCCGAATAATTGCCTTTTCTATGTTAATTCATAGTGTTATGCCTTTTCAGGGTGCTTGGTTTAGTTTCAGGGGTGTTTCGGAGTGAAGTGTCCCAAGGATGGAAGACTACGTTAGAATAGTTGAATGGAGTTTGACTTATATATAGACAAATCCGGAAGGGAGTTTTGATGGTTTCAATAGCTCCGTAAGGTAATTTTTGACATGGGGCCTCGGGGTTGTTTCAGATGATAAGGTGATCATTTCGGACTTGGCGTTTATTTCTGAAGGTATGTGGCTTATAGTGTAATTGCATCTGCAGTAGGCTTGATCGCAAATACAGAGTCGCAGGTGCGGCTAAAGGGTCGCAGAAACCAAGTGTGAAGTTCATAGGGAAATACGCAAATGCTAACAATGGACCGTATATGTGGAATGTGGTGTGGTCAGGGGATCTTCGAAAAGCACGTGAAATTTTGTAAAAGTGGAGGCACTCCTATAAGGAAAGCTCCGCAAAAGAGAAATATGGTAGGATGGGCATGAATCGCAAATAAGGAAGGATTCCGCAAGTGCCAACGCATAGAAACAGGAGTTGGACCGCGAAATTGGTAGTTCGAGAGTCTAGTGAAAAGCACATATGTGCATTTGACTGCAAAAGCGGTCTCGCAGAAGTGGGATCGGTCGACATGATATTAAATCGAGGGTTTTAGTTATTTCTCTCATTTTGGACTTGTGATGATTGGCTAAGGAGAATTTTTTAGAAGGTTTTGTCTATAATTGAAGAGATAAGTGAGGTTTGATCATTTTAAATGATATATATTGATTATCCATTAATCATTACACCTAGTTTATATGAATTTGAAGTGAAATTTGGGGATTTTAGACTATGTTATTAGTGGGTGAGAGTTGGGTTCTGTAGGGTGGATTTGTGGATATAATTGGATGAAATTAGTATGGTTGGACTCGTAATTGAATGGGTATTTAGGATTTGTAAATTTTGTCGTTTTTTGAGGTGTGAGCACAAGGTTGACATTTTGGATTAACCTTGCATTTTTTTAACAAATATACCATTAGGCATACTGCCTAGTGGCTTATATATATATACATATATATATATATATATATATATATATATATATATATAAAATCCAAAAATACGTCAAAAACATACAAGATGTCCAAAATAAAATCCTAATTGTACTAATCTACTAGCTACTGTAAAGGCTAATAAGCTATAAAAAAGGACTAGCTGTTACAACATGAAGAGTTGAATACCAAGCATCAGCTCTAATACTCTTACCAGGTGCCAGGGTATGCATTCCAAAGGCAGATATGGACTCGAAATAGCTACACTAATCGATTGAAGTTAGCAAAATCTCTTCATTTATCATGCAAATTGAATGAGTTCCATTCCAACAAGCAACATACAATATATTTTCCATCTGCTTCCTAATCAATAAGATCATGTATACTGCTTTATCATTTCCAGAATAAGCATGTAAACACAGTAATACCACTGGAAATGACAACTCAATACACATATAAATACTAAGCAATTGAACGACAGTAATGAGGTATGAGACCGATGAAGGAACCAATGAGCAGAATTAGCTTCCTTTTTCTGGACAATATGTTCATGTGAGACCATTGAAACTTGATCTCATGCAAAATATAGAATATACCAATAGAGATAAGGAGATATGTACATGAACAAACCATATGAAACCATCATTCTGGTGCTCTCCTCTTTGCTATTTTGATCCTAAGATTAAGAGTTTTAGATTTTTCAAGATTGATTAACCTCCTCCCTGCACTAAGCAATTCAGAGAATGAATGAAATTTTGATGTACCTACAAAAGAAAAGACAATGTTAGCTATAAAGTTCGCCATAACATTTTCTTCTCTGATCACACACTGAATGATCACATTGAAATTGTCCATCATCTCCTTAATCCTCCTCACTTACTGACTAATGGTCCATAGAGTATCCTATTCCTTTTCAATCACCGTCTTCATCACTAATGAGTATGTCTCAAAAATGAGAGGGTGAAGGTTATGTTAAAAACAATACTGCAGCCCTTGAACAATGGCCCTGGCCTAAGCTACTACATTTGTTACCTCCCCCAAGTCGACTGCCCTTGCATAAATTAGTTCCACTTCACTGTTCCTCGCACATAATCCAAGTGATCTAGGACCTGGATTACCCCTTGATGCACCATTTGTATTATATCTATACAATCCTTGGAAAGGAAGCTGCCAATTAACTCTTCTTGCAATTGTAACAGGCTTGTATCCTTCAAAATACTGGATCATACCTTGCCATAATATAGGAATATTAGGTAGCCAACCATACCTCACCTTTGCCAAATAATGTGATGTTCTAATAATTTCATGGATCAACCTATCTTTAGTAGTTTAACCTCCATATTTTCTTGCATTTCTTTTTTTCCATAACTCCCAAGTAATAATAGCTAGAACTGCTTGAAATAGTGGCTTTAGTTTTGGACAACACTGTTCATTCCACCAATGTCTGATGACTTGCTTCAACTGCATGAATAGCACTGTGATCCTGCAGCTCCCATGAACAAATTCCACACTTTAGAGGCAGTAGCACTTGTGAGGAATATGTGTTGTATAGTTTCTTCTTGTAGCTGTTGACAACACCAGCATCTAGACATTACCATCTGCCCTTGTCTCCTCCAAATATCATCAGTAGTTATTTTCCCTCTCCATAGCCTCTATAAGAAGTTCAGGACCTTAGCTTTATCTTTTGGAATTATTTCCTATAGATATTATTAATTATATTAAGATATTTTGGCTAATTCGAATCATATGGAGTTTTATACGCACGTGGAAGGGAATGTTAGAGGACTGTTTTAGCTTGCTTGAGATAAGTATCTTGCCTAAACTTGGTTAAGGTACTAGTTTCTTTAATTACTTATGATAGTTACGTGCTATATGTGCACATATGTGCTGGGTTTAAATCTATATTTGAGCATCGGGGTATTTATCCATGTTTAGAATATTTCTTTCGCTATGATATGCATAGAATTTGACTATTAAGCTATAAGCTATAATGTTTCCCATATTTGTAACCTTATTGTTAACTATTTGAGCGTTGTTCGAGGTAACATAGGGGCAAATTTACGGAATGAACTTGATAATTGCTATTATGCGATAAAATTGACGATTTAAGTGATGATATCACACTGTGCATTTTTCTTCACTTTGGCTTATTATTTATACTTGTGCAGGAGCATGATATCTATTATTCATTCATCATATGCATGTATATATGTTTATTTCTTCTGTGCAAAGTGATTTTTCCTGAATAAGAACACTAAATGCCCAACTTCGATGAGCAACTCTCTCCCCAGCCTTAGATGCTTGTGAACACGTAGGTCAAATTGTGTTGTGATACAAGTGAGCATGGAAAGTGGATCGTGTTGGCTGTGACCACACCGGTTGAAGTGTGTTGTTATGCTTGTGACCACATTGAGTGGATTGTGTTCTGATGCGTGTGACCATGTTGGACAAATTGTGTTGTTATGCATGTGACCACACCGGCAGAATTGTGTTGTTATGCATGTGAACATGTTGGGCAGATCATGATATTGAGCACGCAAACTGGTAGCACGTTGACTTGTCCATGCTTGTGTGTGGATACAGATCCGACCTCCTAGGGTCACCCTATCATGTTTCTCTCTTGATGGAGTACATGTGAATATTGAAAAAAATTGATAATTGATTTGGTACGAATATTGGAAGGTTGAGGAAAATATGGCTAGTGGTTGTCCTAGATTTGAATTTAATATTTACTTGTAATTCCTGTGGTTATTTACCTGAATCATTTGCATATCACTCTCATCTGTTGTATCATTTGCTGAGCAAAGTACTTGAGAAATTGTATATTCACGCGCACAACTTGTTCCTTCTGTGCTTTATATTAATCATATTAATTTTTATGTGCTTGTTAAATCGATGAAATTGTACATGTTATAGCAAATATCATTTATAATTCTTTCATATTCTACCTTACAAAGATTAGTTATGATACTTCTTGAGTATATTGGGTTTGTGGTAGTCATAATACACACTACTAGAAATTAGACATACTGCAATAGTTTCTATAGTAATGGTTGTATAACCGTTGCAGTAGCATCTTATGGGAACGCTTTTAACCGTTGCATATATCTTATAGAACTATTGACACAGTTCTAAATGCAAACCGTTGCTATAGGTAAAAAATCGTTGCAACAGAGTATTCTTTTGTGACGGTTATGCCTATCATTGCAATAGAGTTCCCTATGACGATGGTTTCATAAAGGAGGGCTATTGCTACGGTTTTATTCTAATTTTTGTTTTCCCTCTCTAATTTTATTAAGCCCGCCACCCTTTTTTATATTTCTTCTTAATTCTAAAAAGGTTCCCCTTTCAGTAGCTTGAAACATAACGAAAACATATCCTAAAACCTCAAAGAGGAAGGTTTCACATGCGCATAACTGCAGATCCTACCGGAAAATCTCAATCCTTTGTCGAATTCCCAGACCTACGGTGAATCTCAAATAGTGAAAGCTTCACCAGCACGCACCTCCAGTAAATCCCCAATTTCTCCGGCGATGGCTTAACAACCACACACTTTTGACAAACCTCACTCCAACGTCGATTTGGCGAACCCTGCAGATTTTCTCATCACAATCTCTACAATAGGACAGATCTAACTTCTAAAATTGGCGAGCGCCTAAAAAACAAAGAATACCCAGTAGCAATTGCTTCATAGATCATTCGCGAAGTCCTCGTCACTAGGATTTCGGGTACCAAGGTATCTTTGTTCGGTCCCCTTATTTTCTCCGCTTTATCTTACTTTTATAAATCTTTTGATTAGTGCCTATTGTTTTATTTTCTTTATATGCTTAAAGAAGTTATGTTGAAATACAGGTATTATTAATTTTAAAATATATAGTTACATTTTATTCTAATATTATAAATTCCAGTGGCGTTGTCGTATTTACTACGAGCCATTTATGAGGACTGTGTAATCTATTTGTTATCTAAGGAGAGAATTTCTTTTCTAACCAATTTTTGTTAGTTGGGGTATTTATCATATGACTTGTCATTGACACGTGCGTTGCACGTGTATTTCATGTAAGTTGTATAGATTGTATAAATCATATTTAAATTGCATTGTTATTATTTAAAGAAAATGTAATTTATAAAATATAAGATTACAGGGAGTAAAAGTCTTCATATTATATATTTTCCGATCCTGCAAAAAATAGATGAAATTTGTTAGGATTGGTATATTTATAGTAACTATATTTTGATGATAGTAAACACAAATAACTATCTTACCTAAAACTTCCTTATAGACGATGTTTTTGGTGTATGTTCCACTTTTACGTTTTGGTTACTCTGTCATGCTCAAATCTCTTGTTGTGGACATTGATATCACTCTTAAAAGTGCGACATATAATTGTCCATGAGAGAAAATATGTTGCGGCAAATACAAGCCAACGTTTGGAATTGTTTGGCCTTGTGCTTTATTTATTGTCATGGCAAAGCAAAAACGTACTGGAAATTGCTTCCGAATGAATTTGAAAGGATATCCTTTATTTTCAAGTGGTGAAAGTTAAATTCTGGGAGGAAACACATGTTTATTTGCACAGTGTCCAATAATTATTTCAGCATGCAAGACATTATTATTAAAGCCTCTACATATCATTCTTGTGCTGTTGCATAAGCCATTTAAAGGGTCTATATTGCCGAGTAACATAATTGGTGCATTCCTCTTCAAACTAACATGTACAACATAGAAAACTTAATTTTAATTTTATTTATGAAATATGTATGTATATGCAAGCACAAGTGATATATGAGTGAAAAAATTGAATGTGTATATAACATATAGTATTTGTTATTTAACCTGTGTGGAGGGAGACCATTTGGTGTCAGCATATTTAGATATTCTTCCTGATAGTAATATTGGTGTCATCTTCTGCAAAGTCAAAACTTATGAAAGTTTTTCTTTCACTTGAAAATGTGGTTATTAATCTCTCATTTAGTTTATCAACATACTCATTTCGACTTGCCAAGATAGCCCGCTCTATTATATATTGTGCAAGAAATTGCATTTTCTTATAGTAACGAAAATATTTCTTTTATTAAGCAATCGACAGCTGTATCATCAGTACTATTCTTAATAGTCAATTCCTCTGGAAGAAGGATCAAATTATCTCTTATTGTCGATTCTTCTCCGTTTCCAACACGAAGTAAGAAGTAGCTGAAAGTTGGGTCAGTTCTTGCCCTCATATTTATGGTAAAACAGATTTTTTCCATCAAAGCCAGAGGTATGACTTGGCTAAGCTTGCATTGACGGTTTCTGCTCTTGTAGACTCTGGAACTATTGGCAATGCCTGACGAAAATGTCCTCCAAAGACTATTACTTTTCCACCAAAAGGTTTATCAACTTCCATTATATCTCTAAAACTCTTATCAATTGTTTCAATTGTTTGCCGCCTGGCCATAGGTGCTTCATCCCATATTACTAATTTTGCCTTTTTGATCAATTTGGCAGCACCACTTTTTTTTGACATATTTGTCATGGTCGAGTCATTCGTTTGAAGGGGAATGTCAAATCTAGAGTAAGATGTACGACCTCCGGGCAAAATTGAAGCGGCTACTCCACTCTTCGCCGTTGCCAATGCTATCATTCCCCTTGAGCGAATATTTGACAGCAACGCTCGATATAAAAATATTTTTTCTGTTCCCCCGGGTCAATCAACAAAGAATAATCCAGCTCTTCCACATTTAACCTTTTGCAAAATTATTTTGAAAGCCTGCTCTTGTTCATGATTTAATTTTCATTGTGCTACAAAATCTTCATTAGGTATTGATACAGACATTTCTTCAATTATTTCTCGCATTCCTATGTAGAAACTTCGTCCAATTGGTTTTCGAGTTGAGGGAGGTCAAATTTGTCGATGCTCTTGCCTATACTCTCCAAATAATAATTAACGCTCTTCAATGTACATTGTTGTTGAGTTGTAGCTGAGTTGTAATGTATCCTTCTGAAGTCCTTTGACATATCCTCAAAATAAGTGTTCCAAAGTGCTATAACATTAGTAGGGATACAATGAACCAGAATTGTTGCAAACAAACTACTAAAAGCTGACGACATTTGAAAAATTGCAGCATCACGCAAACATTCTGATATACTGTTATCTGATTCTAATAACCCCTTTCTTATGCAGCTTCTTTGAAAGTGTGTCACGACCCTAGTTCACCAATAGTGAACCTGTCATGACACCACCCAGCCTTCGCGACTAGATAAGCCAGACACATTACGGAAATTCAACAATCTTTGCGGAAACGATAAATAAAATATAAATAGCATAAGATAAAGTATAGAGTGCCGCCTGGCACATACATGTCGAATCATAATAAAATAAAAACCTCCAAGACCAGGAAATCCACGGGCAACGCAGGCTAAGAATAAAGTATAACATACGGCTCTAATATCCAAGAGTATCTACAACAAGTGAGTACATGAATGAAACCACTATTTAAAGGGAGAATATAAGGAGGCTCTTCGGCTCTACGGACGCGGTGCATACCTCCAATCTCTGAGTATAACTCCTAAATCACTGATAGCGCGTCCGATCACAAGTACCTGGATTTGCAAAGCAAAAGTGTGCACAAGAGTAGCATGAGTACACCACAGCGGTACTCAGTAAGTGCCAAGCCTAACCTCGATGGAGTAGTGACGAGGAAGGTCGAGGCTCTACTGAGAAGAACATATGAAATAATGTAAAAATAAATAAATAGTAGATAATGGAGTAAATCCCGAATATCTAACAAGACAGCAATTAAAATAGAATGGCTATAAGTACAGACTACGAACACAAGGCAAATCACTCAAAAGTCAAGATCTTTACATGGAGCTCCGGGGATCGAACCCGCAGTTCATTATACCAAAATCGGAGGATCTCCCGGGAATCGAACTCGCTGTCCATCACATCTTTAACAGAGGATATCTGGGAATTGTACCTGCAGTCCTTCATACCAATAACAGAGCATCTCTGGGAATTTAACCCACAGTCCTTTTTACCAATAACAACGGATCTCCGGGAACTGAACCTGCAATCCGTCATATCAATATCAGAGGATCTCCCGGGAATTAAACCTGTAGTCCATCATGCTAAAATTAGAGGATATCTCGGGAATCAAACCCGTAGTCCAACATATCAATAACAGAGAATCTCCGAGAATTGAACCCACAGTTCCAAAGGTAAAATACACAACAACAATTCAGTAATTAACGGAAAGGAAGCCAAATGAGAACAACAAGTAAAGTCGAGAATCTAACATGCTTCGCAAGAAAGACAAACATAGCATTTTAGTCAATAGAGAAAATAAGTCCCTAGCATGCTTCCCAAGGAAAAACAGATATTTCAATTTAGTCATATAGAGCAAATAAGTTACTAACATGCTTTCCCTAAATCAAAACAAGCGAAGTATCATTTTTAACAGTTAAATATGGAAGAAAACACAGTCTAAATAAGCTAAGTGAGGTGAATTTCCAACAACTAGCACAAGTACACGCACGTCACCTCACACACCGGGCTTTTAAACAATGACAAAGATATCTTAAGGGGAGAGGTCCCCCACTAAAGATTAGACAAGCCACTTACCTCGAATTGGTACAAAACCACTAAGAAAAAATGCCCTTGCCTCGAGTATCCGAGTCATAGTGGCCCAAATCTATTCAAACCAATTCCATATTGGAAATAACATCGCAAGTAACTGATTACACTATTAAAATTAAAGCTAAGGCGTGAAAACAGGTAAAGTGACCAAAATGCTCCTTAGGCTGATGTCTCAGAATCGAATAATTTTCATATTCAGAAACGTCGTACTATCACGAGTCTAACCATATAAAAATCTCCCAAATCGGAGGTCAAATGCCCCTTCAAATCATCAATGTTAGGTCTAAGTATTTTACTCCAATTTTTATTCAAAATCCGAAATTAAAGCTTGAATTCGAGATTAGATTAGAGGGTAAATAATCATATGGGAGCAAAGAATCGTTACCCAATGTTTGCCTCTGAAAATCCCATGAAAAACCTCCCAAAACCGAGCACTCTAGCTTGAGTTTTTGTAAAAATGGAAGAAGGGTTCGTTTTGAAATGTTTATATATGCCCAGGTCATTTGTTCAATGCGATCGCATAAGAAGGGATGCGATCCCGTAGAGTAAAATTGAAGGCCTGGAAAAATGCTCTATGCGAACGCAGTGAGGGGCCTGCGATCGTGTAAGGTAAGGAAAACAACATATGCGGCCGCACTAAAGGCATTGCGATTGCGGAGAAGGAATAACATAAGCTATGCGATCGCATTGAAGGAAAAGGCCACCCTCAGAAATTACACTACGCGATCGCATGGAAGAGTATGCGATCGCAGAGGGTAAAAACCTGCAACATGAACAGCAGAAAATTAGCAATGCTTTTACAACACAAAGTGCCCCGTTGGGCATCCGAAACACATCTGAAGCCCCTGGGACCTCAACCAAACCTACGAACATATCCCATAACCGCATTCAAACTTGTACCAATCCTTAAACCACCTAAAACAATGCCGGAAACTCGAATTAATCAATAATTTGAATATAAAAACTTCAAAATGTAACCAAACCCGCTTTCGATTCAAAACCTAACCAAAACACGTCCGATTGACCTGAAATTTTGCACGCACGTGAAAAAAAGACATGAAGGTGCTACAGCAACTTTCAGAATCCCATTCCAACCCTCAGGTCAAAAATTCACTATCGGACCGGAAACTTCAAAATTCTAACTTTCGGCATCTATAGCCTAAATGCGCTACGGACATCCAAAATACATTGCAAACACGCTCCCAACCCCGAAACACCTAACGGAGTTAACTGAGCCATCGGTTTTCTATTTCGAGGTCATCTTGATTACGGACCATCTTCCAATAATTAAGCTCTCATTTAAGGACTTAGTGTCCCAAAACACTCCGAATTCTATTACCAAATATCCCGGCAAACTACAATAGCAGAAATAAACTTAGGGAAAGCTGTTAATGGGAAAATGGGGCATAAATTCCAAAGACTACCGGCCGGGTCGTCACATCCTCCTACACTTAAACATTCATTCGCTTTGGAACGAGCATAGAGAACATACCTGAAGTAACAAAAAGATGAGGGTATCGGCTGCGCATATCCTGCTCGGTCTTCCAAGTCGCCTCCTCCGCTGACTGACCCCGCCAATGCACCTTTACTGAAGCTATATCCTTTTACCTGAGCCTTCGGACCTGCCTGTCTAATATTGCCACTAGATCCTCAACATAGGAAAAGTCATTATCTAACTGGACCGAAGTGAACTCCAAAATATGAGATGGGTCACCATGATACCTCCGAAGCATCGAAGCATGAAATACGGGATGAACCCCGGCCAAACTAGGAGGTAAAGAAAGCTCATAAGCAACCTTCCAAACCTGCTTCAAAATCTCAAATGGACCAAAGAACCTCGGGCTCAACTTCCTTTCTTTCCAAACCTCATGACGCCTTTCATAGGCGAGACCCGAAGAAAAACCCGCTCACCAACCATAAATGAAACATCACAAACCTTCCGGTCCGCATAACTCTTCTGTCTGGACTAAGCTGCACGGAGTCTGTCCTGAATCACCTTAACCTTCTCAACCGCATCCTGAACCAAATAATTGCCTAATAACCTGGCCTCGCCCGGCTCGAACTAACCCACTGGGGATCTGAATCTCCTACCATATAAGTCCTCACAAGGTGCCATCTGAATACTGGACTGATAACTGTTGTTATATGCAAACTCATCCAATGGCATGAACTGATCCCAAGACCCTCTAAACTCAATCGTGCACGCATGGAGAATATCCTCAAGAATCTAAATAGTACGCTTGGACTATCTGTCCGTCTGAGGGTGAAAAGTTGTGCTCATGGTCACTCTGGTACCCAACTCATGTTGGACTGCTCTACAAAACCGTGACATAAACATTGAACCTCTGTCTGAGATGATAGAAAGTGGAATGCCATGCAGACGAACAATCTCCCTGATATAAACCCCTGCTAACCGCTCCGCTGATTAAGAAGTACACACTTAAGTGAAATGAGCGGACTTGGTAAGCCGATCCACAACAACCCAAATAGAATCAAACTTCTTCGCCGTCAGAGGGAGACCAGCCAAAAAGTCCATAGTGATATTCTCCCATTTCCACTACGGAATCTCCATCTGCTGGAGCAACCCTTCCGATCTCTGATGCTCAGCCTTCAGCTGCTGACAATTGAGACATCTAGCTACAAACTCTACTATGTCCTTCTTCATCCACCTCAACCAATAATGTTTCCTCAGATCTTGATACATCTTCGTGGCACCCGGGTGGATGGAGTACCGAGGCTATGGGCCTCAATCAATATCAGCTCCCGAATATCATAAACATTGGTCACACAGATCCGCCCCTACATCCTCAAAACCTCGTCATCTCCAACAGTCACATCCTTAGCATGGCCATGCTGAACTGTGTCCCAGAGGACAAGTAAATGATGGTCATCATACTGCCGCTCCCTGATAGATCAAACAATGAAGACCGATAAACCACACAAGCTAGAACCCGACTGGGTTCCGGAATGTGCAACCTCACAAACTCACTGGCTAAGGCCTGGACATCCATCGCCATAGGTCTCTCAGAAGCTGGTAAACATGCCAAACTCCCCAAACTCTCCGCCCGGAGGCTCAAGGCGTCAGCTACCACATTAGCCTTGCCCGAGTAATAAAGAATAGTAATATCATAATCCTTCAGTAGCTCCAACTATCTCCTCTGGCGCAAGTTCAGATCCTTTTGCTTGAATAAATACTGCAAATTCCGATGATCCGTATAAATCTCACAAGGCACACCATACAAATAATGACGCCAGATCTTTAATGCATGAACAATAGCAGCTAACGCAAGGTCATGGACAGGATAGTTCTTTTCATGCACCTTCAACTGTCTAGACACGTAGGCAATCACCCTACCGTCTTGCATCAATACCGCTCCAAGTCCAACTCGTGAGGCATCACAATTTACCATATAGAACCCTTAACCAGTAGGCAAAATCAGAATAGGGGCTAAAGTCAAAGGCGTCTTGAGCTTTTGGAAGCTCGCCTCACACTCGTCCGACAACTTAAAAGAGCACCCTTCTATGTTAATCTAGTCACAGGGGCTGCAATCGACGAGAACCCCTCCATAAAATGACTGTAATACCCTGCCAGGCTACGAAAACTACGAGTATCTGTAGCTGAGGAGGTCTTGGGCCAACTCTGCACGGCCTCCACCTTCTTCGGATCTACCCGAATGCCCTCACTCGATACCACGTGGCCTAAAAATGCCACGGAACTCAACCAAAACTCACATTTTGAAAACTTTGCATATAATTTCTTTTCTCTCAAGGTCTGAAGCACAGTCCTCGGGTATTGCTCATAATCTTCCTGGCTCCCGGAGTATACAAGAATATCATCTATGAAAACAATGACAAATGAGTCGAGATAGGGCCTGAATACACTGTGCATCAAATACATAAAAGCTGTTGGGGCGTTGGTCAGCCCAAAAACATGACAAGGAACTCGTACTGACGATACCCGGTCCTGAAAGCAGGCTTCGGGATATCCGACTCCCGAATCTTTAGCTAGTGATAACCTGAGCGCAAATCAATCTTGGAAAACACCTGTGCGCCCTGAAGCTGGACAAGTAAATCATCAATACGAGGCAAAGGATACCAGTTCTTCACTATAACTTTGTTCAACTGACGATAATCGATACACATGCACATAGAACCATCCTTTTTCTTCACAAACAATACAGGAGCAACCCATGGTGAAACACTCGGTCGAATACAACCCTTATCAAGCAATTCTTGTAACTGATCCTTCAACTCCTTCAATTAAGGAGGAGACATACAGTAAGGAGGAGTAGATATGGGCTTAGTGCCCGACAACAAATCAATGTCCCGATCGGGCGGCATGCTCGGAAGATCAGCTGGGAACACATCGGGGAAATCCCGTACTACTGGAACAGAGTCAACAGAAAGGGTATCAACACGGACATCTCTCACATAGGCTAAATACTTGGCACACCCCTTCTCAACCATACGCTGAGCTTTAAGAAAGAATATAATTCTACTGGGAGTGTGATCAAATGTACCACTCCACTCAATACGAGGAATACCTGGCAACGCCAGTGTTACGGTCTTAGCATGACAATCAAGAATATCATAATGGGGCGACAACCAATCCATGCCCAAGATAATATCAAAATCAACCATATCAAGTAATAAAAGATCTGCCATGGTCTCAAAACCAGGAATAGTAACCAAACATGACCAATACACACGGTCCACAACAAGGAAATCTCCCAAGTGAGTGGAAACCTTTATAGGAGAGCTCAAGGTCTCTAGGACGGTACCCAAATGCGGAGCAAAATAAGATGACACATAAGAATAAGTAGAGCCCGGATCGAATAGAACCGATGCCTCTATGTGACTAACCAAAATAATATCAGTGATAACAGAATCAGAGGCAACAACCTTGGCACGATCAGGAATGACATAAAATCTAGCTCGACCCCTACCTCGAGGGAGACCTATATCTCCCTGATCCCAGCCTCTGGTTGGCTGGGCAGGTGAGGTGGCAGCTGGAGCTGGAACAATAGCCTGCTGCCCCTGTGGAGCATGCGGAGGCTGTGGAGTCTGAGAAGGCACACACCTACCACGTCTAGGGCACTCACTAACCAAGTGGCGGGTATCGCCACACTAATAACAAACTCTGGGAGGGCGCGGTGGCTATGCCTAACTGGAGCCACACCTGCTAGACTGACCTCTGGAGGTACCCTGCACAGGAGGTGTGCTAGAAACCGGAGGTGCATAATAAGGCTCCTGAAATCTGGGAGGAGCTGGAGTAATGCTGGATGAAGGAAGAGTTGTGTGAACTAGGCGACCCGTATATCCCCTACCATGACTTCCTGCTCCTAAAGTACGGGTACCAGAGAAATGACAAGACTCTCGAGACCTCTTGGCCTCCCTCTCCTCCCGCTCTCTAGCATGCATACCCTCTATCCTCCTGGCTATACTCACCACCTGCTGATAGGGTATATCCATCTCCAACTCTCTCGCCATGGCAGATCTGATAGAAGGAATAAGACCCTCTATAAACCTGCGAACCCTCTCACGAACAGTAGCCACCAAAGCAGGCGCATGCCTAGCCAACCTAGTATAACGGATTACATACTTAGAGATAGTCATAGGGCCTTGGCGCAAGTGCTCAAACTACATGCGCGATGCATCTCAGAGGCTCTACGGAACAAACTCCCTCTGAAACATATCGGAAAGCTGAGTCAATGTCAGGGGGGAAGCCTCATCGGACTGTCTAGCTCAAAAGTGTGCCACCAGTCATAGGCGGCTCCCCGAAGCTGGAAAGCTGCAAAAGAAACCCCACTCAAAGACCTAATACCTATAGTGCGAAAAATGCAGTGACAATCCTCCAAAAACCCAAGGCATTGTCTGTAGCTAGTCCGCTGAAAATAGGAGGTCATACTTCTTGAACCCCTCCAATCTACACTGCTCATCCTCCGAAGCAGGTGCCCCATCCTCGGGTTGAACCGGCACTGCTGGCTGGACAACAATAATATCTAGAATCAGTCTTATTTGCACCCTCTGCTCTGGAGGTGCGGCCTGCGGGAGTCTGGGCTCCTCCCCCGGCCGGGACGTAGCTGCAGGAGGTGGAAGCAACCCTGCCTGCGACAGCGTGGTACACATACACATAAACTGCGCCAATTCCTCCTGAACAATTGCAGTAGTGGTGGCTGTGGGCGTCTCTGGTGCCTGAGTCCTGACTGGGTCTGTTGGTGGCACCTCGGCGGCTCGTACAGGTGCTCTGGTTGCACCCCGCACGCGTCCAAGACCCCTACCCAGGCCCTTGCCCCTAGCTGCTGCAGGAGGGGGTGCGGGTGTCTGATCGTCCCTGGTCGTGCATGTCCTCACCATCTGTGAGAGAATAGGAAACAGTAGTTTAAAATTGAGGTAAAAAACATAGCACAACAAGAATTCAAATGAAGTGAAGATTTTCCTAAACAGTTACATAACCTCCAGTAGATAAGTACAGACATCTCCGTACCGATCAGCGAGACTCTAAATAATCGGCATGTGTCCCGTGACTCTTATAAACCTAAAGTTCTGATACCAACTAGTCACGACCCTAGTTCACCAATCGTCAACCTGTCATGACTGCACCCAGTCTTCGCGACTAAGTCAGCCTGACACATTGCGGAAATTCAACAATCTTTGCGGAAATGATAAATAAAACATAAATAGCATAAGATAATGTATAGAGTGTTGCCTGTCACATACATGTCGACCCAAAATAACGTAAAAACCTCCAAGACCCAGAAACCCACGGGCAACAAAGGCTAAGAGGAAAGTATAACATACGGCTTCTAACATCCAGGAGTATCTATAACAAGTGAGTACATGAATGAAACCACTATCTAAAGGGAGAATAGAAGGAGACTATTCGGCTCTGCGGATGCGGCAGATGCATACCTCAAATCTCCGAGTATCGCTCCTAAATCACTGATAGCCCGTCCAATCAGATGTACCTGGATATGCACAACAAAAGTGTGCAGAAGAGTATCATGAGTACACCACAGTGGTACTCGGTAAGTGCCAAACCTAACCTCGATGGTGTAGTGACGAGGAAGGTCGAGGCCCTACTGAGAAGAACATAAGAAATAATGTAAAAATAAATAAACAGTAGATAATGAAGTAAATCCGAATATCTAACAAAACAGTAATTAAAACAGAACGGCTACAAGTAAAAACTACAAACACATGGAAAATCTCTCAAAAGTCAGGATCTTTACATAGAGATCCAGGAATCGAGACGCAGTCCATTATACTAATATCGGAGGATCTCCCGGGAATCAAACTCGTAGTCTATCACATCTCTAACAGAGGATCTCCGGGAATTGAACCCGCAATCCTTCATACCAATAATAGAGGATCTCCAGAACTGAACCTGTGGTCCTTTATACCAATAACAGAGGATCTTCGGGAATTGAACCCACAGTCCATCATATCAATATCAGAGGATCTCCCCGGAATTGAAACTGTAGTCCATCATGCAAAAATCAGAGGATCTCCCGGGAATCGAACTCGTAGTCCAACATACCAATAACAGAGGATCTCCGAGAATTGAACCCGCAATCCCAAAGGTAAAATACACCACAACAATTCAATATTTAACAGAAAGGAAGCCAAATGCGAACGACAAGTAAAGTCGAGAATCTAACATGCTTCACAAGAAAGACAAATATGACGATTTAGTCAAATAGAGAAAATAAATCCCTGGCATGCTTCACAAGGAAAAATAGATATTTCTATTTATTTAAATAGAGCAAATAAGATACAAACATGCTTTCCCTAAATCAAAACAAGCGAAGTTTCATTTTTAACAGTTAAATATGGAAGAAAACACAGTCTAAACAAGATAAGTGAGGTGAATTTCCAACAACTAGCACAAGTACACGCCCGTCACCTCGCGCACCAGGCTTTTAAACAATGACAAAGATATCTTAAGGGGAGAGGTACCCAGACAAGGTTAGACAAGCCACTTACCTCGAATTGGTACAAAATCGCTAAAAAACAAAGCCCTTGCTACGAGTATCCGACTCCGAGTGGCCCAAATCTATTTAAACCAATAACATAATGTACATAATATCGCAAATAACTAATTACACTATTAAAATTAAAGTTAAGACGCGAAAATAAGTGCAATGACCAAAATACCCCCAGGCCAACATCTCGGAATCGAATAATTTTTATATTTTTAGAAAGCTCGAACTCTCAGGAGTCTAACCATATAAAAAGCTCCCAAATCTGAGGTCAAATGTCCCTTCAAATCATCAAAGTTAGATCTAAGAACTTTACCCCAATTTTTATTCAAAATTCGAAATTAAAGCTTGAATTTGAGATTAGATTAGCCTGTAATAATCATAAAGGAGCAAGGAATCATTAACCAATGTTTGCCTCTAAAAATCCTTAAAGAAACCTCCCAAACCGAGCTCTCTAGCTTGAGTTTTTGTAAAAATGGAAGAAGGGTTCGTTTTGAAATGTTTATATCTGCCCAGGTCATTGTTCATTGCGATCGCGGAGAAGGAAAAAAGATAAGCTATGCGATCGCAGGAGTGAAGTATGTGATCATAGCGAAGGAAATGGCCAACCTCAGAAATTACACTACGCAATCGCATGGAAGAGTATGCGACCGCAGAGGGTAAAAACCTGTAACTTGAATAGCAGAAAATCTGCAATGTTTTTACAACACAAAGTGCCCCGTTGGGCATCCGAAACACATCCGAGCTCCCCGGTATCTCAACCAAACCTAAGAACATGTCTCATAACCTCATTAGAACTTGTACAAATTCTTAAACCACCTAAAACAATGCCAGAAACTCGAATTAATTAATGATTTGAACTTAACAACTTGAAAACTTAACCAAAATCGCTTTCGATTCAAAACCTAACCAAAACACGTCCAATTGACCTGAAATTTGGCACGCACATACCAATTGACATTACGGTGCTACAGAAACTTCTGGAATCTCGTTCCGACCCTCAGATTAAAAATTCACTATCGGACCGGAAACTTCAAAATTCTAACTTTCGGCATTGATACTTAAATGAGGTACGGACATCCAAAATACATTTCAAACACGATCCCAATCCCAAAATCAACTAACGGGGATAACGAAGCCATCGGTTTTCCATTCCGAGGTCGTCTTGACACTGTTCTGATTACGAACCATCTTTCAACACTTAAGCTCTTATTTAGGGACTAAATGTCCTAAAACACTCCGAATTCTATTACCGAACATCCCGAAAAACCAGAATAGCAGAAATGAACTTAGGGAAAGTAGTTAATAGGGAAACGAGATACAAATTCCAAAGACGACCGGCCTGGTCGTCACAAAGTGTCACAATGCCTTCCATTTACACTGAGTAAGTCTTTGAATAAAAAGTGCCCTCTCACATGGTTGAGTAATAGTCGCTCATAATATCTTTCCCCCTCTCTAGGATTAGCTACAGTATTGAATATATGTTAATAATATACTTAAATAAAGAAACAGGGTATAAATATAAAGATTAATAGTATATATTGTACTTGTTGCAACTCGATCACTTACCGATCTTGTTTTTATTTTTGTCCAAATCTTAGGCTGGGCATTCTAAATATAAGGCTCGGGAAATTCCTTGTAAAGGAAGGTTCGTGCTTCACTATCGATGGAGCACATCCTGAAATACTCAGTATGCATCGTATGCTTGACGTTGTCCCATGTGATCACATTTTTGAAATTGCGATTTTTCCAATAAAATACTGAGGTTGATGAATATTTAATATTTCATATTTTAAAATTTAAGCAAAAATAACAGCAACTATAAGTGTGTATCATAAATTTTTTATATACCTGCATGTTTGTTTGGAAGATGTAATTGAAGATTAAAAACTGCAGGTTGCATTTCATATAGGTTGAATTCATAAATTCTCCATAATGCTTCGGGTGGTAAGACTCATCCCGCATCTTGATAACTTTGAATCTCATCAATTATATTTTCCCTATTATCTGACTGAATATAAACTGCACATCTATCATAAACTTTATATATATACTTATAAAGGTACTTTATTTCTTTTACTCCCGAACATACTTCAACATTTATGTGACAATTGTATCTCATAAGCAAGTAAGAGTTATAAGGTACAACCCATTGGTTGTTCATTTCCATTTCACGGACCGTCTCAAATCTTCCATCCCTTTTCCTTTTGTAAGTAGGATATAAATCCTTCCCTTGTATTGATTTGTTGTTGAATGGGTGAGGATAATGATACTTGCATTAGCCATCTTGCATGCATGGATTCGTCTGACGATGGTTCCAATATGGACAGAGCATCATATGCTTTACCACTAATTCATGCAAGAGTGGATATTCTGCTTTGTCGAGAAATTCCGCTGAAATAAACTAATTGTATTGACCTGCCGATTTGATCTTGTGGCTTTCTTTCAGTATGAGCAAAATATGAATGTGAGGTAGTCCCCTTTTCTGGAATTCTAGAACAAAAACATGAGCTGTAACAATCCCAAATACTTGTTTTTTTTTAAAATTTGTTCTTTTAGATCTTGCAATTTAGCTCTGAAGATTCTAGTCACCAAGTCCGGTCTATCTTGAGCAGTTTACCCTTCTCCCAACTGTTCTTGAATTTCTGCCCAATCAGGATTACATGTCAATGTTATGAATAGATCAAATGTTGAGCCAATGACATTGCGTCCATATATCGCCTTCGCATATCCCGTGAGCCTCCAATGAACGATGTCGGAAGCATTACTCGTTGACCAATTTTATCTCCTCTGTTTTCTCCAGCCATGACACTATCAATTATACCTTGATAAATCGCTCTTCTAAAATTTGATTGTTCTTTTCTAAAATACTCAAGTCTAGTTGTTTCTAATTTTATGTACATGTCAACCACAAATTGCTGCAATAATATTCCACAGAAAAGTAATACAGACCTATCTTCTTCTTGCACTTGTAATTTATAACAGTAATACTCTTTACAAGAAACTACGTCTTTTGTTTCGTGGACCACATCTATAAAAATTATTTATAATGATTATACTGTATGTAAAATCAATTACAATGTTACAATAATCTAAAAATATTAAATTATTCCTCGTTGGCATAATCCGCTGATATGAATGATGTATGCCAATGCTCATAGTTGTGGTGAGGTGCGATGCTCGACGATCTTATGTTTTTCGTTGTTTCCTTATTCCTTGATGCCAACCTCCTTCTCCTCATGGTGAAAGCAAATGATATTGCAGGGGATCATAACAACCATAATAGTGGTTTACGCTATGTCTATTCCCTAAATGTTCGTGAACAATTATTTCTCGATCGAATGGTACATTTGTATTATTTCCATCTATCTAAATTTCTGCAACTTGATCTGCGGAGGGTGTATATTAGACTCGTTGATCTAGAGTGGCATTTGCAGCAATTCGAAGCTGCAAATTCTGAAAGGTGGAATGGTCTTTTAGCTGGCGGAATAATTGTGCATATGGGTTTCCATCCATTATCTTCTTCATGTTTCTTACGATGTTGTCAGACGGGTTAGCTTGTTGGAGCTTTGATATTCTATTGCCTAACTCATGGTCTGTATCATAAAAGTACAATTGAAAGTAACAAGAATTATTACCATGGGGAAGTAATGATGGAAGATCGTGATATATTTGATCCTGTGCCTTAAACGTGTACACTCCTTTCCTTGAGGATGCTAGTTCCTTATCAAACTTAGCACCAAAGTATGTAAAAGCAAATATGATATTATATGCACGAACATTTTTTTGGAACTCTCTAGCTTCTTATGTGCCACCCACGAATAATTCATAGAGTTCCAGTGGAGCTTCTGTGCTTGCCAATTTGATATATCCATTATCACAACAAAATGTTGGAGGTTCATATTGAAACCTTTTAGCATTACAGTAGATGCTTTTAGAAACCCAATTCAACTTATGAAGTTGTGATAATTATAGGTTGTAAGCAGTATGACCTAAACATATATAGAGATATACATTAAATGACTTAAATAGAATATTTTCAGAGTGAAAATTGCTGTAAAAGTAATGCTTTAATAGTTTAGTTTCTATTTACCTCCAACTTCATACTCTTCGGATAAAGCTCTAAATATCAAATTTAGCTTACGTGCCTTCATTGGACGTGTTTGTTCAATCTGTAGATATGTTAATGGTTAACTGTGTGCTATATATGTTTTCACCCTCCGCAACGCGCTACGTAATTGTGTTCTTTCTATAATGAAAATATTAATCTAAGGGTAAGAGGAAATATTATAACATACATAAATAGATGTATGTATACAAACAACTGAAACAAAATTGTCACCCACTTTTAAACATGTACATAAAGAGATCTTACCTGTGTAGCTTATTTCGTTTGTCGGATTGATATGTTCATTATCTTCACTGGTACAAACAATGGATTTTCCTTTATCACCTGTCATATTAGTTAGAAATTTGTAAAATTGCATTATTGATTAGTTTAACGTAATATAAGTATTATATTGACCATGCATTTTTATGTTCAACAGTGTTTGTAAAAATTATTTATACATATTTAATGAACAATAATTCAAAATGCACTATGCAGAATTGTACCTGTAGAGCTTATAATATTTGTTGGATGATTGACATGTCGAACAACTTTATGGGAAGAAGCAATAGAATCAATTAATCTTATAAAACTGTCAATATTTAACGTAACAAAAACTAATAATTATTTTGTACTTACCTTCTTCTGCCATTTTTGTAGCTTATTTAATAGTATCATGTTACACATAAAATGTAACCATTAATAAAACTTGTTAATATTTCAAGTGATGGAATAGTGTATATTTCATATTTTCGGTACACATATGTGTGTGTGCCTCAAAAAATATTATTTTAATTATTATTTTAAGGTAGATATTATTTTCACGTAAAGTTTATAGCATGGAATGGACTGATGCCTTCGTTGAATGAATGTACTTTTGTTTTTTCCACAGACGAATATAGTCAATCTGTAAGGTAAAAGTAAAGTGAACAGATCGGATGCATAGAAAATGAGTAAATTTATAACTTATTGGAAAGTAAACAACATTTTTATAGCTATGTCAGCTAAAGTTGCTCCTATTAGAAAAGTAAAACATTTAACAAAGATCATAGCTAATATAATTATTAAATTAATAACAAACTAAATATTTTCCATTTTGATCTTTTTATTAGTAACTGGGTGTTTTCTCTTCATTGTTATCTTCATCTTTCTTTGTCTTCTTGCTTCTTAGCTTTATTGATGTATCTCCATCTTCTATATCACCAGTTGCACCATTTTTTTCTAACTTCATGAATCTCTGCAGCTATCAAATTCATTTTCTTTTCTTCTTTTGCAATTTTCTGATGAGTCTTCACAAGAAAACAATACTTTTTCCCTTTACTCAATACCAACTTGCGGTAGTACTTGAATTCCTCTTTCTGTAATAGTGTAAAATCAGATAAAATAGTTAGAAATTTATTAAATATGTCATAAATTTACTTGAGTTGTATATTTTTGCTTAAAAATTATGAGTGTAACCTTTTCAGATGTAGATTGAATATACTCCTTGACGTCGACACCAAAGATATATTGTGCAACATGACATAGTGTAATACTGATATAGTGTTGCTTGGCAGAAACATCAAAAGTCATCCTATATCTAAAACACAAATTAGGAGTTAAATCATGAAATGTTCATCTACTTGTTTTGGAATATATATTGTTTGTACTTTTTCATGTATCTTACCTCTCCTCATAATCAATGTCATCTCTCATACATTTGTCACAACTTGCAGTATTATTACAGTCACTCGTCTAGAGCATTTTTTGCAAGCAGGATACCACAGGCCATCTTTATTTTTGATAGCATTGAACTTACAATAAACATCCTAAAAGTAAATTACCATGTGCATAATTTATTAGATTGTAAACATATAAAATAGTATACATTGTACTAATAGTTTGGTAGGATAATGTACCTTCTCATTGTTAAGTGATCCATCCATAATATGACTTAGTTTGATTTGTTTGGCTTTTCGCATCAGTCTACTTGGCATTAAACTTATATCTATTTTATCTCCCTTTATTTTGTCATGCCTGCATAGTAGTATTATTTTAATATTTTTTAACACATTTACCTAAATAAAAGTAGCATATAACTAAGTACAGAATGAATAATATATTTACCATTTCTGGAGATCTTGGGCCTTTTGAAATTTAGGAATTATTAGTATGCTACTTACAGGAGTTGTTGAGAGGACAAAATCCCCTATTTGGAAGGAGCAACAAATTTAGTGATAAATTAACATACTTAAAACAAACAACAACTACCCAGTTATCCCACCAGGTGGGTTATGGGATACTTAAAAATATTATGCAAATAGATAAAATGTGCAATGTTATACCTTTGTAAATAGACCCTCTAACATCGCAAAAGGCTATCACGGGTTTGGTGCTTTCAAGGATTTCTAACATTTCCCCGTCAATTTCAGCTATGTCTCCCCACAAAGTAAAAGTTTTCCGATCATGCCTATATATCATAGAAGTTAGATTTTCTTAATACAAAAGGTAGTAAAATTTTGTTGATGGATCTAACTTTTCTATTTTAAACGGGGAAGTTAAGGGCTATAATTTTAATGGGAAGACAAGCAGGACAAGTGATGAACTTCTAAGCCTACATATGTTTTTGGTAAAGCCGTTAATGAGAACTGAAATTTGTAGAAGCTAATCTAGTTGCAAGTTAGTTAGTTAGTTAGTTCCACCTTTATATTTTTTTTAGCATCACACACGTGGCCTGAGTCGTGCCTTGTTCACGCGTGGTTGTTTCCTTTATTTCCTCCCCATGACCCGGTCAGGCAGCACGTTGCTGGCGTCACCGAGATTATAGGAAGTGCGTTGAGCACCTCGGCGTCGTGGGGGAAGGAACTTGTTTTTGTATTGCTTATTTAAAGCAGCTTGCATGATGAATAATAAAGTAGATCATCTTGCAGCAAAACTCTCAAAGGCTTTCACTATTTTTAGTTGTATTCGTGTTCTTGTGTTCAAGCTCAGGTTAATCTCCTAAGTATTAGTGTTCTGCGCCAACACGTGGCATCAGAGCTGTGGTTACATATTTTTTCTACTGCGATTTCATTCCAAGCCACCTAGACATGGATGACAAGAAGAATGAGGAGGTCCAAGCTATTGTTCCAAAGGTTGGAGTGGAGCGTGTGTTGAAGGAGGCAAGCGCAGCAGCACTAATCTTTCCGATGTTGACGCGTACGAACTACAAAGAGTGGCGGCTCTTGATGCAAATCAATCTTGAGGCGATGGATCTTTGGGATGCCATTGAAACCGGAAATGTCAGCCGGCGTGAGGACTGTCTTGCAATGGCGGCGCTAGTCCGTGGGGTTCCGGCGGAGCTTTACCAGATGATTGGCAACAAGAAGACGGCCAAGGAAGCATGGGAGGCTGTGAAGACAATGCGGATGGGTGTGGCTTGTGTGCAAGAAGCCAATGCCCAGAAGTTGCTGAACCAGTTCGAGGCGATAGCTTTCAAGGAAGGCGAGAGTGTCGATGATTTCGCCGTGAGAGTTACTGATCTCGCTGCAAATCTTCGAGCACTCGGTGAGACTATTGATGAATCACGAGTTGTGAAAAGGTTCCTTCGTGTTATTCCCAAGCGTTATTCTCAGATTGCCGTTTCCATTGAGATGTTTCTTGACATCAATAAACTCTCGGTGGAAGAGTTGGTTGGGAGATTGCGTGCTGCGGAGGATCGTTTTGATGACGATGTTGATCAAGTTGTCGACAAAACCGGTCGACTCATGCTCGCCGAAGAGGACTGGATGGCCAAGTATAAGAATCGTCTTTCAGCGGAATCTTCATCAGGGAGTGGAAAGAGTCCTGCACCCTCTAAACAACCGTCCAAGAACAAGAGCGGTACTGGTGGAGAAAGCCGCGATGGTGTCAAACTCACGAGCAAAGGGACACCACGGAGGAAAGGAAAGTGTCGGAATTGTGGCATTTATGGTCACTGGGCACAGGATTGTGTCAAGCCCACAAAAGAGCGCAAAGGTGAAGCGCACGTTGCTGAAACGGAGGTTAACACACCGGCGTTACTTATGGCTTCCACGGTCATGATTAACACTCCGGGAGAACGACAACAGGTGGTACATCTTCAAGAAAAGGAAGTCCTTCCAGTAAAGTGTGATGATGGCACTTGGGTCCTTGACACGGGTGCAAGCAACCACATGACCGGAAGACGTGCCGCACTATCTTCTCTCGACGAGACAGTGCATGGTACTGTGCGTTTCGGTGATGGATCCGTTGTGGAGATCTGCGGCCTCGGCTCGATGATTATTGAAGGGCGCAACAAGGAGCATAAAGTGCTAGCTGAGGTATATTTCATTCCCAAGCTAAAGAGTAATATTGTTAGCCTTGGTCAATTAGAAGAGGGAGGTTGTAAGATTGTCCTTGAGCATGGAATATGTAGTGTGTTTGATCGCTCGGGTATTCTCATGATCCGTGCACCACGAGCGATAAACCGCTTATACATGACAAAGCTGAATGTGGGATCGCATGTATGCTTGCTGGCCAAGACGAGCGAGGCGGACTGGTTGTGGCATGCTCGTTATGGGCACTTGAATTTCCGGGCTTTGCGAGAGCTCGGGACGAAACAAATGGTGGAATGTGTTCCAGTGATCAATCGGGTCGAACAGGTGTGTGACGGGTGCGCCTTGGGTAAACACCACCGTTCACCGTTTCCTCAAGCAACGGAGTATCGAGCAACCGAGAAGCTGGAATTGCTTCATGTCGATTTATGCGGCCAGATCAAGCCATCAACACCGGGCGGTATGAAGTATTTCATTTTGGTGGTAGACGACAAAAGCCGTTTTATGTGGGCTCGGTTGCAGGCCACAAAGAGTGAATCACTCAAGCAATTCCAGAAGATAGTTGCTGCTGCTCAGAATGAGGTGAGAGGCAAAGTGAAGGCATTGCGGACTGATCGTGGTGGGGAGTTCAATTCAAGAGCATTCACTGCGTACTGTGATGAGTCAGGCATCAAACACTTTACTACTGCACCTTACACGCCTCAGCAAAATGGCGTTGTAGAACGCCGGAATCAGACTGTGGTCGAGATGGCAAGATGCTTGCTAAAAAGCAAGGGAGTGCCACCGGAATTTTGGGGAGAAGCGGTCATGACGGCGATATATATTCTGAACCGATCGCCGCCCAGAAGCTTGGAGGTTGGAACACCATATGAGAATTGGTATGGACGCAAGCCAAGTGTGCGACACATGCGCACTTTTGGTTGCATCGCATACGTGAAGAGGCTTGGTCCTGGCATCAACAAACTTGCTGATCGTTCGACACGAGGCGTGTTCTTTGGCTATGAGCCAGAGAGTAAGTCTTATCGTGTTTATGATCCGGTGGCAAAGAAACTCATGGTAAGCAGGGATGTGATCTTTGATGAAAGCAAAGCATGGGAATGGGAGCAGCACGCAGGTGATGGAGGAAGATCCAGTAACACATTCATTGTTGAAGTGTCACCAACTGTAACTGTTTCAACAGTAAGTATAGCAGCTGAATCATCTGGTGCTAGTGATCCACACCCGACATCTCCTATGCTCTCGACACCACCTCCGACACAATCAGTATCTGGTGTTCAGTGGGCAACACCACCGTCCTCTGGAGCAGAAGATAGTGAAGGAAATCCACTGAGATTTCGCTTGTTATCTGATGTGCTTGACAACACTGAAGAGGTACAAAACTTTGAGTATAGTGGTTTGTGTCTATTAGCTGCTGATGAGCCGAGGAGTGTTGAGGAAGCTTTGAAAGAGGAGAATTGGCGTGCAGCTATGGAAGCTGAGATGGAGTCCATAATTGAGAATGAAACATGGTCTCTAGAGTCTCTACCCTCTGGACACCGAGCTATAGGACTGAAATGGGTTTTCAAAGTGAAGAGAGACCCAGCCGGAAACGTTCTGAAGTACAAGGCTCGTCTAGTGGCAAAAGGGTATGCACAGCAGCAAGGTATCGACTACGACGAGGTGTTTGCTCCGGTGGCAAGAATGGAGACAGTACGAATCTTGCTGGCACTTGCGGCTCATGACGGATGGGAGGTGCATCATATGGATGTAAAGTCGGCTTTCTTGAATGGTGACCTCGCTGAGGAGGTGTATGTACAGCAAGTGCCCGGCTTTGTCAACTCCAAACATCCAGAAAAAGTGTACAAGCTGAGAAAGGCACTGTATGGCCTCAAGCAGGCGCCAAGAGCTTGGAATTCGAGACTTGATAAGGAGCTGGTGTCACTTGGTTTCACAAGGAATGCTTTGGAACATGGAGTCTATAGGAGAGGAAGTGACAGATCCCTTCTCTTGGTAGGCGTCTATGTTGACGATCTTATTATTTGTGGATCGGATAAAGCTGCAATTGAAAAGTTCAAGCTTCAAATGATGGAGAGTTTTAAGATGAGTGACCTTGGTCCTCTTAGCTATTACTTGGGAATTGAAGTGAATCAAAGGCCTGATGGAATTTCATTGTGCCAAAGTGCTTATGCAGCAAAGGTAGTTGAACAGTGTAAAATGGTGGGGTGCAATACCACTGATACGCCAATGGAGCAGCGTTTAAAAATCAGCAAGAAATCTGGTATGGCAGAGGTTGATTCAACTCAATACCGGAGTGTTATTGGAAGTCTTAGATACTTGGTTAACACAAGGCCGGACATAGCTCATGCTGTGGGAGTGGCGAGCAGGTTTATGGAGGTTCCTACCTTGGAACATTGGGCACTTGTGAAGAGGATCATTAGATATGTTGCAGGCACCTTGAAGTATGGTCTTATGTACCAACGAAGCTCTGCTAGTGATCAAAAGCTGTTGGGTTTCAGCGATAGTGATCTTGCAGGAGATACCGATGATCGAAAAAGTACAACTAGGATTGTATTCTTTCTTGGAACAAGTCTGATTACTTGGGCTTCTCAGAAACAAAAGGTTGTAGCATTATCTTCTTGTGAGGCCGAATACATAGCAGCTGCAACCGCAGCGTGTCAAGGAGTGTGGCTCAGCAGATTACTCGGAGAGCTGATGGGGAAGCCAACTCAAAAGTTCAAACTTTTGATTGATAACAAGTCAGCAATCGAGCTTAGCAGGAATCCGGTGCATCATGATAGGAGTAAGCACATTGACACTCGCTTTCATTATATCCGTGAATGCATCGAAGAAGGACGAGTTGAAGTGGAACATGTGGGCACGAAAGAGCAGCTGGCAGATGCTCTCACGAAGGCACTAAGCAGGGTGAAGTTTGTTGAGATGCGTCAGCAGCTGGGCGTGGTCAAGGTGCAACAAGATTAAGGAGGTGAAATGTAGAAGCTAATCTAGTTGCAAGTTAGTTAGTTAGTTAGTTCCACCTTTATATTTTTTTTAGCATCACACACGTGGCCTGAGTCGTGCCTTGTTCACGCGTGGTTGTTTCCTTTATTTCCTCCCCATGACCGGTCAGGCAGCGCGTTGATGGCGTCACCGAGATTATAGGAAGTGCGTTGAGCACCTCGGCGTCGTGGGGGAAGGAACTTGTTTTTGTATTGCTTATTTAAAGCAGCTTGCATGATGAATAATAAAGTAGATCATCTTGCAGCAAAACTCTCAAAGGCTTTCACTATTTTTAGTTGTATTCGTATTCTTGTGTTCAAGCTCAGGTTAATCTCCTAAGTATTAGTGTTCTGCGCCAACAAAATTGACATATTAGAAACCCAAAAGACAAAGAATGAAGCTTAATAAAGGCAAGATAAATCTGGTGATAAATTTGTTCTATCAGAACACCACACAAATTCAAGCCATCATCTAGCAAGTATTATGAAGAAGCATTCTTCAAAATTTGAGACAGAAATTGAAGAGGCTAAGAGGAAGAATGAAAAACCTAGTGATATAAAGGCAAAAGCTCGGACAGTTTGGGTATTGTGGCAACTGGTAGGAAAAGGAATATGAAAAATAAGTTCCTACTTTAGAGTATTATCTGCTGAAGCATATGACCAGTGTTGAAAAGGAAGTTCAAGCAACAAAAAATAGGGAAAACTGCATATCTGATTGCCTTGTTGGTAGGAGAAGACGGAATATTTATTCCACAAGTACAAAGTTATATTTAACTTACCTTTTATCCGTGACAATTACTTCTCGCCTTATGTTTCGTCCTTCTCCAGTTAGTGCTTTAACTTTTATTATGATGCCAATCTCATTTAAAGAAATATAAAATATAAGATAATTAATAATTATAGGTAGCAATAGTAAATAAATATATTTACAAATGTACTTAATAAAGTCCCATCTGATATGTTTTCTGCCTCTTCAAAAGAAATAAAACCATTCGAGAACTATTGAGACATAAATTCAGTATTGCATTTTACGGCCTTTGTGTGGTTGTTAAAGGCTACTTCAAATTCCTTGTGCACAAATAAAAAGTTAGGTATTGCCCTTGTTATCTTTCCATTTATAATATAATAGCTTTCATTGTGATTGAAAAATGGCTTCCACAACTCAGCATCTTTGTTGAAGAGAGTAGCTTGTATTTTGTTTCCTTTGTCAAAACAAAAAAGCAATAGAGTCACCAACGGAGTTAATGTGGCAATAAATGAATAAAATACCAGATTTGTTATGAAATATTAGATTATAGTGGATGTCCATAACTCCTATAACACCCACTACTTTTATCCATTATCTCCATAACTCCCACTACTCCAATATTTATGGTTGTAACTCCCACACCTCCATGATCTCCCCATGATCTTCCTCCATGATCTCAAAAGCTTAATGACATATTTATGGAATTCTTTTAGTATATCTCTATGTAGTACTATAAATAGAGGATGAGAAATTATTTTGTAATATACTTGGATACATAGAAGAAATATATTCTCTTCTCTATTTCTCTCTACTTTGTTGTCTATCTTTTTGTTTATTACTTTGAACTAAGTTTTCTAACATGTTATCAGCACGAAGCTCTACTATCTCAAGAATCTCTTTGAGAAAATTAAGGTATTTTTTCTCCTCCTAATTTTGTTTTAATTATGTCTGACATTATGAAAAGAAAGTTTGTTGCCCTTGAAATTTCGGGCAAGAACTACATGACATGGGTGTTGGATGCTGAAATCCATTTGGATGCAATGGGTCTTGGAGACGCCATTAAAGACAGAAATAATGCATCCACCCAAGACTGTGCTAAGACCTTGATTTTCTTGCGCCATTACCTTGATGAAGGTTTGAAAATTGAATATCTCACAGTCAAAGATCCACTTATCTTGTGGAATGGCTTAAAGGAGAGATATAACCACCAAAAGCGGAAATGGAATTATGAGAATCTAAAAGCAAATAGCTCAGAAACTATATGTTATCGTTGCGGTGGAAAAGGGCACTGGGCAAAAAAATTTACCGTGTACCAAGACATTTGGTTGAGCTTTATCAAGCATCTTTAAAGAGTAAAGGCCCTGAAACCAATTTTGTCTCTGACAATAATTTTGACATCACCCACTTGGATGTGGCAGACTTCTTTGAGCACCCTGAGGGGAAAATAGATCACTTGATCGGTGATGGATCCATGGTTAAAGAAGATTGAGCAGTTTGATATTTTTATTTTTACTTATTCGTAGTAGTTAATGAATAAACAATTATCATAGTTTACATAAGTTATCTATTATTGTGATATGGTTCAAATTTTATATTTTCTGCTTTAAGCTAGTAAAGCTAAGTATCAAGCAAGTATTCGTTAAAATTATAATATGCTTGAAATAAAATAAAAAAATATATATATTAAACAGAATGATCAGTTTCATTTTTTTGTAATCCTTTCTAATCTGCTCGGTGTTAATGTGTTAGCACATTAAAGGTGCTATTATGCTTGTAGTATTATGAACCTGAAACAGATTCACTGCCAACAGCTATTAACTCAATTAGTTGAATCATTCTAGGTGAAACATTCAGTTCAAAACAATTCAATCAATGATCAAATATCGATATGTACCTTAAGAGTTTTATCAACTTGACAAATAATCTGTATTATGGTTTTAAAATATATAACTTTAGATTACACATTCATCTTATGCTTTATTTGTAGCACATTAAATATAGTAATAAAAGAAATATTGTTAAGACTCTTTATGCTACTACTAATTGTTAATACTTTGATATTAAAAGGAGAATAACTATGATAAAAGATATATTTTTTTTCATAATGACCGCACTGAAACTATTATGTTGAATCATAGACTTAAATTTGTTTATTCTCATATTTATAAAAAAAATACTAATATTTTTCGTATATTTCTTTTGTATGTCAAACCATGGGAAGCAAATATGGATATCTCACAAAGCAAACTTGGATCAACGTTCAATTGTAAAAATATTTGTTTAATTGATTCATGTACCACACATACGATATTCAAAGAGAAGAAATATTTCTCTCATTTAAGTATGTGTAACGCAGATGTTACTACAATTTCTGGTAGTAGTAAATTGATTGAAGGCTCCGGAAGAGCAACTATAACTCTGCCTAAAGGAACAATATTTATCATAGAGAATGCAATGTTCTCTTCCATGTCCAAGAGGAACTTGTTGAGTTTTAAAGATATCCGTCAAAATGGATATCATATTGAGACAATAGATGAGAATAATCTTGAATACCTCATTATTACAAAGAATGTCCCTGGCCAAAACAGGGTTATTGAGAAGTTCCCATCTTTATCTTGTGGCATGTATTGGACAAAAATTAGTGCAATTGAGGCACATTCCACAGTAAACCAAAAGGTTACTAATTCCAATACTTTTGTACTTTGGCATGATCAATTGGGACATCCTGGATCAATTATGATGAGACGGATTATAGAAAACTCATATGGGCATCCATTAAAGAATTTAAAGATTCTTTTAAATAATGAATTTTCTTGCACTTCTTGTTATCAAGGCAAGTTAATTATTAGACCATCACCAACAAAGGTTGGAACTGAGTCACCAACAAATTTGTGGACCTATTCACCTACCTAGTGGGTCCTTTAGATATTTTATGGTCTTAATAGACGCATCCTCTAGATGGTCTCATGTGTGCCTATTGTCATCACGCAATCTTGCGTTTGCAAAATTAATGGCACAAATAATTCGATTACGAGCATAATTTCCTGATAATCCAATTAAGTCTATTAGACTAGATAATGCTGCTGAGTTTTCATCCCAAGCATTTAATGATTTTTGCTTATCAATTGTGATAAAAGTGGAACATCCAGTAGCTCATGTTCACACTCAAAATGGTCTTGCAGAATCTTTAATTAAACGTCTGCAGTTGATTGCAAGACCATTACTCATGAAAACGAGGCTGCCCACTTCGGTTTGGGGCCACGCCATTTTGCATGCAGCAATGCTAGTTCGTCTCAGACCGACGAATTATCACAAATATTCCCCGTTGCAATTAGTTTTGGGTCATGAACCTAATATATCCCATTTAAGAATTTTTGGATGCGCAGTATATGTGCCTGTAGCACCGCCATACCGCACCAAAATGGGTCCGCAAAGAAGGTTAGGAATATATGTTGGGTTTGAATCGCCCTCCATTATTCGCTACCTCGAAACATTGACATGGGATTTGTTCACTGCACGATTTGCAGACTGTCGATTCGGTGAGACACTTTTCCCAAAATTAGGGGGAGAAGTTGGTGAAGCCAAACGGAAAATTTTGTGGAAAAATCCATCATTATCTCATCTTGATCCACATACCTCTATTTGTGAAAAAGAGGTGCAAAATATTATCCATTTGCAAAGAATAGCAAATCAAATGCCTGACGCATTCACGGACTTGAAAAGGATAACAAAATCTCACATCCCCGCAGAGAATGTTCCAATCCGTATTGATGTCCCTATTGGACAATCTTCTAGTGTCATATCTAATGAGTCGAAAGCACGCCTAAAACGTGGCAGGCCATTAGGTTCCAAAGATCGAAATCCTAGAAAAAGGAAAGCAAATGACCAAAATGACACTACGAAAGAATCTCATGAGGAAATTCACGATTTAATAAATTCTGAGATTCATGAAGAATCCATTGAGCCCGAGACTCAGGAAAATAAGGAACTATCAATAAATCCAATCGATATTGAGACAAATTTTAATCGAGTGGATATAGTGGTGGATTATGTCTTTGCTATAATGTTGCATATAGCATTATGCAAGAAAGTGAGGATCTTGAACCTCAATCTGTTGGAGAATGTCGAGACTTGATTGGCCAAAATGGCAAGAAGCAATCCAATCAGAATTGAATTCACTTGCAAAACGTGAAGTGTTTGGGCCTATAGTTGAAACACCTAATGGTGTTAAGCCTGTTGGCTATAGATGGGTCTTTGTACGCAAGAGAAATGAGAAAAACAAGGTACAAAGATATAAGGCACGCCTTGTTGCACAAGGATTTTCTCAAAGGCCTGGTGTCGATTATGAAGAGACATATTCACCCGTAATGGATGCTACAACTTTCCCTTATCTCATTTGTTTTGCTGTCCTTGAAAAGCTTGACATGCATTTAATGGATGTGGTTACTGCCTATCTTTATGGCTCACTTGATAATGAGATACACATGAAAATTCCCGATGGATTCAAAGTGCCAAACACTCATAATTCAAAGTCCCGGGAAATATTTTCAGTCAAATTGCAAAGATCTTTGTATGGTCTAAAGCAATCAGGACGAATGTTGTATAATCGTCTTAGTGAGTATTTATTAAAGGAAGGCTATATAAATGATGTCATTTGCCCATGTGTTTTTATAAAGAAAACAACATCGGAATTTGTTGTACTTGCCGTATATGTCGATGACATAAACCTTATTGGAACTCCCATTGAACTCCAAAAGGCAATTGATTATTCAAAGAAGGAATTCGAGATGAAAGATCTCGGAAAGACAAAATTATGTCTTCGTTTGCAAATTGAATATTTAGCAAACGGAATTTTTGTTCATCAATCTGCCTATATAGAAAAGGTATTGAAACGGTTTTACATGGATGGAGTATATCCTTTAAGTACTCCGATGGTTGTTCGATCACTTGATTGAATAAGGATCCATTCCGACCGCAAGAAAAGAATGAAGAGCTACTTGGTACCATATCTTAGTGCAATTGGCGCACTAATGTATCTTGCAAATACTACAAGGCCTGACATAACTTTTTCAGTTAATGTCTTAGCAAGATATAGCTCTGCTCCCACAAGGAGACATTGGAATGGAATCAAACATATATTGCGGTATCTAAAAGGGACTACCGATATGGGCTTATTTTATAGCAATAATTGCAGTCTTGATCTTGTTGGTTATGATGATGCTGGATATTTATCTGACCCACACAAGGCTCGATCTCAAACAGGTTATGTGTTTATCTGTGGAGGCACTGCCATATCTTGGTGATCGACTAAGCAATCAATTGTGGCTACTTCATCTAATCATGC
Organism: Nicotiana benthamiana; assembly: GCA_034376525.1. NCBI lineage: Eukaryota > Viridiplantae > Streptophyta > Magnoliopsida > Solanales > Solanaceae > Nicotiana > Nicotiana benthamiana. The sequence continues at coordinate 57,768,981 of CM067338.1, forward strand.
TGAGATAATCACTATTCATGAAGCAAGTCGAGAGTGTGTGTGGTTGAGGTCTATAATACATCATATTCGAGACAAATGTGGTTTGAAATGTGACAAACTACCCACGATTTTGTATGAAGACAATGCAGCATGCATAGCCCAATTGAAGGGAGGATTCATAAAAGGAGATAGAACAAAGCATATTTCACCAAAGTTATTTTTCACACATGATCTTCAAAAGAATGGTGATATCAATGTGCAACAGATTCGTTCAAGTGATAATATGGCGGATTTGTTCACAAAATCTCTACCAACGTCAACCTTCAAGAAGCTGGTACACAAGATTGGAATGCGAAGGCTCAAGGATGTGAATTGATGCTCTTTTCAGGGGGAGTTAATGCGCGTTGCACTCTTTTTCCCTTACAAGGTTTTGTCCCAATGGGTTTTCCTTGCAAGGTTTTTAACGAGGCAACAAAAATGCATTGTGTTAGATATGTGTACTCTTTTCCTTTTCTAGAATTTTTTTTTCCCATTGGGTTTTATTTTAGTTAAGGTTTTAACGAGGCACATTATCTTTGGACATCCAAGGGGGAGTGTTATGAAATATTAGATTATGGTGGATGTCCATAACTCCTATAACACCCACTACTTTTATCCATTATCTCCATAACTCCCACTACTCCAATACTTATGGTTGTAACTCCCATACCTCCATGATCTCCCCCATGATCTTCCTCCATGATCTCAAAAGCTTAATGACATATTTATGGAATTCTTTTAGTATACCTCTATGTAGTACTATAAATAGAGGATGAGAAATCATTTTGTAATATACTTGAATACATAGAAGAAATATATTCTATTCTCTATTTCTCTCTACTTTGTTGTCTATCTTTTTGTTTATTACTTTGAGCTAAATTTTGTAACAAGATTAAATTAATGTTACCTTTTCATCATTTGAATTTTTGTACTCATTTATTAAGCCTCTTCGAATTACGTAAACTAAAATCACCCATTCTGTTGCAAACTTTTGCAACTTGATAATAGCCATGCATTGGTTTTCTAGTTCTTCTTCGCTTGTAATTGTGATTACCCTGTAGTTACTAGCAAGTAGATGCAAATATTATATATAGTTGTAAAGTAAAAATAAATTTCTACAATTAAAAATGGTAAAAAACACTATTAATTGTTAATGTTTTGAGTGGAATAATGAGCAACTTCAGCTGGCAATATGTACCACTATCTTAATAATCTAAAAAGAAATAGTAATTACAAAAGCGTAAAAATTTTACCAATTTAGTGATGCAGTAATACATGTAGCCTGTTAAAAGGGATGGAGAAATCTGCAAGTAATATAGTTAGGGTGAATCATATTAGAGTTGCATCGTTACAAGCAACATAAAATTTAAAAGTGAAAAGTATAATTTAAAAATGAAGAAAAAAATTCAATTGATCAATTAGCAAAATGTGCGACTATAGGTGACCAACGGGTGGGCCGGGCCGGGTCCGGGTCCAATTTTTCTGACCCGTCCGGGTCCGGGCCGGTCCGGTCCGGGTTCAATTAGAGGTGGGTTGTTAACGGGCTGGGTTGATCCGGGTCGGGCCGGGCCGGGCCGGGGTTTTTTTTTTTTTGGAATTACGTATAGTATAAATATTAAGTTATATTAATACTTTGTAATAATTGAATGAACACAACAAAAGATGGGGAAAAAATTGCACTTATTGCAAGTGCTACTTTATTTCTTAAATTCAAAATTTCAAAACTAAAATGTATCATAATTAGTTTACAATTTACATCAAATGGTTTGCATTGCAATAGAAAGTTCTTCAAAATTAATATGAACCGAATGACCTTCTTCTGGAGAGTTAAATTCGGATGGGTTTCCGTGCGTTAATATATCTCCAAGTTCTTCGTCTTCCGGGCTATCAAGATCTTCCTTTCCTTGATTTCTTCGTTCAGATCTTATCCAATCTCTTAGACACACTAAGACTTCCAAAGCATTGCTTCCCAATGAGTGCCGTGTGTCTCCAAGTTGTTGTCTTGCTTGGCTAAATGCACTCTCGGATGCAACAGTGGAAATTGGGACATTCAGGACATCCCGCGCCATAGCGAAAAGAACGGGAAATTGCTTTGAATTTTCATGCCACCAGCCTAACGGTGAAAATTCCTTGGTGCGAGGCTCCTTTTGCTTCTGCAAGTAAAATTGAAGTTCATCTATATTCCTGCTACTACTTTGAGTGTTAGAAAAAGTTGAAAAAATATTAAAACTATCAATGCCTTCATCATCATCTTCGACTACATTAGAAGTGCTACATTACATAGTGGGATTTGCAGCAGTTGAAGCACGAGCATTATCACATTGAGTTGCATAATAAGTATATAGATATTGTAAATGTCCATTTAGTTGGTTCATAGATTCATACAAATTTGGGCTTTCAGTGGGCCCAATCTCCATATAAGTGTATAAAGCATTCATTAATTGTTGACAATAAAACATTTTAATTGAAGGATTTAAAACTGCACCAATTAAGTAAACAGGAGGAATTGGAAAGAAATATTTTTTGAATTTTGCTTGCATACTTGCAACAGCATCCATATATCTATCTTTCTTCTTAAATTCATATAGTAGCAAAGAAATTTCAGCTATATGTACTAAAGCCAAAGTAATAGTTGGGTAATATGCCCCAGAAAACACAACAGTAGCAGTATAAAATTTATGTAAAAATTTAATCACATCACTAATGACCTCCCAGGTATCAGTTGTTAACATACGCCTAGGATCAGTACAATGTGCATTAGCAACTTCTGTTATTGGAAATCTATATTTGTAGCAACATTTTAAAAATATATACGTATAATTCCATCTAGTAACTACTTCGTCGGGCATGAATCTAGGTGTAAGGTTATATTGCATACGCTTGTTCTTAAATTCTCTTATTCTAGATTGTCTATTATTTCCCTGAATTACTCCAACTGCTCTTCTAACTAGAGTAATCTCATGTAATAATAAATCGAGCCCACTTTTAACAATTAAATTGTAAACATGACATGCACATCTAACATGAAAAATATCATCAAGAGGTGGATGTAAATTCAATTTTAAAATTGAAACTGCAGCATTGTTGTTTGAAGCATTATCAAAAGACATACACAAAACTTTTTGGTTTAGATTATAAAATTCGACAACTTCAACAATTGTACTACTAATAAATGCAGCAGTATGACTCTGATCTTCATCATATTTAAAAGCAATAATACGTTTTTGCATACAAGTATTGTCATCTATCCAATGACATGTAATTGTTAAATAATCATTTCCATTTACAGCATGGCCAATATCAGAAGTTAGACATACTCTAGAAGGAAGGTGACTAAACAAATAACGTATGTATGTTTGATATTGGCTGTGAAGTCTAAAGATGTCTGATCTACAGGTACTTCTAGGGATACCTTTAAACATAGGATTGTATATCCTTTGAATATACGTAACAAGATAAGAGGAAGAAGCAAATGAAAAAGGTAGACAACCCAAAGCAATCATTTTCGCTAATTCCTCTCGATCCCTCATTTTATCATATTTTAGGAGACCTGCAGTAGTAGGGTTAAGTGTTGTTGCACTTCCATCCCCATTATTTCCCCATTCTATAGGATGATACTTTTGCATATGTCTAATAAGTGTGCCAGTCCCCCCTAAATTACCTCCGGTCAAATGTTTAAACGTTTCATTACAAAGTCTACGCTTAACTCTATCACTATCTTCTATCTCATCAAAAAATTGCCAAACAGGACTTCTTTTTCTACGATTAGATTTAGAAGTTTGAGCGACTGGTGGTCTTCTACCCCTTGTTGCACTAGCAACTCCAACTCCAATACTACCAACATTTCCACTAGTAGGTGTAGGTGGTATCTCATCTTCTATTCCAATTTCGTTATCTTCTATTCCGAAATCTTGGTGTAATTGTTCATAATCAATATTTACATCTTGCAAATTAGGCGATGATTCAGAAACATGTGTTATTGGTTCATTATTACTATTACTACCAGAAGCTATAGGACTTTTTTTACTACTTCCACTTCCACTTCCACTCCTACCAGTAACTTTTCTACGCGCTCTTTTAGCAGCATTCAACATATTGGAAAAATTAATATATAAGCTAAAATAAAATATGCAATTAAAATATTAAATAAGAGAAAGAGTTGGAGAGAGTGCACCGAATTCGACAATAAATTGAGCACTTGATTACGCAAATCCGGTGTTACCACGAACAAACGTCAAGCAAGTATTTCAATGTTGAACACTTGAACTTCAAGAATCAAGCTTCGAATGCCGATTTCCAAATAAGAAATTACGATAAATTAAATTCGGGAAAATAAAGACAATAAAATTATGAAAGTAGATTATGAATTCTTGAAAATTGAAGAGAAGAGAGTGATTGATATTTGCTAATTTGAGAATTGAGAGAGAGATAGATAATTTTGAGTGAGGAAATGAAGAAGAGGGGAGGGTATTTATAGATTTTAAGAAGGGTTAATAATGTAATTTAAAAAAAAACAAAAAAAAACTCAAAATTGGCCAAAAATACAAAAAGTCCCGTTGGGCAACGGTGCTGGACCGTTGCCAACGGTCAAGTGGGCCCCATGTTTTCAGAAAAAAATTTTTTTTAAAAAAAAAAAAAAAAATTTACCGTTGGGGACCGGTCCGGGCCGGTCCGGGTTGACCCGTTCGCCCGGAATTTTCCTTCCCGGGCCGATCCGGTCCGGGTCAATTGGACGGAATCGCCTAACGTCCTAACCCCTTTCCTCCCCCTAACCCAGCCCCCCCCCCCCCCCTGCTATAAACCGGTCCGGTCTGGGCCGGGTTTGACCGGGCCGGTCCGTGCCGGTCCCGGGTCAACCCGGCTCGGTTGACACCTCTATGTGCGACTAAGTTGAATCCCATCATAGCTGATCCATTTGACACTGGCTGAAGAACAAGGAAAAATAAATTTAAAACACATTATCATGCATTACAGTTCAAATTGTCGTTCGTTAAATTTTATGGTCTAAAAATACCGATCTATTGTCAAACATATATGCCATACAAAACCCGAATTTGATTTCTTTTTACATAATCTTTTTCAAATTGGTCCCTACCAGTAAGAATTAAATCTAAGAAATGCAAAAAAAAAAAAAAATTCATGTCAATTGTTACAGGCATCCTATGCTATATATTAGGTGAAAAGGGCAAAATAATTATGTATAAAAAAATTAAGCCCAAGAGTAAATAAAAACTGCAAAAGCTATATCAATTACATAGATCTATTTACACCTCTAACAAAATCCTGTATCCTAAATTCAACTCCATCTGATATCAAATTAGCATAACATTCAGGTTATTTGAACTTTACCATATCTGTCCTAATGTAAGTATTTTTAGAAGAATATGATAATAGCAAGAAGTGAAAGAAGTGCAACTTTATAAGAAGCAAACAAAACAATAATGGTCACTGTGAATTCACATAAGAAAAATATGAAATATTTTAGCAGTGTTATTACACAACACATCTGCCATGAGAAACACCTTAACAAAAACTGTGAAACCCAATGGTATAATATAGTACATACCAAATGATGCAAGATGTAGTGATGTACTGCATACAATTCTGCAGACCACCCCCAAATCTCACCTCTTCCAAAACAAAATAGATAGGCAATGAAGAAATAATCTCAAGATTTTCTATCTAATGAAAATGATGCAACTATAAGATACAAACAGAATAGAAAGAAAATGTCTAATATTAAATCGTCCACTTCCCTCAACATAACCCCCACTTTGAGATATTTATATTTTCCAGCATATCATACAAGAAAAACACAGGCACATCTTCAACACACAAGTACTAAACATGGTTACTAAACAGGAACTTTGTTCAACATTAGCTATTCTGCACATAACATATTTAGGTGTGAACTGAAATAAAAACTTATGAAATTTATAAAATATCTTGCTAGACATTGGAGAATGTAGATTTATAAGAATACACATATGTCCCGGCTCAAACACGGTCGTAATGGAGCCCAACCCTAAAAGCTAGTCAAGCCTGACCACAACTCGCTTTCAATTTTATAATAAATCTCAAATCGAAAAATTTAAGAATATTATAGTAATATTTGAATAATAATCAAAATAATATTAATAGAATAATACAAATCTAAATAAACACTCCCAAAAGATCTGGGTCACGAGTCTAGAGCCTATACACAAAACCGGATAATAATAATATATGAATGAAAATATAAAAGTCTGGAATGTATCTATAATAACAAAACTGAAATGAGAAGAGCGGCCAGGTCCTGCGAATGCCAAGCAGCCACCTCAACGACTCTGAAAGCATCTGGAGACTACGAGTGCTCAGTTAAGCCTTCGGCATACCTGAATCTACACACAAGGTACATGGAGTAGGGTTAAATACTACCGACTCAATGAGTAATAAACATATATAATGTCTGAAAGTAAGAAATCCACGAAATGCCACAAAACAAAGCTAAAACTAACGGTCACATACCTTAGCTACAAACTTACAACAAAGCAATATCAAATATAATAGTTATGTATCAGATAAAGATACAATGCAATGCACATGAAACCGCTCCGACGTGCAGCCCGATCCGTCTAACGTCGACGACACTCACTGGGGATGTGTACAGACTCCGGATGAGCTCCTTCAGCCCAAGCGCAATATCATTATATCACCGATGCGGCTTGCAGCCGGACCCATTCTCAGTACACAGTATGCATATGAGTCACATAAAAGATTCAATCTAATTTCTCATTTTCCAATTATTAAGGTGAATATAATTTAGTTAATTTATTTCCGAAAAAGGTGACTTATCATTTAATAACAGTAATTAAACATAGGACTGAGATCAATGATTTTGCAAATCATACTATCATAATGATATTCATCCTAGACGGATGCTACAGATCGGCACAAGTACCAACTATGGCATTAAGCCCAATTATCAACAACATAACATACGTACCAGCCGCCAATAATTTTATTCAGCTCTTGGGATGGACCAAGTCACAATCCCTAATCATACACCATCTTGCACCTGCCATGGGGTGCGATTCACGCCCTAACATAGCGTCACGATGTAATAAACCGGGATTTCAAATCCTCATGCCATCATCTATACAAACTACTCACCTCTAACCGGCCGTAGACTAGCCCGCGATGCCATTTCCTCTTGAATCGACCTCCTCGCGCATCGAATCTAGCCAAAACCACAACGAATAAATCATATTATGCTATAGGATCAATACCCAATCGAAAATAATCGAAAAGCACCAATAACTCCGAAATTGACAAAACCCTTGCCCCGAGCCCAATTCTCAAAACTTAGAAATTTTTACAGAATAGTATTCTTCATCATCTCCCGATTCCGTACATATAAAGAACACCAAAATCGGAGTCCGTTTTGACCCCTCAAATCGTCCCCTAAAGGTCTCATAATCTCAGGACCCAAAATCCTATTTTTCTACAGTTTTTCAAGAATTAAAGGCTGAGATTATGGTTTATAATCACCTATAAACGAGTCTTGATAATCAAATAACTTACCTCTGCGATACCCACTGATTTTCTCTCTGAAAAATCTCCTCGGAATCTTCTTCCCATTCAAAAATTGAAAGAAAACTCGTTCTTCTCATTATTGGTACACTGTTCACGAGTTTTACTGCTCCCAATGGATTTCTTGTGAAATTGTAATGAATTTAGGATTTTGAATCACTCAGTTTGATCTTATAATGAATGAGATATGTAGGTTTTAAGATATGCAAATAGTTCAGGGTTTTAATGCACCGTCAAGGGCAATTTCGTTGTTAACTCGAAAAATCTGGGCAACCTTGGTCAGACGGCCATAAAATCCTTATATACGATGTCCAAATTTGACGATTATTTTTGCTACGGGTCAATAACTACGATACGGATATAGTGTTTCATCCAAAATAGTAATCAGAGCTTATTTGTTCAATATAATATCATTTATGCTTGAAGAAACGACGTCGAAGCATAAGAAAAACGAGCACAACGTAGCCAAACTTATCCGAAACTCACCCGAACTCCTTTGCACCGCATACAAACATACTAAGACATCACATATGATCATTCAAACTTAGTTGCACTCTCAAAACACCAAAACTAACATCAAACACAAAATTTACATATAATTCAAGCCTAAGTTCTTCTAAAACTTCCGAAATACATATTTGATCCAAAACCCGACCTAAACATCACCGAATGATCTGAAATATTTGCACGCATATCCAAAATCACATAAGGGAGTCACTGCAACGGTCGGAATTTCATTCCGACCCCCAGATCAATATCTCACCTATCAACCGGACTTCGCCAAAATTTTAACTTAGCCAATTCAAGCCTAAATCTACATCAGGCCTCCAAATTGAGTTCCGATTGCGCTCCAAAGTCATAAATAACTACCCGAAACTAGTCGAATCGTCGGAAAATGGGGAAATAAAAGCATAAAATGGGGAAAACGGGGCGGATATACCTGAGATGATGGTTAACGGGGTGGAGATACCTGAGATGATGGGTCGGGTCCTTACATCCTCCCCAACTTAAACAAATGCCCGTACTCGAGCATGCTCAGAGTTGTACTAGGAGCAAACCAATCTCCAAATGACCTTACCAAACATATACCCGGGGTGATCCCACGTCACCCTAACTCACATATGCCCGATAATACAACACAGCTAAAATTTCACAGGCCGTCTAGACCATAATCGTAGAGTCACATTGCACCTCCGAAACCATATACAAGACCAGAACCCTATATTTATACCCAGAATAAGCCTGGACCGGCAGTAATAACCCATACCTGCAATCTCAAGTGAGCTCATCTAATATACCGCATAATCCTAACACTCGAAATGATAATTTATATCCACAGTAGCTGTCCACAACAACCATGTACCGAATAGAAACCCCTTATTAGCTGGAGTCTTATTCCAAGACCGCTATACTCTATCAATAATAATGAACACACAGTAGTCCATAACCATTTCTCAGATCAACCATTCACGAAGACATTTCTTCCATTTTGACTAATACCACAACAGATCTCCGAGCCGAAACTCGATATTAACCTTCTGACAAGCTGAAACCAAATCTGTTCGTATCCATTAATGACCCCAAAGGTCTTTTCTGACCAACCACACCATCCTGTTGACATGACACATCAATACGGCCTAAGCCACAACTTACATAACACTCATAACAATAAGAGACGGTCTGAACATAGTCAAGTAATGAAAATGACTGAAACAAAAGAGCTGTACTTTAGTCTAATCAATACCATTACAACACAAGGCTGGGACCCCGTCCCACATTATAGAAATAGAATACCTAAATCTTTCCCGAAGGGTCTAATCTCCACGTGGCCTCGCTATAATACGCGATCTCATTCAAGCACCATTTCACATGAAGTGCCTCAAGTCGCTATACTCAAACATGACCACCACGCACAGATTGATGTTTGAAACCAAGCGATCCATCACACCCTCGATAAAGCAAGTAGTATACACCATTCAATCCTGAAAGGACACAACCGATGCGATATTCGCCGAGCAATACCGAATATGGACTTTCATCCGAAACCAGGAAACAAGGCATACAAAAAAACATATGGAAAACTATTCTCAACGTCACACTATTGCGGCGCAACCCTATCCAGATAACATACCCGTGGCAGCGTTCTACCTGATCCATGCAACTATCTCACATAGGGAGATGCACATCGAGCCGAATTTTGCTCATAATCACAGAATACCAAGTACGGTTGTAAGCACAAGGAATGCATAATCATATCTACTTATGGTGGTGTAAGCGACAAGATCAATTTCCACTCTGAATCTCGATAGCACCGCAAGTTATGTGCCACTGCCCAAAAATCATAACGCCTCACAATATAGAAAAGCGACTCATAGATCTTCCCAAATCACCAGTAGGTCTAATAATGATCAAAGCAACCCATCCTTTATTAATACAATTCAGGACTAACCAAGCCAACTCAAGCTAAACATGTATTCACTCCGCTTACCAACAAACACATTACCGAGAAGCCTGAAGTTGCCTCTTCCACTACAATAGCTCATGCCAGCGCAGTAGGATTCGGTGCACAACACCAAATAAATGCTGAAATTCACAATCTCGACATGCCCGGCCACAAGGATTGCGTCCGAAAAGTTCTTCAATATCGGAACTGAATCAATGGTAGAACCCTCTATACTGACATCCGTCAAAGTAGAGCAACTCTTTCGAGCCGTCCTCTGATCTTCGGATTACAAAGTACTCTTGCTATAACATAATCTGATTCACCTCGCCACGCAACCTATGGCATTTTTCGACCAAGACCATGGCACAATAGTCTAGAATAACCTAACACTTAGACAACCAATCTACACCCAATATCACATCCAAATCTACCGTATCAACAAATAAAGATCTACTCTAGCCTCCAAATCCTAATTGCCACTAAAGGGTGCCAAATACTCACGACCCACAACCGCGACATAGACTGTATCGGAGAACTCCCAGTCTCCTACTCCATATAACACCCAAATCACTATACCTGGTCCCACATTCCGCCATATGAATACATATTACACATCAAGTACCCATCCATTCCACGAAAGATATTCTAAAATTTCCCTGTGCCATCAACAAACTCAAATGTCAATAGTCGGTCCAACAAGAAACTGCCGCAATCCCACCGACTTGTTATCAGTGTACATCACCTTACCCTCTTACTGAACGTATACTCCGGTCGAATTACTAGAATAGTAATACCATTTTCCTTAATCATCTAAGGAATGATTCTTAAATCACCTGCAGCTACCCGTGATGCTTAAGAATTTAATGACTTTCCATTCAGAACTAAACTGTACCTTACACACATAAATCTTAATCCTCCACAACAGAGCGCACATACCATACCATACTAAGATAACTTGAGAACTCCATCTCCTTTTTCCTAACCACTAGCTAAACTACCAGGACTAAATCTTTCTATCCACACAAGTCTCAGCAAGTTGTCCGAGCTCAAAATCTCTGCCGCCCAATACCCGTAAGGGCTTATTACCTCGAACAAGGAATTGATCAAATCTTTATCATACCGATCCATTCCGCTAACAAGCTACTTCATGTGCCTAGATTTCCTTCTGATTCATTTTCAACTTGATATACTCTCTTGTTGTAGCACCACAATGCCTCAATCCAGGCATACACATGAGACTCGAACGTAAGACCACACTGTCTAACACCAATAGGCCATTATACACTCTCTCAAACATTCCCAAAAATACCACCTACTAAAATACCCTACATTGAAGAACTTCCTACGAATTTAAGTCACCTAAGTGCTACATATAGAACCTTGAACTCATCAAAACCATTCTCAAGAGTCATCAACTCTTACACCCACTGCAAATTACTTGACTTAATGAATTGAACCACTCGTGCCTTATCAACACTCTGACACTGCGGGACATGTCCTCATTCCGATACAACCAAACAACATTATTCTCTTTACACAAAGTACTTCTTACCCACAACTAAAGACATCCTATTATTTCTTCACATCTACGAAGCATCATATAACCTTTGTTAAAATTTTGCTTTACTCGTTCCATCCTCGGCTCAATTTCTGAAACCAGAACTAATTCACCCGCATGCGTCAAATCGGAACTAACATAGTACATATCTGTACAATCAGCTAAACAATCGCAACCTCCCCAACAAAGCTCGAAGCCATATATACCACAACACATATACTTTATTGATGTCGTAATATCATGTTGAGATTAAACTCACTCTTTCATAAGCTTGTGAAAACATGAATCATCCGAAATTTTAAACTTTTCTGCCATTCCTGCATTCATTCACGCAACAATTAAGCCCACTCTGTAGGCGACCAAATTTATTACTAAGTCCTAACTTTTTTCAAAATTTTGGCAGATTTTCCTTTGTAATTGATCATATCCACCTGTTAGAGAATCACCAAAATCATCCTAACAACACGTCCCCAACTTGACAAAGCATCACAATGTATATCAACAACATTAATCTCAATACTACATGTATTCTATTATCAAAATTAATACATGGACATGCATTGCACCTATTCGAATCATAACACATAAAAAATACCTTTCAATTACACATATAAGAATCCCATAACTTCATATCACCCCGCATGAGATAACCCACCAGTTTCGCCTCAGTATATCATTTCTGTATGCCTTCCACCGTCATACACATTACACACCTACTTAGTCTTCCCGAGTCTGTACTCATATCGTATCGTGTAATTTACTTGACTCCCATTAGAAGACTCGAAACGATTCTTCATGGAAGTTACATCTCGCCCCTCGATCGGGGAACCACAATCAATCAAGGCACATCTGGTACTGGGCACTCACGTGCGCACACCATCACGTAGAAGGAATTTCAAGAGTTTTCTTTTTTTAAGCTGAATCAAGGACGCACGATAAGAATTCAAGAATGTGAAGTTTTTCCTAAAGGTTCTGTAGCCTCCCAAGGATAGATATGGACTTCTACATACCGATCTGCGAGACTCTACTAAACCGGTTCATGACTCGCGAGGCCTAGTAATCTAGGCTCTGATACCAACTTGTCACGACCCAAACCCGGTCGTGATGGCGCCCAGCCCTAAAGCTAGGAAAGCCCAATGACCACTCGCTCTCAATTTGATAATAAATCTCAAACCGACAAATTTAAGAATATTATAGTAATATTTGAATAATAATCCAAATAACATTAATAGAATAATAAGAATCTAAATAAACACTCCCAAAAGATCTAGGTCACGAGTCTAGAGCCTCTGAACAAAGCTGGATAATAATAATATCTGAATGAAAATATAAAAGTCTAGAATGTATCTATAATAATGAAACTGAAATGAGAAGAGCGACCACGTCCTGCAAACGCCTTACTTTTTTCTTACCTTATTTTCATATGCTACGTTGGATTGTGTAATTACTTGACTAATTACGTAGTGATAACTTGTTTGCGTCCTTGTTGAGATATATGTGTAAAACTAGCTCTTGGATACTGTATTGCCTATCAGAGCTTGTTCGTATATATTTTTTCTTAATCAATTATGTGTATTAGTCTTCTTTTTCGCTATATTATGAATTTTGCCATGCTTGGTTGCTTTTGGAATGTTTCCACATTAATTGATATGCTGGATCGGATTGCTGCCGCAATATTGTTATAATAGGGTTGGGTCGGTCGCTGCTATAATATGTCCATTATATCGGGTTACCACCGTAACAGGTTTTGTGTTGGAACGAGTCGTGTGCCAAAACATAGATCTTATGAATTCAGATTTTGGTTTGTGATATTGTCCTCTGTTGCGGGTTTAGCAATATTTTTGCAGATAACGTTGCATTCCCGTTTATTTGAGCTGTCTAGAAATATTTTTGTTGTTTTATTCCAGAAATATGTTATTAATTTTTTTTATTGTATCCTTTTACTATTTTCACCTTTATTTTGGTTATTACTATTGTTATTTTTCTTGCTATTCCTATTGCTTATTAACTATACTGGTTTATGTAGCAAGTGTCCTATTTAAGCTCTTCACTACCTCGCCGAAGTTAGACTCGATACTTACAGAGTACATTGGATCGATTTTACTCGTAGCATACTTTTGCACTTCTTCTGCAGTTTCATGCATTGGTAGCAGCAAAGTCCCGATAGTTGCTCAGCCCTTACCAGTCAGAATACTCAAGGTAGTGCTACAATCTCGTCTGCAAGCGTTAGAGTAATCTTATCATTATTTTCATTACTGCGTGTTTGTATAAGAAAATATTGTATTCCTTTCAGACTTTGTATGTAGCACCCTTTAGAGCTCATTTATTCAGTGACATCAGTATTGGGAGGCGTTTATGACAGTTGTTTTGGTTTTAGAATTGTTATATATGATAGATCTTTTACTCTTATTTATGATATTATGCAGTTATGTTTGTCCCGCTTCTTTTATTATTGTTAAATACTGGCTTACTTAGCAAGCAGTGTTAGTGCTATCACTATTAGAAATTTGGGTTTTAGAAACCACAAAAGCTACCAATGTTGGTCTGCTTATACAAAATACCGACCAAAATATGACATCGCTTGTTCTCTTTTTGACACTTTATTGTGAACCTCTAAACATGGTCAAAGTTTTTATATTTTGGATTTAACTTATATAAACATGTGATGACAAAAAAGAAATAACTTATATATACTGATAGGTAGAAAAACTATACAATGTATTTTAACTTCTTGTGGTTGATGAGCTATGTGAAAACATACAGAATATCGGAAGAAATTTAGAGAGAGAAAGTAGAGAGAAGGGAGAGCATCGAGGAGTCTCGAAGAAGACTCAAAGTCTTTCAATCAGAAAAATGACCCGCTGTCTCAGACAAATGACCCCTACCCCTATATCAAAATGACCCCTTACAATAATAGCCTATTTACATGACATAGCCTAATTACAATAGTAGCCTATTTACACAATTGACCTATTTACAGAGTATATAAACAAATTACAAAATCAGCCTAATTGCACAAATAGCCTATAGGCTCAGATATGACTCCTCTAACAACCAAAAAGTCTAAAATGAGTGCTATCATCATTGCCAAATTGTTACATATCTCAACACCCCCCCTCAAGTTGAAGGGGGGAAACCACCTTTAACTTGGACAAAATAGGAGAAAGAGCAGTCCCGGATAAAGCTTTCGTCAACGGATCAGCCAACTATTGAGAAGTGGAAACATGGGAAAGTGTTAGAAAACCATTGCGTATCAAAGTACGAACGTAATGACAATCCACCTCAATATGCTTAGTACGCTCATGGAAAACTGGATTATTAGCAATGTGTACAGCAGCTTGACTATCACAAAACACAGAAATAGGAGACGAAACAGATACCCCAAGATCAGCAAGCAAACGAGATAACCAAGTGAGTTCAGCAGTAACCTTGCTTAAAGCCCTATACTCAGCTTCAGCTGAAGAAAGAGAGACAACAGGTTGTTTCTTTGACTTCCAACTTACCAAGCTGCCACCCAACAATACACAAAAACCAGTAACAGAGCGGCGAGTGTCGGGACAAGCTGCCCAATCACTATCAGAGTACCCAGACAAAGAGAAGTCAGCAGCATCAGAGTAAAATAGACCCAAAGAGGAAGTGCCCTTAAGATACCTCAAAACATGCATAGCAGCAGACATATGGGGAACCCTTGGGGATTTGAGATACTGACTCAGATGTTGCACGGCAAAGCATATATCAGGTCTAGTATGGGTTAAAAACAATAATTTGCCAACAAGACTCCTGAACTGATCAGGAGCGGGTAAAAGATCACCAGAATCAGCATGTAATTTTAAAGAAATGTCCAGAGGGGATACAACAGGGGAAACAGATACACAGTCGAAATGATGCAACAAATCATGAACATATTTATGCTGATTCAGATGAATCCCACCAGGGATTTGTTTAACCTCAAGACCCAAGAAATAATGCAATGACCCCAAATCCTTGATCTTGAAAGTATCATCCAAGAAGGCTTTTAAGCCTGCAATCTCATCACAGTCAACCCCAGTAACAATTATATCATCCACATACACAGCCACCACAACAAGGGAATCAGGATTACCTTTCAAGAACAGTGAATAATCATTCAAAGAATGCCTGTAACCTCTAGAATGAAGGGCAGAGGACAGCTTAGCATACCACTGCCTGGAGGCCTGCCTGAGCCCATACAAAGACTTCTTTAGTTTACAGACCAGAGGTAGAGAAGAAGAAGAAGAAGAAGTAGTAGAAGAAGAAGTAGGAGAAGAAGTAGAAGAAGGATCAGACACCACCAAACCTGGAGGAAGTTTCATATACACTTCCTCATCCAAATCACCATGAAGAAAGGCATTGTTAACATCCAGTTGGAACAATGGCCAGTGATTTTTAACAGCCACTGCAATGAGACACTTGACTGAAGTCATCTTTACAACAGGAGAAAAAGTGTCTGTAAAGTCCACACCTTCAACTTGTGTGTCACCCCTAATAACCAACCTTGCTTTGTATCTTTCAATAGAGCCATCAGATTTATATTTGATCTTGTAAACCCACTTACAACCAATAGGTTTCTTACCTGGAGGAAGATGCACAATGTCCCAAGTGTGGTTAGCATCCAATGCATCAAATTCCTTCCTCATAGCATCCTGCCAAGCTGGTACAGAGGCAGCTTGCGAGTAAAACATAGGTTCAGATTCCAAGTGAGAGGAAGAGGATCCAGAAAAGGCTGGAAGTTGGCAAACATAGTCTTTGAGGTAAGAAGGAGGGAGATGTGATCTGGTGGACTTTCTGGGCAAGGAAACAGGCTGGGAGACAGGCAATGTAGGAGGGGAGATGTCATGATTGAAAAGAGGAGAAGGAATAGACACTGGAGAATCAGGAGAAGGGTGAAGAGGAGAAGAAGGAGAAGATTCATTGGAAGATGGTAGGTTGAAAGATTGAGGGAGAATGTCATCAGAAAAGGGAACAGGTGGAGGAGAAGGAGAAGAGGGAGGAGGAGACTTGAATGGAAAGTGAGTTTCATGAAAAACAACATCCCTAGAAACAAAGCATTTCTTGGAATTCAAGTCATAAAGTTTATAACCTTTCTTACCAAAGGGATAACCAAGGAAAACACAGGAATGAGCTCTGGATTTCAGCTTATCCCTATGAGGGATAGGCACAGCAGCATAAGCCAAACAGCCAAAAACTCTCAGATGAGAATAGGAAGGGGGAGAACCATGTAATAATTCATGAGGAGATTTGTAATGAAGCACCCTGGATGGCAGTCTATTAATGATGTATGTTGCAGTTAACAGACAATCACCCCAAAAAGAAATAGGCAAACCAGACTGAAAGAGAAGGGCTCTACAAGTTTCAAGTAAAGACCTGTGCTTTCTCTCAACAACCCCATTCTGTTGAGGAGAATGAGGGCAAGTTGTTTGATGCACAATCCCAAGTTTACAAAAATAGGAAATCCCTTCAGCACTGGAACCCAGTTCCAGGGCATTGTCACTCCTGACAACCTTGACCAGGGAATTAAATTGAGTTTGAACATAGGAAATGAAGGATTGTAGTAGAGGGAATGCATTACTTTTAGAACCCATTAGATGTGTCCAGGTAGCTCTAGAAAAGTCATCAACTATGGTGAGGAAATACTTGCTACCAAGGGATGTAGGGGTATGGTAAGGACCCCAAGTATCCACATGAATAAGTTGGAATGGTTTGGTAGTGCTAATGCTACTGTCAGGGAAGGGCAATCTGGTTTGTTTAGCCATAGGGCAAATTGAGCAAGGGAAAGGTTGTTTAGCAGCAATAGAAAAAGGCAAATTAGAAACATGTTTCATATTAGCAAAAGATGTATGTGCTAATCTCAAATGCCAAATATAGTTCATATCAGCAGGAACAGCATTATTACAACTGGAAGATTGAATAACTGAGCTAAAATGTTTGTTATCAGAAACAATATCATCATTACAAATATCTGAGTCACTATGCTCAAGAGAAGAAGGCTTGGAAGAGGCAGAAGAGGAACAGGGTGACCAAGAGTACTTGTACAAGCCAGCCTCCTCTTTACCAAGATCCAGAAGCCTCTTCAGAGAAAGGTCCTGTAACAGGTAAAGAAGGCATGAGGTTGGTGTAAACAAGACTAAACAATTCAATTGTTTCATCAACTTATGAACAGAGATCAAATTATGTTTGAAAGAAGGAACTAGAAGCACATTATGAAGAGTGAGGGAAGGAGTCAATGCAAATGATCCTGTACAAGTAACTTTTACCTTATAGCCATTAGGAAGTGAAACAAGGTAAGGTACAGTTAGGGGTATAATGTCAAACAATAGATTTTTATCATAAGTCATGTGATTGGAAGCTCCTGAATCAATGATCCAGGTAGCAGAATTTATGTGTGTAAGCATGCATAACTTGGAATCAGAAACAAGACTCTCAGACATGAAAGTACCAGCAAAATTAGCAGAACTCATGGAAGAAGAAGCTTGATCACTGGTTGAAAGTGTCTGTTGAATCAAGCTCACAATCTGATCACATTGTTGTCTGCTCAACCCTGGTATCACAGGTTGACTGGCAATAGGATCCCCTAGAGGAGCAGACACACTTGAATTTCCTGGATCAACAGACACACAATCAGTACTAGTGGAAAGATGTAAGAATTGCTTTGAGGAAAACCATGGAGTTTGAAACACTTATCAATTAAGTGTCCAGACTTCTTGCAATATCTGCAAAATAAGTTTCCTCTGTTTTGCTCAAAATTGACTTTAGGTTTGAAGTTAGAACCAGACAATTTCCCTTGGTTGGACCCAGCAGGGGGCCTATCAGTGTGAGCATTAAAAGACATTGAGTCTGGGCTCATATGGGAAATGGACTTGACCTGTCTTTGCTTTTCATCATTCAACACAATATTATAAACACTGTCAAGGGAAGGAAAGTGCTGTATCATTAACAAATTGCTTCTTACACCCAAATATGTCTCATTTAGTCCCATAAGGAACTGATAAATCTTGTTCTCATCATCTTCCTCAATGATACCATTCTTAGCAGCACAAGTGCACTTCTGCCCATGGTTTGGGACCATTGTCCCCAACTCATCCCATAAACTCTTGAGTTTATTAAAGTATGAGGCTACATCAAGGGAACCCTGGGAAGTTTGGGAGAGTTCTCGCTTTAGTTCAAAAATTTTGGTTTTGTTAGGGGTACCATATCTCTTCTCAAGTTGAGACCACATGCTTTGTGCAGTGTCAGAGTATTGAACACTGTCAGCTATTTGGGATGACACAGAAGAAGTTAACCATGACATAACAAGCATGTTACATCTATCCCACAACCTCTGCAAACTCACATTATTACTAGGTCTGGAAAAGGAACCATCAATGAAATAGATTTTATTTTTAGCAGATAAAGCCATAGTCATTTTACGCTTCCATCCTCCATAACCACTTCCTGAGAAAGGAGTGGGGACTAAACATGCACCAAGAACATCAGAAGAATGCACAAATAATGGATTGGAAGGGTCAATAGGATCAGAGTTAGCACCAGAACCACCAGCATTCATGTTAGCAGCCATGCTCAACAAACGAATCAAATCTTTTGGAAAAAATATCACCAAACAATATTCACAGTCTACACAGTCAATATTCTCAAGTCAAAGGATCTATTCACAAATAGAATCAAACAGTCACATATACAGACAAGGAATCACAACCAGAGAATAGGAACGAGGTTACCGTCCTTCTTCGCAACCGGAAGATCGGCCTTTAACAATAGGCAAAACCCTAGGTAGTGTAACCGTCAAAAGGCAAAACCCTAGGTAGTGTAACCGTCAAAACTTTACCACAAACGTCGACAAAGATGTCACAGCACCACCGATGATGACCAGAACCTCAGCAAAGTAAGTATCAAACCACCGGATGGTAATCAAACACTCGATTTGACCACCAGAAAACCCTAGAGGTTGAAACTCACCGCAAAATCTCTGAAAAACTCACAATAAACGATTGAACCGTTCAATACAGAAGGAACAAACGTAGATCGTGAAGGTAAAGGGACCGAAGAACCCTAACATGGTTGAAACCATCATCGATCTTTTCGATCTCAGAAAAATCCCAAATTTTGTTCAAAAAAATAGTTCAGATGAACTATTGATTCACACGATAACATCACCGGATCATTGTACCAGCTCTGACACCATGAAAACATACAGAATATCGGAAGAAATTTAGAGAGAGAAAGTAGAGAGAAGGGAGAGCATCGAGGAGTCTCGAAGAAGACTCAAAGTCTTTCAATCAGAAAAATGACCCGCTGTCTCAGACAAATGACCCCTACCCCTATATCAAAATGACCCCTTACAATAATAGCCTATTTACATGACATAGCCTAATTACAATAGTAGCCTATTTACACAATTGACCTATTTACAGAGTATATAAACAAATTACAAAATCAGCCTAATTGCACAAATAGCCTATAGGCTCAGATATGACTCCTCTAACAACCAAAAAGTCTAAAATGAGTGCTATCATCATTGCCAAATTGTTACATATCTCAACACTATGTTATGTTTCAGGTCACTAAAACTATCTATTTGGGTTACTTATTTTTAAAATTGCTTGCGTGTAAAATTTCTCATGTTTCCGATGCACAAAAGTTAACATTTTACCTTTTTCTGATAAGTACCTCTAACTAAGCCCGTCAACCGGGCCGGGTTGACCCGGGACCGGACCGGCCCGGATTATAGGGGGCCGGGTGGGCTGGATTGGGGTGGGGGAGGGGGTTAGGCCGGTTAGGATTTTGAAAATTGAAACCGGCCCGACCAGACCTGGTAGCATCTACAGTGCCTTGCACCGGTTGGCCCGGCCCGGCCCGGTTCAACGGTAAAATTTATTTTTTTAATTTTTTTATTTTTGAATATGTGGGGCCCACATTACCGTTGGCCAACGGACAATTTTACAAAAATGGCCATTTTTCATTATTTTTTGTATTTATTAATTTACAATATTAACCCTTCTTAAAATCTATAAATACCCTCATCTCTTCTTCATTTCTTCACTCAAAATTCTTATCTCAATCTTAATTCTTAAATTATCAATCTATCTCTCTTCTCTTCAATTTGCAAGATTTCATATTTGATCAAGTGCTCAATTTATTGTCGAATTCGGTGCACTCCCTCCAACTCTTTCTCTTATTTAATATGTTAATTGTATATTTAATTTAAGCTTATATTTTCATTTTTACAATATGTTTAATGATGTTAGTCCTGTAGCTTCTGGTAGTAATAGTAATGACCCGACTTCTAATCGTAAAAGAAGAAGTCCGGTATCGAACTTTTTTGAAATAATAGAAGGTACTAATAGTGTTAAGTGCAAATTTTATAACGAAACTTTTCAACATTTGACCTAAGGAAATTTAGGTGGGACTGGAACACTTACAAGACATATGAGAGCTGTCCATCTCATAGAATGGGTCAATAATTTTTAAAAGTGGCCTTGATTTATTTTCAGACTTTCAGTTGGGAAGCAATGATTTGTAAGTTTTAGTATGTTTCAGAGATTGGATTAGATAGATCGGAACGAAGAAATCAAGGAAAGGAAGATGTTCACAGTTCATAGCCCAGAAGACGAAGAACTTTAACTTGGAGATACTGATTATGATGAACTTGATAAGGCGATGCAAAACATTTGAAATTACTACTTCACTAGTTTACTTGTTAGAAAAAATGTAGACATTTCATTTTCTACTTATTAATTTGAAATTGAGAAATAAACTAGCACTTGCAATAAGTGCAAATTTTTTCCATCTTACTTGTATTCATTCAATTATTACAAAGTATTAATATAATTATAACTTAATTGTTATACTTAATTTCATAAAAAATTAAAAATATACTAAACCCGGCCCGACCTCTTTCAACCCGTAACCCGTATGGTTCAATTTAAATTCGGAACAACCCAGCCCGTTAAAATCCATTACTATTCCGAACCGGCCCGGCCCGGACCGGTAACCGGACGGATCAAATTTTTTTAACCGAAATCGGCCCGGTCAGCCCGTTAGTCAGCTTTACCTCTAACCATGGCAGTCACAACAAAATAATAAAAATATATAATTGAAGAAAGGATTTTTACAATTGCAGGGGAGAGTCTGGTACTAAACAACTATATATAATTGCCTCCAAATCGCAAATTTAACACTAATATTCAACTTTGGAATCGATTTCTATACTAGTAATCCAATTATCTGATCTTACATATATCTAGGAAAACAACTATTCGAAGGTCTCTTATTTAATTAACAAAATATTCCTGCTTTCAACGAAATCAATATAGGAAATGATCAGTATCTATGTAAATTATAAACTTGGGACCACAAACACCACACATATCAGATTCAGAATGTTGTTCCAGAACATGTAATAGGTCCATTTTGCTATTTGAGTTTGTGTTCAAAGTTTAAATGTCATCCGAATTAGTAATTCTTAATCGGACGCTTCGTTGGAAGTTTGAAAGTCCTTGAACTGAAGTAAAGTTTGAGTTTTGATTTGATCTTGCATTCATTGATGTGACAATATAGTACGTGATTGGAGGTTTTTGATAGGTCCGAGCAGTGTTTATGGACTTGTTAGTATGATTGGATGGAGTCCCATATGGCTTGAGTGAGTTTCGGACCATCGGAACAAGTTTGAATTTGGTTGATTATGCTGGGATCTGGTGTTTATTACGGTTGGAAGAGGAGCCTTGCATTTGCGATGAAGGATTTGGTGTTGGACCAGTTTTGTTCTTCGCGTTTGTGCTACGAGGTAGCTGTCGCGGCCCCTTTTTCCTTCGTGGAGTCTGTGTTTCGATATTTCATGGGATAACAACTTGTTTCCTTCTGGTAATTGAGTATTTGAAGAGTCTCCACCTAACGGATTATGGTGCGTTAGGGCATCTAAAGTGATTAGCTCATGCAACTAGTTTACATTACCAGAGATTAGAGTAAGGGCTGGAAATAACCTTTAAGGGAAGTTGTTAGGGATCCCTCGGAATCTTCAACGGTGGATCCCACCCGAACATAAACTATGTGAATTA
Source organism: Nicotiana benthamiana (assembly GCA_034376525.1). Taxonomy (NCBI): domain Eukaryota; kingdom Viridiplantae; phylum Streptophyta; class Magnoliopsida; order Solanales; family Solanaceae; genus Nicotiana; species Nicotiana benthamiana. The sequence continues at coordinate 57,791,641 of CM067338.1, forward strand.
GTCATTTAAACAGTTTTAATACATATTTGCAAATAAAGGTAGTTTCACAGTCTAAATACATATATGATCAAGAAAATTTAGATAATGAATGTGTGACAACCTGGTCGGTCATCTTAAGAATTAACGCCCCGATCTCTTATTAACTGTATTCCCCGAGTTTTTTCTATCATTTTAATTTGTCGGGATGTTCGGTTTTGAGTTTCGAAGAGTTTTGGAACATTTATAGAAGCAAGATCTATAAATATTTTAGCGGGCCGTTCAAAATTTGCGGAAAGTTATATAGGGAATTAGTAACCGTTGCCGCATATTAAATTTGCAAATACCTGTTATCATAGATATGCTTATTGCTATGGTTGTCCAAAACCGTTTTCATAGAAAATCTACTTTAAAGGGTTTTAGACTACTGCAACGGTTTAGGGGCTAAACTGTACCGATAGTACCAATTACCTTACGCAACGGTTGAAACCATTGCAACAGGACATATATAGCAACAGTTACAGAACTGTGGCAACAAAAGCGTTGCCATAGCTCCAGATTCTAGTAGTGCGCAGCCGGAACTGCCCATCATTATAAGCTACCACCACCCACCAACCACCTTCCTCAGTCACAACTACTACCACTACCCGCCATTATTAACTATTACCACCCTCCACCATCGTCCTCAATCATAATTGTCACCACTACCAATCACTACTAGCTACTAGCACGAACTACCATCATCAACCAAAACCACCACAAACCACCGCCTCTAGTCGGCATTCACTCGTTTGCCACCACCACCACCAACTATCATATTTTAAAAAACTATATATTTTTTTGATAGAATTTTTGATTAGTTAGTATTTTATTTGAATTTTATGTTATTAATTTTTAAATAAAAATAAATTTTATATATTCAGATGTTAAAAACAAACATTCTTAATTATTTTTATTCAGATCTTAATACACATCTTAATATATTCAAATGTATTTAAATTCAAATATCTTAATCATAATACACATCTTGATATTCAGATGTGTATTAAGATTCAGACGTCTTAATCTTAATAAAAACAAATGAAGCATATTTACTTATTTTTTAAATTGCTTGCGTGTAAAATATCTCATATTTTCAATGTACAAAAGTTAACATTTTACCTTTTTCTGATAAGTACCTTAAACCATGGCGGTCACAACAAAATAATAAAAAATTTATAATTGAAGAAAGGGTTTAGACAATTGCAGGGGAGAATCTGGTTCTAAACTACTATATATAAATACCTCCAAATCGCAAAGCTGACACTAATATTCAACTTTGGAATCGAGTTCTCCAATCATCTGATCTTACATATATGTAGGAAAAAAACTATTCGAAGGTCTCTTATTTAATTAACAAAATATTCCTGGTTTCAACGAAATCAATATCAAAATGATCGTTATCTATGTAAATTATAAACTTGGGACCACACATATAGATTCATTCCTATCTGCAAAAATACCCTACTTTCGATGATGCTCTAGTTTAAATAATTTAGCGTCCAACTGCTTCAAATGTCCATACCTAGAATATTTCGGCTCTATTTGTTGAAGGTTGGTAACTTAAAAATTTGAAGAGTTCATAGTTTAATTAAAAGTTGACTTTGACAATATCAGATTCAGAATGTTATTCCAGAACTTGGAATAGGTTCGCTTTGCCATTTGAGTTTGTGTTCAAAGTTTAAATGTCATCCGAATCAGTCATTCTTAAATCGGACGCTTCTTTGGAAGTTTAAAAGTACTTGAACTTAAGTGAAGTTCGAGTTTTGATTTGATCTTGCATTCATTATGCGACAATATATTATGTGATTGGAGGTTTTTGATAGGTCCGATTAGTGTTTATGGACTTGTTAGTATGATTGGATGGAGTCCCATGTGGCTTGAGTGAGTTTCGGACCATCCGGAACAAGTTTGAATTTGGTTGTTTCTGCTGGTGTCTGGGGTTCATTACGGTTGGAAGAGGAGCCTCGCATTTGCGATGAAGGGTTTGGTGTTGGACCAATTTTGTTCTTCACATTTGTGCTAAGAGGTCGCTGTGGAGTCCCCTTTTTCCTTCGTGGTACGGATTTCGACATTTCTTGGGGGAACAACTCGGTTCCTTCTGACTATTGGGTATTTGAAGAGCCGCCACTTATCGGATTATGGTGCGTTAGGGAACCTAAAGTGATTAACACATGCAACTAGTTTACATTACCGGGATTAGAGTTAGGGCTCGAAACAACCTTGAAGGGAAGTTGTTAGGGACCCCTCGCAGTCCACAACGGTGGATCCTAGCCGAACTTAAACTTTGTGAATTAGTCATTTAAATATTTCTAACGCATATTTGCAAATAAAGGTAGTTTCACAGTCTGAATACATATATGATCAAGAAAATCTAGATAATGAAAGTGTGACGACCCGGTCGGACGTCTTAATATTTAACGCCCCGATCTCCTATTAACTGCTTTTCCCGGGTTTTTCTACTATTTTAATTTGCTGGGATGATCTGTTTTGAGTTTCGAAGAGTTTTGGGATACTTAATCCCTAAATGAGAGCTCTCAAGTGTTGGAAAGTTATATGTAACCGGAAGAGTGTGAAGACGGCATCGGAATAGAAATCTGATGGTTCCGTTATCTCCGTTGGGTGACTACGGGCTTAGGGGCATCATCGGATTGATTTTTGGAGGTCCGTAGCTAATTTAGGCTAGAAATGTCGAAAGTTAAATTTTTGATGTTTCCAGTTTGATAGTGAGATTTTGATCCGAGGGTTAGAATGGAATTCCGGAAGTTGGAGTAGCTCAGTAGTGTTTATGTGATGTGTGTGCAAAATTACAGGTCATTCGGACAAGGTTTGATAGACTTTTTGACAAAAAGCATAATTTAGAAGATTTTTAAATTTCTAGTCTTGAATCTGCTGCGAAATAGTTGTTTTGGTGTCACGACCCAAACCCGGTCGTGATGGCACCCAGCCTTAAGGCTAGGTAAACCTGACCAACAATCGCTTCCATTTTTATACTAAGTCTCCAAAACCGACATTTTAAGAATAAAAAAATAATTTAAGAATATTAATAGTGTAATATAGATGAGTAAGGAAACTAATAAAAAACCCATAAGATTTAGGGTCACGAGTCTAAAGCGTGTAACATAACTGAGTAATAATTAAAGTATCTGAATAACATTCTAAAAATTTGGGAGAGTATATAATAATAATGAACTTAGAAAAAAAGAAAGAGCAACCAGGTCTTACGAACGTCATGCAGCTACCTCAACGACTCTGGGGATATCTCTGGAGACTACGAGTATCAGCTAGCCTCTGGTGTACCTGAATCAGCACACAAGGTGCAGGGAGTAGGGGTGAGTACTACCGACTCAGTGAATAATAAGCATAGTAAATGTCTGAAATTAAGAAATCCACCAAGTACCACAAAGCAAAGCTATAACTAACAATCTTGTAACTTAGCTATGAACTAACAACAAAACATTATCACAACAACAACCAAATCTCAGATAAAGACGCAATGCAATGCACATGAATACGCTGCGGCGTGCAACCCGGTTCGTTTAACAACGACGGCACTCACTGGGGGTGTGTACAGACTCCGGAGGGGCTCCTTCAGCCCAAGCGCAATATCATTATATCCCCGCTGCGGCGTGCAGCCCGACCCCTACTCAGTCCATAGTATGCAATTGAGTCACATAATAGATTAATCTAATTTCCCATTTTTCAAATAATAAAGGTGAACATAATTTAGTTAATTTATTTCAGGACTTAGCATTTAATAATAGTGATTAAACACATGACTGAGATCAATGATTTTGCAAATCATACTATCATAATGAGATTCATCCTAGACGGATGCTACAGATCGGCACAAGGCACCAAACATGGCATTAAGCCCAATTATCCACAACACAATGTGTGTACCAGCCGCCAATAGTTTTATTCGGCTCTCAGGATGGACCAAGTCACAATCCCCAATCATATACCATCCCACACCTGCCATGGGGGTGCGATTCACGCCCTAACATAGCGTCACGATATGATAAACCGGCGTTTCAAACCCTCAAGCCATCATCAATACAAACTGCTAACCTTTAACCGGTCATAGACTGGTCTGCAATGCCTTTTCCCTTCGAATCCCCCTCTACGAGCGTCTAATCTAATCAAAACCACACCGAATATGTTATTATAGGTTAAATAAACATAACCCAATCAAAATTATTCGAAAAATGATAAAAATCACGAAGTTGGTATTACCCGAACCGCAGGCCCACTTCTCGAAAAATTCTGAAAATTACATCTTTGGATTCCTCGTCTAGCCACGAGTTCGTACATATAAAGTTCACCAAAACGGAGTCTGTTTGACCCTTCAAATCCCAAAAATTCGTTTCTAAAACTAAGACCTAGTTCTTCACAATTTCATGGAATTAATGGTTGATTCTTCCTAAAAATGGCATTTTTAAGTCAAGAGACTTACCTCCAATCGACACCCGCTGAAATCACACTTCAAATTGCTCAAATAGCTCATTTGGTTGGTTAACAATGGAGGAAAACATGTTTAAGTAGCGGTGAAATAACCCTTAAAACATTCTGTCTGCCCAGTTCTTTTCTCTATGCGATCGCATCACCGCTACTGCGATCGCATAGGCCAAAATCCAGCATCGCTAATTTCCTCCTATGCGATCGCACTCTCCACTATGTGATCCCATAGTAGAAACCCTTGCCAAGGACCCCAGCCCAAACTGCACTACGCGATCGCACAGTCCCTTATGGGAATGCACAGGCCAACCTGCCCAACCTATGCGATCGCAAAGCTCCCCCTGCGATTGCATAGAGAAAACTTGAACCCCTTCCTGATCCTCATATGCGATCGCAATGCACCTTATGCGATTGCATAGGGCAATATCTTTGCAACACACCAGCAGTTTTTCTGCAACATCCTAAGTCCAAAAATCTTTCGTTCAACCATCCGAAATCACCTCGAGGCCCACAGGACCTCAACCAAAATCACTATGCATCTTATTACTTCATTCAAACTTGCTCGTAACATAAAAACACTATCATAAACATCAAAATTATCCAATTTCCACGGATTCAAGCCTAATTTAAACTAAAACTTTTGAAACATACATTTGATCCAAAACCTGACCTATACACCTCCAAATGATCTGATAATTTGCATGCATATCCAATATCACCTAACGGAGCTACTGCAATTGTCGGAATTCCATTCCGACCCCCGGATCAAAATCTCACATATCAACCGAACTTTGCCAAATTTCTAACATAGCCAATTCAAGCCTTAACACCGGACCTCCAAATTCATTTCTAGTTTCACTACTAAGTCACAAATCACCATCCAAAACTAGTTGAATCATCAGAAATCCGTTCCGAGCCCTCTGACTCATAAATCAACGTTCGATTGACTTTTTCCATAACCAATGTTCTCATCAAGAGACTAATTATCTCATTTCTATCCCAACTCCATCCGAATTACTTCAATCTCTCCAAATACATATATTGAACATATGAAGGCATAAAACAGGGAAAACGAGACGGTAATTCACGGGATGACGGGTCAAGTCGTTTCATCCTCCCCAACTTAAACAAATGGTCGTCCTTGAGCGGGTCAAAAAGTATTCTTGGAGTATCAAACAAGTGAAGATATTTGCTCTGCATATCTTGCTCGTTCTCCCAAGTGGATTCCTCCTTGGGTCGACCTCTCCACTGCACCTTCACTGACGCTATGTCCTTAGATCTCAGCTTTCGAATCTGGCGACCCAAAATGGCCACCGGCTCCACATCATAGGTCAAATCTTCATATAACTAGATCGTGATGAAGTCTAACACATGAGACGGGTTCCTAACATACTTTCGGAGCATAGAAACATGAAACACAGGTGAACTCCCGACAAGCTGGGTGGCAAGGCAAGCATATCGACCACCTCCCCAATCATCGTAAATACCTCAAAAGGTCCAATGAACCTTGGACTCAGCTTCCCTTTCTTCCCAAACCTCATTACGCCCTTCATTGGCGGAACCTTCAACAAGACCTTCTCACGCATGACATAAGATACATCTCGAAACTTTAAGTCCACACAACTCTTCGGACATGGCTGAGCTATATAAAGACTCTCCTAGATTTCTTTCACCTTCTCTATGGCGTCATAGACTAACTTTGTCCCTGATAACATAGCCTCGCAGGGCTCAAACCAATCCACCGAAGATCTACACCGTCTGCCATATAAGGCCTCGTGCAACGCCATCCAAATGCTGGATTGATAGTTGTTATTATATGCAGACTCTGCAAGTGGCAAGAATTCAGCCCAAGAACCTCCCAAATCAATAGCACAGGCACGCAACATGTCCTCCAATATCTGGATCGTACGCTTGGACTGCTCGTTCGTTTGTGGATGAAGTGCTGTGATCATCAGCACCTACGTGCCCAACTATCGATGAAAAGTCATCTAGAACTAGGAAGTATACACGGTATCCTGTGGGAATAGGAGCAGGAATGAGGTACATATACAACAACAAAGCAAGCCAAGCTATGTTATATCACAAGATGAACCAAACTTGGATGCGCAAGGTGTTATAGACATGCCAAATCAACGGATAGCAGGCAGCGATACAGTTGTTCAAGGTGAAGTAATTGAAGGGCTTCCACAAAGTGTCAAAACTATCCCAATTAATGCTACAGAGGAACAAAAGTCACATACAAAGGAAAAGAGCAGGGACGACAATGTTAGGCGACCTCCAATGAGAAATGCCAAGCTAAAGCAGGCTGCCCCAACTACATCAACAAAGTATAATAGATCTAAAAATAATTCATGAATTTTGAATACTTCTTGAAGAATTGGGACAGTGTTGATAGAGAATTACAAATTGAAGAAATTACAAGGTTAGACAAAAAGGGACATCATTTTAACTCTTTCATCATTTTAATCTGTCACTTTATTAGTATCCACATATGTAATCTCATCATAGAGTATGTAATAAACTCTGTGATGATCATAGCTTATTTGGTCCTTTCAAGTTCTTATTTTTTACATGCTACTAGTAATGAGGTTTTGAAGTCTTATTATGATTAGTAGGGGTGTACATAGACCGGGTTGGTTCGGATTTTACAATTACCAAACCAAACCAATTGTGTGGGGTTATTAAATCTAAAGACCAAACCAAACCAATAAATTCGGGATTTTCAATATCGATTTTTCTCGGGTTTTCGGGTTATTCGGATTTTTTCAAATTTTTTCCGGTAAAATCTTCGTAGAACAAAATATATAACGTATGCTCTAAGTATTTCTTTAATCCTAGTAAGATACAACTATATAAAGTATTTCTCAAGAAAATAATACAAAATATGAGATATGCCATGACTTATGACATTATCCTAAAATATTCAACAATAAAAAATAATAAAATTATATACTATAAATATTGCTAATTAAAAAGTCATAATAAAAATAAACATAATCTAAAAGCACTAATTCATCCTAAACTAGATAGACTAATGAGGGAGTATTAGTTATATGCCTAAAAGCTAAAGAAAAATAAAAATAGGTTATGTATTTTTATCTAAATTATTGCAAAATAAAAAATAGACATTTAATATATTCCCGTTCGTAATATTGAATTGAATGTCTTTTGTTAGCATTAGCATTAATTGGTAGCATTATTTAATTTACTAATATTAATGACTATAAAACTTATTGGAGCATTCAAAAGTTCTAAATGAAACCTTGAAATAATACCTTAAAAGATAAAATTATAAAATTTTTTAAGAAATATTTATAAATTACATTACAATAACTATATTTATATATTAAATATATCTAAAATTGCTATATATAATGTCGGGTTGGTTTGGCTACGGTTTGACTTTCTTTAGTTAAAACCAAACCAAACCAATTATGGTCGGGTTTTTTTTTCCAACACCAAACCAAGTCAAACCAAACCATAGTCAGGTTTTTTTTCTCGGTTTGACTCGGATTATCGGGTTGGTGCGGTTTATCGGTTTTCTTTGTACACCCCTAATGATTAGTACGGTAAGATTAGCCCGGTTTTTGTTATATGGGTAACAACTCCGGCGCTATTGTCCCCCTTATTTGTATTTCTCCTAATTTTTGTAATTTTCTGTTCTGTTATTAATAAAAAACTAGCCCTAGGCTCTGCCTAGTGGATTGCCAAAAAAAAAACACGGTACCCCTATCTGATACAATGGAAACCGGAACCCCGTGCAATAGTACAATCTCCTGAATGAAAATCTCTGCTAACTTCTCCGTCGAATAGGTAGTACATACTGGAATGAAGTGCGCGGACTTGGTAAGCATATCCACAATCACCCAAACCGAATCAAACTTTTTCGAGGTACGGGGAAGACCACTCACAAAATCCATTGTAATATTCTCACATTTCCATTCTAGAATATCCATCCACTAAAGTACACCACTGGGTCTCTGATGCTCGTATTTGACTTACTGATAGTTGAGACACCGATCCAGGTAACTCACAATGTCCTTTTTCATCCTCCTCCACCAATAATTCTGTCTCAAATCCTGATACATTTTTGCGGCACCCGGGTGAATCGAATATCGCGAGCTGTGAGCCTATTCCGCTATAACCTCTTGGAGACCATCCACATTGGGCACGCAAATCCGGCCCTGCATCCGCAATACACCATCATCTCCAATGGTCACATCTTTGGCATCATCATGCCGGACTCTGTACTTCAGGACAAGCAAATGTGGGTCATCATACTACCGATCTCTAATGCGGTCATACAAAGAAGATCGGGAAACCGCACTTGCCAACACTCGACTAGGCGCGAAAATTTCTAACCTCACCATTTGATTGTCCAAGGCCTAAACCTCAACCGCAAGGCGACTCTCCCCAACTTGAATGTACGCCAGACTACCCATGCTAATAGCCTTCTGGCTCAAATCATCAGCCACCACATTGGCCTTCCTAGGATGATACAAAATGGTAATATCATAGTCTATAAGTAACTCCAGCCATCTCCGCTGCCTCAAATTAATGTCTTTCTGTTTAAACAGGTGTTGAAGACTGCGATGGTCTGTATATACCTCACAATACACACCATAAAGATAATGCCTCCTAATCTTCAAGGCATGCACAATCACAGCTAACTCTAAGTCACGAACAAAGTAGTTCGTCTCATGGGGCTTTAGCTGATGAGAAGCATATGCAATAACTCTACCCTCCTGCATCAACACACAACGGATTCCAACTCTCGAGGCATAAAAATACACCGTGTAAGAGCCTGAAACTGATGGTAATACTAATACCGGAGGTATGGTCAAAGCCGACATGAGCTTCTAGAAGCTCTCCTCGCATTCATCCGACCACACAAATGGAGAATTCTTCTAAGTCAACGTCGTCAAAGGCGAAGCAATGGATGAAAAATCCTGAACAAATATGCGATAATAACCCTCCAAACCGAGGAAACTATGAATCTCCATAGCTGAGGACGGTCTAGGCCAACTCTGCAACGCCTCAACCTTCTTTGGGTCAACATGAATTCTATCACAGGACACCACGTGTCTTAGAAACGTCACAGTATCAAGCCATATTTCACACTTGGAGAACTTTGCATATAGCTTCTCCTCTCTCAATCTCTGCAAGACCACCCTCAAGTGTTGTGCATGCTCCTCTTGGCTACGGAAATACACATGAAATATCATCGATGAACACGATAAGAAAAGAATCTAGCTAAGGCCTAAATACATTGCTCATCAAGTGCATGAATGCGGCTGGGCATTAGTCACCCCGAAAGACATCACTAGAAACTCGTAGTGCCCATATCTCGTCCTGAAAGCCGTCTTCATAATGTTTGAATCCCTAATCTTCAGCTGGTGATAACCCGATCGAAGTCAATCTTAGAGAATACCATTGCTCTCTGGAGCTGATCAAATAAATCCTCAATACAGGGTAGTGGGTACTTGTTCTTCACTGTCACCTTTTTCAGATATCTGTAGTCAATGCACATTCTCATTGTGCCATCTTTCTTCTTTACAAATAATAGCGGTGCACCCCAAGGTGACACACTCGGGCGAATAAATCCCTTGTCTAGGAGTTCTTGAAGTTGTTCCTTCAACTCCTTTAGCTCTGTTGGTGCCATATGATAGGGAGGAATAGAGATGGGCTGAGTGCCCGGCACCAGATCAATTCGGAAATCAGTGTCCCTATCCGGTGGCATACCTGGCAAGTCCGCTGGAAACACGTCAGGGAAATCCCTAACAATGGGAACCGAATCAAGGCTAGGAGCCTCGGCTTCCACATCTCTCATGAAAGCCAAATATGTTAAGCACCCCTTTCCAACCATCCGTTGGGATTTTAAAAAAGAAATCACCCTGCTAGGTACATAATCAGTCACGCCTCGCCACTCAATCCTCGAAATACCCGGAATAGCAAGGGTAATTGTCTTAGCATGACAGTCCAAAATAGCATGGTACGGAGATAGCCAATCTATACCCAAAATTACATCGAAATCCACCATGCCCAATAATAATAAATCAAATCGGGTCTCCAAACCCCTAATAGTTGCCAGACAGGATCGATACACATGATCCACAATAATAGTATCACTCACCGGGGTAGATACGTGCACTAGGCAAGGAAAGACAACCACGGGTCATGCCCAAATGATGAGCAAAATAAGAGGATACATATGAATAGGTAGACTCGGGATCAAATAAAACAGAATCATTCATGTGGCAGACTGAGATGATACCTGTGATATTTGTATCTGAGGCAATAACGTCCCTCCGATCTGGAAGGGCATAGAAACAAGCCTGCCCACTGCAGTACGGTCCTCACCCCTGGGGAAACCTCTGGCTGCCTGGCCTCCACCCCTAGCTGTATGAGTGGGAGCTGAAGAAACCATTGCAGAAGACGAGGGCTGATCCCTCTGCTGAGACTGCCTACTGCGGGGTCGAGGACACTGTCTCCACATGTGACCCAACTCACCGCATTCATAGCGACAAACTAAAGCTGGAGAAGGGAACTGATGAGAACCCTTCATTGCGGAAGAACCCTGAGCTGACATAGTAGGAGCAGAGCTCTGAGCTGGAAGAGCACTCAATGCAGGCTGACTATGCTGATGACCCTGATGGCCCCAGCCTGATGAGGCTCCACTGGACTTTGTCCGTCCGAATTGAGGAGGTCTGAAGAAACGACCTCTACCCTGCTAGAAATGGCCCCTAGACGGAGCGCCACTGAAATTACCTACACCTCGAGGCCTCTTGGCCTCCCTCTCCACACGCTCCCGACGGCGATTTGTCTCAATCAGACGAGCTGTATCAACAACCTCATCAAATATACCTACTGTATACCTCTCTCTATACATCAATATACGGCTCGGATAGTTGAGGCCATCTACAAACCTTCTGATCCTCTCTCTATCTGTTGGGATCATCCACATAGCATGCCTAGCCAGCTGTGTAAACCGCAGCTCATACTGAGTCACTGACATATCTCTCTGAGTCAACCACTCGAACTGACGACGCAGCCCCTCCCGGTGAGACTAGAGCACATAATTCTCCAAAAATACCATGGAGAACTGCTTCCAATTAAGGGGCGCTTCCCTAATAGGCCTACGCCTCTCGAGCTCTTAGCACCAAGTAAATGCAGCTTCTGTGAACTGGAGGGTGGTAAAAGCCACTCCATTAGACTCCAGAATACCTTCAGTACGAAGCATCCGCTGCCATTTATCTAGAAAACCATGGGCATCCTCGCCCTCAACACCATTAAATGTCGGAGGCTGGAGCCTACCGAACCTCTCCAAACACCGCTGCTCGTCATCCAGCATAATAGGAACCACATGAGCTAGGGCAAGCACGACTGGCGCAACTGGAGCAACTGGTTGAATTGGTGCAACCAGAGCAACTAGCTGAACTAGTGGAACTGGAGCTACCCCCAGGTGTCTGTGAGCCCTGAACAACCTGCTCGGGAGTGCGAGCATCGGGGGATCGATGACCACCTCCGGTCTAAGAAGTAGCTGCTGCTGTAGTGTCTAAAACCGTCTGAGCTAGGCCATTAAAGACGGACAAAATCTGAGACAAAGCCTCCTGAAGACCAGGAATCATTGTGGGCACTACCGGTGCTTTAATAGGTGCTGCTGGAGCATCAACAGCTGGAGGATGATCAGGGACATGGGTAGTTGGTCAGTCTGCAGGTGCTGCCCCTGCTAGTCTGCCTCATCCAGCACCACGACCGCGTCCACGGCCTCTAGCGGTTGGTACCTGTGGACGTGCGCCACGTCTATTAGCACGGGTTCTCTCCATCTGCGAGAGAATAAAATACACAGATTTAGTTTTTATGTTAACAAACCGCACGATATGAATTTCAAGAAAGTGAAGTGTTTCCTAACAGTTCTTTGGCCTCCTGCTTATAAGTGTGGTGCACCACACACCCATAAACAAGACTCTACTAAATCGGCTCATGACTCGTGAGGCCTAGTCACCTATGCTCTGATACCAACTTATCACGACCCAAACCCGATCGTGATGGCACCCAGCCCTAAGGCTAGGTAAGCCTCACCATCAATTGTTTCCACTTAAATACTAAGTCTCCAAAACCGACATTTAAAGAATAAAAAAATAATCCAAGAATATTAATAGTGTAATATAGATGAGTACCAAAACAGATAACAAACCCATAAGATCTGGGTCACGAGTGTAGAGCCTCGAACATAACTGAGTAATATTTAAAGTATCTGAATAACAATATAAAAAAATCTGGGAGAGTATATAATAACAATGAACTGAGAAAAAAATGAAGAGCAGCCAGGTCATGCAAACGTCATGCAGCTACCTCAACGACTTTGGGAATATCTCTGGAGACTAGAATATCAACTAGCCTCCAGTGTACCTGAATCTGCACACAAGGTGCAGGGAGTAGGGTTGAGTACTGCCGACTCAGTGAATAATAAGCATAGTAAATGTCTGAAAGTAAGAAATCCACAAAGTACCACAAAGCAAAGCTATTACTAACAATCCTGTAACTTAGCTACGAACTAACAGCAAAACAGTATCACAACAGCAACCAAATCTCAGATAATGATGCAATGCAATGCAGATGAATACGCTGCGGCGTGCAGCCCGATCCATTTAACGTCCAGGACGCTCATTGGGGGTGTGTACAGACTTCAGAGGGGCTCTTTTAGCCCAAACGCAATATCATTATATCACTGATGCGACGTGCAACCTGACCCATGCTCAGTCCACATTATGCAAATGAGTCACATAATAGATTCAATCTAATTTCCCATTTTTCAAATTATCAACAACACAATGTGCGTACCGGCCGCCAATAATTTTATTCGGCTCTCGGGATGGACCAAGTCACAATCCCCAATGATATATCATCCCGCACCTGCATGAAGGTGCGAGTCACGCCCTAACATAGCATGACGATGTGATAAATCAGGATTTCAAACCCTCAGGCCATCATCTATAAAAACTACTCACTTAAACCGGTCGTAGACTGGTCTGCAATGCCCTTTCCCTGCAAATTTCCCTCTACGGGTGTCAATTATATTCAAAAGCAACATGAATATGTTATTATAGGTTAAGTAAACATAACCCAATAGAAATAATTCGAAAAATGTTAAAAATCACGAAGTTGGTAAAACTCGAGCCCCGGCCCACTTCTCAAAAAATTCTTAAAATTACATCTTTGGATTCCTCGTCTCTCCACGAGTCCATAAATAAAATTTCACCAAAAACGGTGTCCGTTTGACCCTTCAAATCCCCAAAATTTGTTTCTAAAAACTAAGACCTAGTTCTTCACAATTTCATGGAATTAAAGTTGATTCTTCCTAAAAATTGCGTTTTTAAGTCAAGAGACTTAAATCCAATCGATACCCAGTGAAATCACACTTTGAATCGCTCAAATAGCTCCTTTGATTGCTTAACAATGAAGGAAAATATGTCTAAGTCGCGGGTGAAATAACACTTAAAACATTTTGTCTGCCCAGTTCTTTCCTCTATGCGATCGCATCACCACTATTGCGATCCCATAGGCCAAAATCCAGCCTTCCTAATTTCCTCCTATGCGTTCGCACTCTCGACTATGTGATCGCATAGTACAAAATCTTACCGAGGACCCCAGCCCAAACTACACTATGCGATCGCACGGTCCCTTATGTGAACGCACAGACCAACATGCCCAACCTATGTGATCGCAATGCTCCCCCTGCGATTGCTTAGAGCAAAATTGAACCCCTTCCTGATCCGCCTATGCAATTGCAATGCACGCTATGCGATCACATAGGGCAATATCTCTGTAACATACCAGCAGTTTTTCTGCAACATCCTAAGTCCAAAAACCTTTCGTTCAACCATCCGAAATCACCCCGAGGTCCTCGGGACCTCAACCAAAAGCAAAAATACTTCTTATTACTTCATTCGAACTTGCTCGTAACATAAAAACACTATCAAAAACATCAAAATCACCCAATTTCCACGGATTCAAGCCTAAGTTAAACTAAAACTTCCGAAACTTGCATTTGATCCAAAGCCCGACCTAAACACCTTCGAATGATCTGAAAATTTGCACGCATATCCAAAATCCCCTAATGGAGCTACTGCAACTATTGGAATTCCATTCTAGCCCCCAGATCAAAATCTCACCTATCAACCAGACTTCGCCAAATTTCTAACTTAGCCAATTCAGGCCTAATTCTACACCGGAGCTCCAAATTTAGTTCAGATTTCAGTCCTAAGTCACAAATCACCATCCAATACTAGTCGAATCATCGAAAATCAATTCCGATCCCTCTAACTCATAAGTCAATGTTTGGTTGACGTTTTTCCTATCTAACCTTCTCATCAAGAGAGTAATTGTCTCATTTCTATCCAAACTCAATTCGAATTACTTCAATATCTCCAAATACATAAATTGAAACATATGAAGGCATAAAACGGGGAAAATGAGGTGGTAAATCACAGGACAACGGGTCAGGTCGTTATATTTGATGTTGTTTTTTTTTGCGTTACGAAGATTGGATAAAGCTTGAATAATGTTATAAGATATGTTGGTATATTTGGTTGAGGTCCCGAGGACCCCGAGTGAGTTTCCTGTGGTAAATCAGGCCATTTCATGATGTTTGATGTTGCAAAACACTGTCATGTGCGTTGCAGACCAGTTGTTCTTCGCGTTCGCGAAGGGTTATGTAACGACCCGATCGGTCGTTTTAGGATTTTGCATTTTATTGCTAGTTATTGGGCATGACTTGCCCCAAGGTATGCATTTTTACATATATGGATCATGGGATTCGAGTTTCTGAAAAATCGGGATAAATTTGAAAGAATAGTTAAAGTTGGGAAACTTTGAATTTGAAGGAATTGACCAACATTTGAATTATGTGTATACGAGTTCGGATGGGAGTTTTTATGATTTTGCTAGCTCCATAAGGTGATTTATGAATTAGTATCATGATCGAAATTTATTTTGGAGGTCCGATGTAGGATTAGGCTTGATTTGGCAAAGTTAGTATTTTGGCGAATTCCGGTTGATGGGTGAGATTTTGATTCGAGGGTCAAAATGGTATTCTGAGAGTTTCGGTAGTTTCTATAGGTGATTTTTGATATGTGTGCAAAATATTAGGTCATCCGGATGTCGTTTCGTCGGTTTTTTGATCAAATGCGTGTTTCAGAAGTTTTTAAAGAACTTAGGCTTGAATCCGATGAGAATCAATGGTTTTAGTGTTGTTTGAGGTTTTGTGATGATTGGAACAAGTTTGGATATTGTATTATGACATGTAGGTGCTTTCGGTTGAGGTTTCGGGGGCCTCGAGGTTATTTCGGATGGCCATCGGTATGAAATTTAGAATTTGGAGACTTCAGATTTTGCTGGTGTCTGGTATTTTCGCTTCTGCGAGTCTTGGACTCAGAAGCGGGCACGATTAAGAAATGGATTGTCTGTAGAAGCAGTGAAGAGGCCTAGGGTGCTTGTTTCACAGAAGCGATAGTGTAGCTGCATAAGCGGAATCGCTTATGTGATATTGTGACCGCAGAAGCGATTTGGTTCGAGAATGGAATTTCTGCAGAAGTGGAATAAGAGATGTAGAAGCGGTCTTGTAAAAGTGGGAAGGGGACCACAAAAGCGAAAGTGCTAGGCTGAATTATAAATATTTCCTCCGTGAGCTAGCTATTATTTTCCTCCATTGTTGAACATCTTGAGAGCTTTTTTGGAGGAATTGAAGAGGGTTTCGACTGAAGTTTATTGGAGGTAAAATTTTTGAGTTATAAAACATGATTATTATGTGAAATTAACCTCGAAATTCATAGAATTAAGCCTAAAATTTGATGAACAGGGCTTGAGATTTTGAGATTAAAATTTGGAATTAGAGGGAGCATTTGAGGTTGGATTTTGGTAAACTTGATATGTATAGACTCGTGGCGAGATTAGGAATCCATTGATGTGAATTTTCTGATTTTTTGAGAAGTGGGCCCAGTGCTCGGGTTTTACTAGTTTCGAGTTTTTGCAATGTTTTGATTTTTTTCGATTGGGTATTGTCCCCTTAGAAAATTGTGATGTGTTTGGTCTAATTTTTGTTAGATTCGACGCGCGTGGATGCCAATTTGAGGGGCGAAGGCGTCGTGGGCTAGAGATTTTTCCGGTTCGAGGTGAGTAATGCTTGTAAATGATATCCTGAGGGTTTTAAACCTAGGATTTCACATCGTAATTCTATATTGAGGCATGACACGCATTCTATGACGATTGCAGGGTCATTTACCTTTGGTGATTGTGACTTGGTCCATCCCGAGTGTTATTTCTACTATATTGGCGATTGAGACGCATACTTAATTACTGTGAATTGGGCTTATTTCCATGTTTGGGGCCTTGTGCCGACCTATAGAATCCTTAGGGCCTTCATTTATTTTTCCTCACACTTTTGCATAAACTATACTCTCAGTCATGTTTTCAACTATTAAAAATATGATAAAAACTGTATTTTCGAACATGAATCATAAATTAAAGAATATGAGAGCTGAGATCCCTACAGTATGTCATGCCCAAGCGGTTGTGAATTTATTTGGCTGAGATGGGCTGAGGACCCGATAGTGAGGACATTTTTCCTATGATTTGGATCAGACGGCGTACTATATCACTATTATATTGATATTGGGGCTGAGAGCCTATTTAATGCCACGAGATGGCTGCTATCGCGCTTGGGCTGTAGGAGCCCCTCCGGAGTCTGTACACAGCGAAGTGAGCGTCGTCAACGTTAAATAAATGGAGCGGGCTGCACACCCAGCGGGTACTAGAGTGTACCGTTATATGGATTGCATTTCATTCATGCATTTGTTCATTATTTATTGTTTGTGTTATTTCTTGAGACATCTATCTGATGTTATGGTATTATATGATCACTCTTAAAGAGGATAAATTTTAGACAGTGGTAACAATGAAATTGTATGATGCGTTTGGTCAGGTAACAATGACTGACCAGGAATAAGAATATTGCCCGAGGGCCGTGTTTTTGTGCATAGTGTTACTAATTGTTAAAATAATTTTTCGCAACTGTTAAGAGGATCATTTTCAGAAAGAGGTTTAACACTGAGCCAAAATATTTTGAAAGATTTCACCATTTTCACGGATTTTTCTCGATTTATGGGCTTTTAAATGCTTCTATGCAGCATGATGATCTGTTATACGTGATTTCTTACTGCTCAGTTATTATTTACTTTCATTACTCACTGAGTTGGAGTACTCATATTACTCCCTGCACCTCGTGTGCAGATGCAGGTACTTGTTCACCCGGTAGCGGATTTTGAGTTGATTGAAGATTTGCTAGCTTAGCTGAGCCAGGTGACCGCCAGCGTCCGCGGCACCGGATTTTCCTACATTTTGATCTTTAAATTCCATACAGTATATTACTAGCATTGCAGACGTATTTTGACTCTTAAGATACTCGTGACTTATGACACCCCGGTTTGGGCTATTTGTTTGTGTTGTAGTTCCGTTAATGGTTATTTTAAACTCATATTTAGACTGTTTATTCGTGTTTAGTTATTGTTAAGAAGGAACTATGAGTTGGTTGACTGGCATAGTCTTCAAGAAAGGGTCCATTGCGACCGGAGTGTGGTTTGGGTTGTGACAGGTTAGGATGTGGAGCTTATGGTTTGGCGTTCACGTTTGCAAGGCGGTCCCCCGTTTGATAATGCCCGGGGTCTTTGAACTATTTGTTTCCAAGAAGGGAGATGTATTCGTGATGGGTTGGGAAGCTGAGGCTTCGTGTTCGCGAATAAGGGGATGCATTCGCAACGAAGTAAAAGTGGTCAACATCATTTTGCGCTTTTCGAACATGAGGCATTCACCGTGTTCACGAAGAAGGATATAAATGTCTGGGAAGAATGATTTAAAATGCCTATCACTAAAATAATTATGGTCTAACGCAACACTAGTTTTAGACAACGCCTGAAAAGTGCGGCCAAAAATATATTTGGGCACACTTTTAAAGGGTGACCTTAGTATGGAGCTTTTGGGTACGAAATATTTGGCTACGCTTGAATAATTTGCTCTTTAATTTATAAGGACACACTTATTAAACGCTGCTAATTTATAAAATAATTTGCAACATTTACTTGAGAATATGGCACTCAAGCATGCTCTTACTATAATTGGAAAAGCAACATTTTATGAATGTGCTCTAAAAATCCTACAAAATATTTTGCTAAAATATAATGTTCCCTCCGATATACTCTAGGCAAAATTTTATTTTTTCAATTTTAAAAGGAGAAAAGACTCTCCTCGCTAAACTTTAACAGCACTAGATCTCCTCGCTAAAAAGTATGTGGATTACGGTTTCTGGCTTCAATTGTACACTGACGAATTTTATTTTCAAGTACTCTATGTTAATATCGGCACCTTCACACCCTACTTTGGGTAGTGTTATTATTGTTTAAAAGGGAGAATTCCTGTTTCCCATTTCTCTTAGGTGCTGTTTTGCACCTTCTCTCCCTCCTTATTCCAAATTGAAGGAATTTTTAAAGCTAGAAAAACGAGAATTCTTGCAATCTCAGGTTGGTGCTATTCTATTTCAATACTTTACAATTTTATGGCCTCTGATTGCTGTTGTTGCCTATCTAATTTGATACTTATTCCAGAAAAGAATGAAATACTAATTAATTCTTTCTCTTCTATTCTCCAAGATTAGTAATTTATTTTAAAATCCTAGCATATTTGTGAGCCTAATTCTACAAATCGGCTTTTTTATCATTGAATTCATTCACCAAATGGGACTTCTATGTTTTTGTTATATCAAAATTCAATATTTTCTTGGTCGGATGCTTGTTAGATAGAATTTGTTTGGTTTGTGCTAAAGATAAATGCCGTTTTTCATGGAGGAAGAATAGTGTAGTTTTCTTCTAGATACATATGCCATTCCTTGCTGAGGGTATAAGGGCCTCCTTAATAATTGGTTCAACGTGAGTGTTATAAAAATGTAGTGTAGGAGTAGTAAAGGTGTGTGCTTGCTTGCCCCAGTGTTGATAAAGGATATCGCTTCCTCCTTTGAAGCGAGAATTGATGCGAAGCGAGACATTGATCTGAAGCGTATCAGGTACACAAAAGCTATCACTTTCCTTGAAAAAGTGAGAAACAAGGAAGCGAAAAAAGCTTTATAGCTGGGCTGCCAACATGAATTAACTAGTGTGCAGCAGATGTTTTGGCAACCTAATGGAGGACATCAAGGTGTAACTATTAATTAAAAGTCTAATGGTGATTTGGTTATGCCTAATGCCAGACAAAAGGGAGATGGTGAAGGAATACTTGCTGGCAATCGAATAGGTGTACAAGCGGTTGAGTTCACTACTGGCAATAAGCAACAAGGGATAGCAGTTTGTGTTGTATCAACTACTATGAAAGCCAAACTTCCTACTGATATCGCCGATGCCATAGTTTTTGAAAGAATGGATGCAGCTACAACGGGTGCTTTGAAGGCTACTACTGATTCATCTGTTACTATTACTATTTCTGGGCAAAATCATAAAGGGGCAGGACATGTTAAGATGAAAAAGTTCCAGCTACTGTAGCGTAAAATCTGGAGGTTGCGGTAGGTTTGAATGCAACCGTGGATCGCGCTGCATCTAGCATTGTTAATATAGGTGTTGCTGCTCCTGTGGAACCAGTAGAAAAATCTAAAACTGATAAGAAGGCGGATCAGGAAGCTAACGCATTGAATGCAACTAGGAAATCTCATCAGCAACAAATTATCACTAGTGCTGCTCTGAATATGGATGTTGCAATTGTTAATTCAATGGAAAGAAATTCACATGTGCAGCAGTTGAATGATGATAATGCATTAACTTCAGTTGCTCGATCAGGTGGTGAAGAAGATTTTCAAAATCGGCAATAATCATAGGCTAAGATTTGGTCAATAGTGTGTCGCTCATCTAGCAAGAAAGTGGCTTCAGATAATATTTCAAGTAAATGACAAATTAAACAAAGGTTAATGCAATTGGAAGAGCCCATTCAAAAGCAAATTAGTAAATTACCTGTGCCCACGTCCATGATCCAATTATCTACAAAGGTAGATACTAACACTTTACATATGATTAGAAGAACACAGGGCGAAGGAGAGAAAAAACTTGATATTCAAAAGCTACAAAATTACAAAAAGGTAAAGACAAACTTAGTCCTACCGTCGACGACTGTAATCAGTTTCTAAAGAAAATATTGGATGCAAGTCGCTGGTGAAAAACATCCTGACAATCACCCAGAAAAAGAAGTAAGATTTATGTCCTCTCCTATTATTGATGAGCATGAAATAGAATTGGATAATTTTGCTGCACAATATGAAGTTGGTGAGGATAAATTTATTAGAGATGAGGATATGAACATCCATGGTGCTTCAGGTGGTATGTCTTAAACATTATAATTATATTTAATATTTTGATTTTTCCTTATTATGTCTTGCTTGTTACATCAATCTACGGATATCAGAGAAGAAAAGAGTTCGAGAAAAAACAACATGCAAGAATAATCATGCAAGATGTTTTGAAGAAAGAGAGAAGGTGACATTTGATAAAGGACAATCAGTTGGACCAATTGACAAGAGAGTGTATGATTTGACAAATATTTTAATTAGGAACAATTGCAAGGAATCCAAATTTATCCCTTTGGTGCATACTAGTTGGCATGATTTGTCAAAGGATATTAAGCAACAAATGTGGGAACATGTCAATGTAAGACTAATCAATTTTTCAATTATTTTTTTTGTATATATATATATGTGTGTGTGTGTGTGTGTTTGTTTGTATGTGTGTGTGTGTGTGTGTGCACGCGCATTTGTGTGCATGTATATGTGTGTTGTTTTGCACAGTCCAAGTTCTTAATTCCAGTTGAAGGAGAAAGGTGGGTAATGACTGGTCTTCGTGATTCTTGGAAGCAACACAAGTGGAATATGAAGAAGAAATATTTTGATAAAAATGCTACTATTGAACAAATGCTACAAAATCGTCCCAATGAGATTCCTGAAGTTCAGTTCCGTCAATTGATTGGGTATTAGGATAAGGAAGATGTCCAAGTAAGATTAAACCGTGCATTTGTACATTTTATGCCTATTGTTGCAGTATATATTTTTTTCTTTTTTGATTTATTAATTAGTATGCATCATTTGTTGTTAGTCTATGTGCCAATTGAATTCTAAAAACAGGAAAAAATAAAAGTCGAGGCGTAAAATGAGACCTATTAATTTTGCAAGAGTGTGTGGGGCATTGGTAATATTTAGTCGATCCTTTGTGAATTTACATTTATTTCTCTTTGTACTTTGTCGGAACAAAGTGATATCCTTTTTATATCTTCTTTTATGTAATTTGTAGCACGCAACCAAAGAGAGCAACGAGGAGCCATCAAAGTCTGAAATATTTATTTAAACTCGTACAAAGAAAGAGAAGAAAGTTCATACAGATACTCAAGTTGCAATTGTAAATTATACTGCAAGTTAAGTCTTATTATTGTACTTGCTGTTTGACATTTATGAATTGCTTGAAAAAGATTTTTAGCGTTTGAAGAACTTAATTTTCATGATATTTTTGCAACCAGCTAATAACGGTTTCTGCTATTATCTTTCTTTTTTTTCTTGTTCTTGTTGTTTGATGTATGTATTGCCTCTACAAGTTTGACTTTGTTGTAGTGAAGATATGGTTGTGTTGAGTATATAAAATAAAATGATGAGCTTTGTTATTATGTTCGATTTTTTCTGTTTGTGTTTTTTAACTTGGACAAACACAATTTGCTTGAATAATGTAATATTACGTCATGGACAAACAAAACTTTGATCTTGTTCTGTTTAAGTTCTTGCTGGTTTTTTATTATGTGGGTATTCAATAAATTCATTGGATTTTCTGTTTTCATTTATTGTTTCTTTCCATCTTGATTCTGAAAATA
The DNA here is from genome assembly GCA_034376525.1 of Nicotiana benthamiana. Lineage (NCBI taxonomy): Eukaryota > Viridiplantae > Streptophyta > Magnoliopsida > Solanales > Solanaceae > Nicotiana > Nicotiana benthamiana. Next base: position 57,814,054 of record CM067338.1, read on the forward strand.
TGTGTAGATGATACTTAGAAATCGCTGCTTTTGATTTTTGTGAAGTGGGTGAATAAGATAGTAATGTTGTATAAATTTATGTATAATTTTGGAAATGAGGTTAACGATTTTATTTTATTTTTTTTAACTTTGACTGTAATTGTATAACCTGGAAGTTTCTAAACTTCCAGAATGTGATAATAGCAAGCTTAACCATATAGTCTAAGATTGTGGCCTATTGAATCATGTTTGAGCGTCTTCTGACGTTCTGTTAAGATTTCATGCCTTCAACAATGTGCTGACTTGATCTTTATGACAATGAAACGATATTGCATTGTTTATGTTCAATAAAATGATTTTGATCACTTTTCATATCTTCATGTTGATCTATTGGAATCTAACTGATAGTTTGTTTATGATTTTGCGATAAAATGGTTCATATGTGTTATTTTGATGACTTGAAATAAAGGAAATCGTATGATGAACCTTGCTAGTATATTAGTAAGTCTACTCATATATCTGGATGCAACTTGTTGGGGATCAATCATGTAATGAGTGCCACTATTTTCCATCTCATAATTGTTTGAATTCTATGATAGTTGCTACATGAAACATATATTGTTGTGTTGATTGAATGACTCCTATTGACTCCTATTCTTGTTCTTGCATCCGTCATGTTGCCGTACTAGTCAAGTTATATGACTTTAGTATTCAGAAACTATGTGCTTGAACCACTATGTTAGCTAATATGGTAGTCTAAATATGGCTATTATATCATAGAAAATCTGTTCTGTTTGTTTGAAATATCATATTAAATTGGTTACGATCCTTGTCGCTGAAAACACCATTGACATTCTTGGCTAAATTTTGAGGTCTGCTAAACTTTTTTTAATCTAACTTGACTTGGTGAAAATTATTTTAGTGTTTGTTCTATCTTGACTTGTAGGTGATGTGCAATAATATTTTCTTTGACAATCTAACCTTCAGAATCGTCAAAGTTCCGGAGAAACAACAGATGGTGCATTTAGGGCTGTGTTTGAAAAGGAGCAGCCTGGTCGGGTTAGATGCTATGGTAGGTGGGTAACGACAAGCTCTCTGGAAAAAGATGAAGAAATCACAAAGCTTAAACAAAAGCATGCCAATGAAAATAATTTCGCCGAAGGAAGAAATGAAGGAAATAGTGAGAGAAGAAATGTATGTTTTTTTTAGTTAAATGATGAAAAAAACCTTGAACTCGATTTTCATGATATACAAGGGTGTGTTGGATCTAATATTTTCACGCCCCAAGTCTTGAAAAGGTACAAAAACTACCTCAATCTTAACTTACATACGCTTTCTAACCAGTGTATTCTATATATATATATATATATATATATATATATATATATATTTCTCCCTAATTTTTAATTTTATTTTGAATGTGTAGTAAAATATGGGTGATGCAATTGGATATGGTGGTCACAAATCAATTTGATTCAGTAAAGTGAATGGTGAGGACATATTGAACAATTGGAATGTTTATTTTTATTGATTCTATAAATATGAACACATATGATTTTGTAGAAGTCTTTGCTAGAGAACTCTAGAACCAACAGTGCTTTATTACTATAGACAGTACACAAATTATGTTTCTTTGTTAAAATTTATTTTAAGTATATGCATTTTAATTATTTTTATTCTATTACTTATTATCTAATTTAATGCTTGAAATGTGTGTGTGTGTGACAGGGGGGGGGGGGGAGGGGAGGGAGAGAGAGAGAGAGAGCAGAATTTGATGCAAATAAATATAGTTTTTTAACCACAAAATTGTGGCTAATATAAGTATTTGAAAAATTAATTTTGTAGTGTAGACAAAATCGTCACGCTTAAAAAAGGTAGCCATAGGGATTGTCATGTTGCTCTAGAAGCCACACTTTGTAAGTGTAGCCATTAACGTGACAAAGATCACGCTTCATAAGTATAACCTTATGTCATAAAAGCGTGGCTATATGAGAAAATATAAGTGTGGCCTTTGTACCGTATTGGCCACACTTTTAAAGTGTGGCTTCTAAGGCAACACCTACAAAGCGTGGCCAATAGTCAAGGGTTATGGCACTTTAGGACACCCCCAAAAAAGCATTGCCTAAAGTCGTAAAGTGTTGCCTTTTGCCCAAACGCTATACTTCTTGACATCTTAAGCCACACTTCTCAGGGGTGGTTGTAGGCCTAAAATATTATAGTATTCCGCGATTTTGAGCTTAAGTTCCTCCATTTTTGGGCAATTTTAAAGCTTTTTTAAGGGGATTTAAGAGAGATTCAAGGGAAATCACTTGGAGGTAATAAATTTGACTTCATAACTCATTCATATGTGAAAAAAAAACTAATTAGTGGGGAAAACTTTTGGGAATAATGGGTAATTAGGGCTTGAGATTAAGAGATCTTAAAAGGGGCATTTGAGAGGCCAATTGAACTCCGATTTTTGTGTTTTTGTTATGTATAGACTTGTGAGAGAATGAGGATTCCGTTTCACCCAATTTCAAGACATGGGTATGAGGAGCATTTTGGTCATTATACCTAATTTCTCGTATTAGCTTAGAATTAAATTGTAGAATTAGTTACTTGAAGTTTTATTTACATTATGAAATTGAATTGAATAGATTCGGGCAATTTGTAGTCGAGCACTCGTGGCAAGAGCGTAGTTTCAAGTTAATTATTGAGCCGGTTCGAGGTAAGTGTCTTGTCTAACCTTGTGCGGGGGACCTTCTCCTTAGGTTTTGGTATTATTGATAATTGAAATGCCTTGTAAATGAGGTGCGAGTGCGTACTTGTGGTAATTGTTTAAAATTCGGTATTGCATTAAGTATTTACTAGTTTGTTTTCTAAGAAGGCATGCCGAAATGATTTAATTTCTTTATTTGTTAAACCTGCATTAACTTAATTCTGAGCAGCATGCTAGGCTAGAAATATTTGTTGCCTTAATATGAAATTTTTAATTCTGAATATTTTCCTATTACTGGTGTGTATTTACATTATGACTACGAATGAGGGATTTCGGTAGCTTCCCCTTGTCTATTTATGTTGGAATTACGAATGTGGAATTCTAGTAGATCCCCCCGCACAGATATAAGAAACAATAGGAATGCACCCGGTAGATTCCCCTAGTACTGCGTATTTACATTAAGGACTACAGAATGAGATTCTGGTAGATCCACGCGCACTATCAGTTGGACTACGGGACGAGATCCCAGGAAATCTATCAGAAAGGAGTATTTGGGACTACAGGAGGGTATCCTGGGAGATCCTTGATTGCTATTTAGGTATTGGACCTTATTTCTTTCTGTGTTTTACCTTGTCTCAGTAATAGTTGTTGTTTCCCTTTTTATATCTTGTGTTACTTTTATTACTTCAATTATCATGGGAGCTTTCCTTGTCACTGCTCGACCGAAGTAGGCTTGGCACTTACTGAGTACCGTTGTGGTATATTCATGCCATTTCTGCACATATATTTTATATGAAGATCCAGGTAAGTCGAGTCAGTCCTACCACCCATGATGCGAGGCGACTGCTCTAGAGATTTCAAGGAACATCTACCGCGTCTGCAGACCGAGGAGTCCCTTTATATTATAGCTTTTAAACATTCCTTTTGTATTTCATTCCTTGTTAGATATTCTGGAGTTAGACATTATTGGACATTCAAAGGCTTATGGTTCCGTCAGTTTTCGGGTTTTGGGATAGTGTACTTGATTATGAGAATGTTTTGTTGTATATGTTGAGCGGCATTTTAACTATTATTTTCGTTCGATTATTTTGGATTTTGATTATTTCTTCCGCAGGTTTTGTTTATGCTCTGCATTTGTCAGGCTTATCTATTCGTAGAGACTATGTGCCATCACAATAGTTCACGTAGGATGAACTAGGGTCGTGACGAATTGGTATGAGCTCTCTAGGTTCATAGGAGTCATAGATAACAAGCCGGTTTATTAGAGTCTCGTTAATCGGCATGGAGACATCTGTAATTATCTACAAGAGACAATGTTACTGTTAGGTAAACTTCCACTTCATTTGATTTCCTTGTCATGCAATATTTTGACATCACAGTTCTAAGCTTTTATATTCTATTCTCTAACCGATGGTGAGAACACGTGCTACCTGACATGATCAGGCACCCCTACCCCATTCTATAGCCGCCAGATTTCTGGGCCAGGGTAGAGGCTAAGGACGCGCATGTGGTATAGCCAAAGAACCTGTGCGAGTTAACGCTGAGATACCACCAACGGTTCCAGTCGTAGTCTAGGCCCCTAATACTCCTACTGTTACTACTACTCCAGCTCTTCAGGAGACTCCGACAGTTCATGAGCATGTACACCACTTCGGTTAAAAAATGGTTGCTTTCCCTTATTGCAGCCACATCCCAGGTCGGGGGAGGAGCACAAACTCCCGACGCCCGCACTCCTGAGTAGCGAGTGCATGTTGATCAGGTCCTAGAGATTATTCTCGTACCGCGTGGAGTGCAAGTTTAGCCGAAGGATAGGGCATCGGTTTTAGAGGATGAGCAGCGGAGACTTGAGAGGTTCAAGAAATATGATCCTCCGGTATTCAGTTGATTAGCATTAAATGATGCCTTGGAATTTCTGTAGGAGTTCTACTATATCCTCTGTACCATGGGTATATCAGGATCGTGCGGGGTTTCCTTCACTATGTTCCAGCTTCGAGGAGTCGCCTATGATAGGTGGCACAACAATGAGTTAGATAGTTCGGACGAGACTGCTTCATTGAATTGGACCCAGTTTTGAGATCTATTCCTTATAAGATATGTTTCTCAGAGCCTCAGAGATGCATGGCGTGCTGAATTTAAGTATTTGCGCTAGGGTGCTATGATTGTCTCAAAGGATGCTGTCTGTTACACTAGCTTGGCTAGACATGCACCAGCCTTGGTTTATAGTTCGCGGGAGGGTTTGCAAATTTTTTGAGGGTCCTATTCGAAGCATCAGGTCTAGTACGACTCGTGAGTTGGAGATGGATATTCCTTATGAGTAGGTGGTGAGCATTGCTAGGATGATTGAGGGTATGCATGCTACGAAAAGAGAGGAGAGGAAGGACAAGAGGTCTCGAGAGTCAGGCCCTTATTCCGGAGCTCGTGCCCCGGCTGCAAGTCATCATTCAAAGGGTCATATAAGTCACCGTGTTCATTCAGCTTCTCCAGCAGCCACTGGTATTCCAGCTCCTTTTAGACTCAGAATCCTTTTTATGCACCACTATTATCTAGTACACCTCCTGCGTAGGGTGCTTTTAGATGTCAGTCTAATAGACCTGGCTCGAGGCAGTCACAACCACCACGTCCTCCTAGAGCTTGTTTTGAGTGTTGTGACACACACCATATGGTGAGGGATTTCCCTAGACTTGGGAGGGGTGCACCTCCACATAATTATCAGCCACAGTATGCCCCATAGAGTTCTCAGGCAATGGTTACGGCTCCAGTTGCTACCTTACCATCTCAGCCAACTAAAGGTGGAGGTCGGAGAGCTAGAGATCGCCTTATAGGGGGAAGCTAGGCCAAATACTATGCCCTTCCTACCTGTATTGAGGTTGTTGCCTCTGATTCTGTCATCTAGTTATTACACTGGTTTGTCATAGAGATGCATAAGATCTATTCGATTCAGGCTCCACTTACTCTTATGTATCTTCTTAGTTTTTTCCGCATTTGGGAGTATCTCGGGATTCTTTGAGTTCCTCTGCTTACTTTTCTACTCCTGTAGAAGATTCTCTTGATATGGACCATATTTATCGGTCGTGTTTGGTTTCTCTAAGTGGTTTTGAGACTAAAGTCGGTTTATTGTTGCTCACAATGGTATATTCTGACATTATCTGGGGCATGGACTGGTTGTCTCCCCATTATGCTATTTTTGATTGTCATGCCAAGACCGTGACGCTGCTTATGCCAGGTGTACCATATGTTGAGTGGTGAGGTACTTTAGAACACACTCCCAGTAGAGTTATTTATTTTCTTAAAGAATAGCCTATGGTTAAGAAGGGGTGTGATGCATATTTAGATTATGCGAGAGATGTCAGTATTGATACCCCTTCAGTTGATTCAGTCTCAGTAGTACGGGATTTTCCTGATGTGTTTCCAGCTGACCTTCTGGGAATGCCGCCTGACAAAGATATTGATTTTGGCATTGATATGTTGCTAGGAACTCATCCAACTTCTATTTCTCCGAATCGTATGGCTCCACTCGAGTTGAAGAAGTTGAAGGATCAGTTAAAGAAATAGCTTGATAAGGGCTTTATTCAACATAACTTATCCCCTTGGGGTGCTCATGTCTTGTTTGTGAAGAAAAAAAATGGTTCTATGCGTATGCGTATTGATTATTGCCAGTTGAACAAGTTTACAGTAAAGAACCGCTATCCTTTGCCTCATATAGATGGTCTATTTGACCAGTTTCAGGGTTCACATTTGTTTTCTAAGATTGACTTGTGCATAGCTTACCATGAGTTGAAGATTCGAGAGCCAGATATCCCGAAGACTGCTTTCAGGACTCGCTATGGTCATTGCGAGTTCCTTGTTATGTCATTTAAGCTGACCAACGCCGCAACAACCTTTATGTATTTGATGTACAATGTGTTTTCGGTCGTATATTGGCCCATTCATCATTGTCTTTATTGAGGACAGTGCTTCGGGCTTTAAGAGATAACAAGTTATATGCTAAGTTCTTGAAATGTGCATTTTGGTTGGATTTAGTGGAATTCTTAGGCCACATGGTATTGAGTAAGGGTATTCAGATGGATCCGAAGAAGATGAAGGCCGTATAGAGTTGGCCCAGACCATCCTCAACTATTGAGATCTGTAGTTTCCATGGCTTGGTGGGCTACTCCTATCATTTGTGGAGGGGTTTTCATTGATTGTAGCCCATATGACCAGGTTGACCCAAAAGGGTGCTCTGTTCCAGTGGACGGAGGAGCGGCTAGCGTTTAGAAGCTCAAGATAGCTTTGACTACAACCCTAGTTTTGTTATTGCCTTCAGGTTCTGGGTCTTATACGGTCTAATGTGATGCCTCAAGGATTCTCCTCGGAGAAGTAGGACGGTAGGGAGATTGACTACGCATCCAGAGGAGGTGGTTAGAGTTTCGAAAAGACTATGACATCGCTATTTTGTTTCACTCAGGCAAGGACAATTTGGTGGCCGATGCTTTGACTCAACGGACAAAGAGTTTGGGGAGTTTGTCTTATTTACCAGCATCGGAGAGGCCTATGGGGATGAATGTTCAGGCCTTAGCTATCCCGTTTGCTAGAAGGGATCAATCGTAGCCCAGTTGGGTTCTAGCTTGCGTGGTTTATCGGTCTTCCTTATTTGATCATATCAGAGAGCGGCAATATGAGGACACTCATTTGCTTATCCTGAAGGATAAGGTTCAATTTGGTGATGCCACAGATGTGACTATTGGTGATGATGGGGTATTGAGGATGCAAGTTCGAATTTATGTAGATAATGTCGATGGACTTTGAAAGTTAATTGTACAGGAGGCCCATAGTTTGCGGTATTCCATCCATCCGGGCGCCGCAAAGATTTATCAAGGTTTGAGGCACCACTACTGGTGGAGGAGGATGAAGAATAACATAGTTGGATTTGTAGCTCGGTGGCTCATCTATCAGCAGGTGAAGTACGAGCACCAGAGAATGGGTGAGTTGCTTCAACAGTTAGAGATTCCGGAGTGGAAGTGGGAGCGAATCACCATGAACTTTGTAGTTGGGCTCCCACGGATTTTGAGAAAGTTCAACACTATTTGGGTGATTGTGGTTCGGCTGACCATTTCCGCACATTTCATTACTCTATGAACTTCTTATTCTTCAGAGCGGTTGGCAGAGATTTATATGCGGGAGATTGTTTGTCTGCATAGTATTCTAGTGTCTATCATCTCAGATAGAGGTACTCAGTTCACATCACGATTTCAGGAGGGCTGTTCAGCATGAGTTGGGTACTCGGGTGGAGTTGAGTACAAAATTTCACCCTTAGACGGAAGGACAGTCCAAGTGCACTATGCAGATTCTTGAGATACGCTCCGTGTGTATGTGATTAAGTTTGGAGGGTCTTGGGATCAGTTCTTTCCAATGGCGGAGTTTGCTTAAAACAAGAGCTGTCCGTCTAACATTCAAATGGCACCGTATGAAGCTTTATATGGTAGGTGGTGTAGATCCCCAATGGGTTGGTTTGAGCTAGGTGAGGCTAGATTACTAGACATGGACTTAGTTTAGGATTCTTTGGAGAAGGTTAAGATGATTTAGGATAGATTTCGTGTAGTCCATCCCAGACAGAAGAGTTACGAGGATCGGAAGGTCTGTGATGTTTCATATATGGTCATAGAGCGGGTTCTACTTCGGGTTCCACCTATGAAGGGCATTATGAGAATTGGAACGAAAGGGAAGTTGAGTCCGAGGTTTATTGGCCCTTTTGAGATATTGAGGCATGTTGGGGAGGTTGCTTATGAGCTTGCCTTATCTCAAAACTTGGCAAGAGTTCATTTTGATGCTGCGGAGGTATCATTGTGATCCGTTGCATGTGTGTTATATCAGTTCAGTCCAGTTGGACAATGATCTATCATACGTTGAGGATCCAGTGGAGATATTGGACCGGTAGGTCAAAAAGCTGAGGTCAAAGAACATTGCATCACTGAAGGTTCAATGGTGGGGTCAGCCGGTCGAGGAGGCGACTTGTGAGACCGAGGAGGATATGGATAGTCGTTACCCTCATCTTCACTACTTTAAGTATGTCTCTATGCTTGTTCGAGGACGAACGAATATATAAGTGTAGGAGGATGTGATGAGCCGACCGGTCATCATAGTAATTAACACCTCTATCCCCTATTAACTACTTTTCACGAGTTTATTTCTGCTATTTTAATTTTCCGGGATGTTAGGTTTTTAGTTTCGGAGAATATTGTGACTCTTAGTCCCTATATGAGAGCTTAAATTTTGGAAAGCTGACTGTAGTCGGAACAGTGTGAATACAGCCTCGAAATTGAAATCTGATGATTCCGTTAGCTCCGCTGGGTAATTTTGAGCTTAGGGGCATGTTCATGTTGTGTTTTGGAGGTCCGTAGCTAATTTATGCTTGAAATGCCAAAACATGAATTTTTAAAGTTTCTGGTTTGATAGTGAAATTTTTATCCAAGGGTCAAAATGGAATTCTAAAAGTTGGAGTAGATCCGTAATATCTAATGTGACGCGTGTGCAAATTTCAGGTCATTTCGATGAGGTTTGATAGACTTTTTGATCAAAAGTGTAATTCAGAAAATTTTGGAATTTTTAAGCTTGAATCCGATGGGAATTAGGTGTTTTGATGTTTTTTGTGCTTTCCAAAGGTTGGAGCAAGTCTGAATGATGTTATAGGATATGTTAGTATGTTCGGTTGAGGACCCGAGGGCCTCGAGTGAGTTTCGGGTGGTCAATCTGACTATTTCATGTTTTTTGAAGTTGCAGAAAACTACTGTGTGTCGCACGCCAATAGTTCTTCACGTTCGCGAGTGGACCCTCGCATTCGTTATGGGCTGGGAATCCGAGCCTTCACATTTGCGAGTAAGGGGACGCATTTGTGAAGAAGGAAAAGTGGTCAAAATCAATTTGTGCTTCGCGAACGCGAGGCTTTGACCGCATTCGCGAAGTGGGATTTAAATACCTGGGCAGAATGATTTAAAAGGCCTATTCCGCAATTTTGAGCCTAAGTTCCTCCGTTTTTGGCGATTATGTAGCTTTTTGAAGGGGATTGAAGAGGGATTCAAGTGGAATCACTTGGAGGTAATATTTTGAATTCGTAAATGTTTTATATTTGATTAAAGACCTAATTAGTGGTGAAAAACTTAGGGAAAATGGGTAATTAGTGCTTGCAATTAAGATACCTTAAAGGGGGTAATTGAGAGGTGAATAGAAATCTGATTTTAGTGTTTTTGTTATATAGATACTCGTGAGAGTATGAGGATTCCGAAAAGGTAAATTTCGCTCGATTTCGAGACATGGGCCTAAGGGGAAGTTTGGTGAATTTACATAATTTTGCGTCTTAGCTTAGAATTAAATTGTAGAATCAGTTACTTGAAGTGTTATTTACATTACGAAATTGAATTAAATAGATTTGGGCAATTTGGAGTCGAGTACTTGTGGCAAGATCGTGGTATCCGGTTTATTATTCAACCTGTTCGAAGTAAGTAGTTTATCTAACATTGTGTGGGGACCTTCTCCTTAGGATTTGGTATTATTGATAATTGAAATGCCTTGTACATGAGATGACGAGTGAGTACTTTTGCTAATTGTTGGAAATTCGATTTTTCATTAAGTAATTACTAGTATGTTTTCTTTCCAGTTTTTTTTTTACTTGTACCATTAAGCATGTTGTTAGCTTAGAAAGTATGTCTAAATGATTTAATTGCTTTATTGGTTCAACCTGCTTTACCTGAATTCTGTGCAGCATGCTAGGTTAGAATTACTTGTTGTCTTAATATGAAATTTCTATTTCTGAGTATTTTCCTGTTGTTGTGTGCATTTACATTGGGACTACGGATGTGGGTTTCTGGTAGCTCCCCCTTGTATATTTATTTTTGGACTACGGAGGCGGGATTTCAGTAGATCCCTCTGCACAGTTATATAGAACCATAGGAATGCACCCGGTAGTTCCCTCAATGCTGGGTATTTATATTTGGGACTACAGAAGGGGATTCCAGTAGATCCCCGCACACTATGAGTTGGACTATGGGATGAAATCCCAAGAGATCCATTCGATATGCAAATTTGGGACTACATGACAATATCGTAGGAGATCCCTCGAAGTCTTTTTTTTTTACCTTGTCTCTGTTATAGTTGTTGTTGCCCTTTTTTTTATCTTGTGTTACGTTTATTGCTGGACTTATTTACACTGTTATGTTCTATTCTGTTGCTCTTTATAATTCCTTTAACCTTAATAGGGCCCTGACCTTCCTCGTCACTACCCGACCGAGGTTAAGCTTGACACTTACTAAATATCGTGGTGGTGTACTCATTCTATTTATGTACATGTTTTTCATGTGCAGAAGTAGGTATGTTGACTCAGTCCTATCGCCCGTGAGGCGAGGTGACTACTCTAGAGACTTCGAGGTACAGCTGGCGCGTCCGCTGACTTAGGAGTCCCTTTCTATTATCGCTTTTAAACAATATCATTTTGCATTTCATTCCTTGTTAGATATTATGGAGTTAGACATTGTTGTATATTCAAAGGATTGTGGTTCCGTGACGGGTTTTGGGATGGTGTGCTTGATTCTAAAAATGTTGTATTGTATATGCTGAGTGGGACTTTAAATATTGTCTTCGTTTGGTAATTTTTACTTTTGATTATTTCTTATTCAAGTTTTGTTTATGTTCCTCTTTTTTAGGGTTACCTAGTCGTAGAGACTTGGTACTGTCTCGACAGTTCACGGACGGCGAAATAGGGTCGTGACAGAAAGTAAGAGAGGTTTGGACAGCTTACATATGTATACATAAAGAAGAGGAAGTTTAGAGCATTTAAACACATATGGGAACTGGGAAAGGGAAGTCCTACGTTGATTAGCCTACAAGATCAATATGTGCAATGCTTGATAATCCTCCTCAACTAGAGGGGTACACGTCACATTAGCGCGCATGTCGTCATATTCTTTTACTATGCATTACCCTCCCCTTAGTGGTTATATAAGCGAGTTTAGTTAACGAACTCTAAGCGCGATGTTACTTGTCCCTTATTTGTGGTCCTTGAGGATTTTAGGGCCTCTAAATTTGGGCAGTACTAGAAAACATAAGGTGTTTAAAAGGGAAAATCGAGGCGATAAGAAAATAGCATATAGGACAATCAAATAGGGAAAAGTAGTTATTGCTTATGTTTACCTCCACACGTGCGTAAGGAAATAAACAACACGTCTCAAACAACTAATTTTAAATAAGTTCAGAAAGCTTAGGAGCATGATATCTGGATAAACATGTCAAAACAGAACACACAACGTTTGTTTTAAGGGAAGTGGAAGAATCCTAGCTAGTTTGCCTACTGGTTTTATAACCTATTAAGCCTGAATAATTTCACACGTAAATAGAACTAGTTTCACTATTATTCACGTCCTGCGACTTCCCTAAGTGTGTGTATGCAGTAATGATTCTGGGAAACAATTTGAAGTTCTTTTATCCTATAGGCATTCTTATCTACCAATTCTAACATGTGACCTATCAATTGTGTTTACATGCATGATATCTATGCATGAGTCTGTTTTAAACCCTTTCATGGACGGCTATTGATTTAATTGATGTGGTTCAAACATTAATACAATGTTCCTAACAGCATGGTATCTAATGCATGACAATTTTTTATTAATATTATTTAATAGGAGGGTGCCTATGTGAAAATACTTTTGAAGGACCATAAATTAAACATGCAACATGCTGAAACAGTAAGAGTGAAGGCCCTAAGACATGATATCTAATGCACAAGTTCAACTGGTTCCAATGAATACATCAATCCTAGAAACATGGATTCCAATGCAGATTCGCAGAACATAAAGCATATGCCATACTTTCTACCCAATTTTACCCACACATCATCACACAACTACCCTCCCTTGTATTAGTTACCCAAGTATCTGTTTAGAAATAATTATTACAGACCGGAATTGCATAAATTACACAAAGGAGATGCATAGTAATACAATGGGGAGCCTGAAGCAGGCCCAAACATAAACCTGGGAATACTAGGCCTTCAATGTAATGTCAAATGATCAGAATTTCCCTGGCCAACAAATGTCTGGGTATGTCATAGTTCCCAAAGGACCTCAAGGATCCCGGGCAATGCTCACAACAAGACATTTCCCATGTAATGACTGATTATGTGCAGTGTGGAAGAGTCTTCCCTTATATGCCTGAGTTTAGAGAGATCTCAAGGATCCTTAAGAAGTACACATACTAGATGGTGTCCAGAACTTAATAATCTAAGAGTAAATGAGAGTGCTTGAAATGACTTAGTGAAAAGAAAGTGGAGATAACCTTTTAGGAGTAAAAGATCTTCTAGAATAGACCAGTTTTAAAAAAATGCTAGTAATGAAACCAATTTTTGAAGAACACATCTTGAAAACAGTTCAGAAGAGGGCAAATTTAGTAAACGGTCAATAGACCATAAAAGGTTATATTCCAGAGACACATTAGCAAACATGCTTGCACATAGAGTTGAAAAAGGATAAGGAACACATGTAGATCTTATTGAGGGTGCATGAATGGGGTGCAGGGAGACATGTAGGCAGTAACATACATAGAACACCTATAACCTTATCAAACTAACCAGGATAGAAGACAACTAAACATGGAGAAAAGATGTAGAGGACATAATAAGGCACACAAGCAGGATTAACTATATGCATAAGTAACCAACACGATCACACAACTAAGCATAAGTTAAATAGGCTATTCAACCATCAGATAAACATGTGAAGTGTAAACATATTAGTTACACATAGAGTAAGGCAAAATTCTAGGCATACATGAACAAAGAAGTAAATAAGAGAGTATGTCAACTTCATAACCAATGAACTAATGTGGGACGAAACATATAGAGTTTGGGTGTCAAATGTAACTGGAGACATACTAGTTGAGAGAAAAGAGTGCAGAAAATAGAGCAAAGTAGCCTCACTATCTAGCCATGGCTAGACCCACAAACGCACAAGTAACACAAGTAGCGAGGAAGGAGTATAGTTTGAGTGTGTGTATTGTGAAATGATGTTTGTCGAGAACTTAAGAAATGGGGGTTTCAGAGTATGCAATAAAGTAGGACACATCAGGTAATGAGCCGATCATATGCACATATGGTATTTAAATCAATTAACAATCATTCATGACTCAATTAGGGGGTCAAAATTACATAAATGATACTTAATTTAAGGAAGTCTCACACGAAATCCCTCGGTAAATAAGAGCAGGGTTAATAAGACAAGAAATAATCAAACAATCAATCAAGTGAAGTCAATTCTGAACAAATTAGCCATAAAAGCTAACTACTATTACTAAATTTAAGGGAAATTGTATATGGAGTCAATCAATAACTAATGGCTAGGTTAAATAAGGAAAGAACTAACTCTGAAATCAATTAGAAGTTGGTTCTAAAATCAAAGCATAAAATCAGGCTAGCAGCACCAACTAATAATTACACATAAGGTAAACAAAATGGTGCCGCTAAGATTAGGGTAAACCAAAATTAGTTACAAATAATAATAGGGAAAGATCAGAGACAACGAGGTGGAAGTACTAAAAAAATTTTAAAGAAGAAATAGTAAAATAAACATGAAATCGTTTTAACTTTGAGAAGATCTAAACAAATTAAAACAAAAATTAGCCAGATTCATAAAATAAACAGAATTCGGACCAAATCCGATTTAAACCGGAGATTTGAAACCGTAAAATACAAAGGTATTCATACTCACAAGTGTTGGAATAAATATAGATAGAAATAGTCAAGATAATTAAGATCTTGAACAAGATCTGGCTCGATCTTGGCCAGATTTTCTTTGCCACGTTAGGAAACAACTAAATAGTATCGTAGACGAGTAACCAACTGTGAAGAGAGACTGATAATGTAAGGGATCCATAGCTGATTCCATTTTATTTCGGAATCGAAGGAGATAACAGGTTACAACTCTAGGGTTAGAGAGGGATGAGATATGAGAGCACATGAGGATGGTGGGTCATGAATAAATGGGTAGGGATATGGATTTTGTTTTATCAAAAAGGCTGGTTTATTTAGTGTCACGACCCTAACCCCAAACTCGATCGTGATGGCACCTTTAATTATTAAAAACTGTTAAATAATATAAAAGAAGTCTAAACATGATTGGATAATGATAAATAGCAAAAATACAACCCAACACAGCCCCAATCGTGGTGTCACAAGTCAGGGGCATCTACTAGGGTATAAATATAACTGAAGGGTTTGAAATATACAAAAAAAGACTAATGAATGAAGATGGAGAAAAGGGGTGTTGTGAACACCGGTTGCTACCTAACTCAACTCTGATGACTATGCCTCCGACAAGCCAAAACCCTCTATCAGGCACATAAATACTTGAATCTGCACATAAGGTACAGGGAGTAAAATGATTACTCCAACTCAGTGAGTAATAATCATAACTAAGTCTAAATGGTAAGAAATCACGTAAAGCATATCGGGATACTGTGTAGAAGTAGTTCAAAACCAGTAGGAAAACGGTGAAGCTGTAAAATCTCTTAAAACATCTTAGCTCAATTTGGAAATTCTTTGAAAATGACTTTTGCAACAGTTATGCGAATGAATGCAAAACAATTAGTGTAAAAAGAAGAGAAAAATCCGTCCCTCGGGCACAAATGCACAATTTTAACAAGTAAATGGTAGGCAAATAATAAAATGTAAGCACATAAGGTTCCCCCCCCCCCCTCAGGCACAATGTCATCAAATCCGCCCCTCAGACAACATCTCAGAATGGTACCAGGCCCTCAGGCTCAATCTCACATCACAATGGGTAGCCACGCTCACTGGGGGTGTATAGACTCCGAGATGGGCCCCTTACCGAAAAGTGCAATATCAAGACATCTCGTGTTATCAAATCTAGGCCTCGGCCTCATCTAAATCACAAGCCACCTCATGGCGTACATATCTCAGGGACCCGAGCCTCATAATAAAATTAGTATTTAACTGTTTTATTTTGCAGCCCAATCCAAAAGTATCCACACAATAAAAGCCCTTGTCCTTACTCAGTCATAAATCACATAAGCCACTCGGGCAACAATATAATATGATGCTCAGCCAAATTTCAAATATCATTTCAAGTGATAAAGAAAAATAAACTTGGCTAAGTTTTAAAAACTCAGAAACTTTCACATCATTAGATTCCTTATCTCCCCACGAGTTCATACATATAAAAATTACCCAAATCGAAGTTCAAATGACTCCTAAAATCCTCAATTTAAGGCCTCTTAAACTCAATTCCTAATCCTTTATTTTTAGCCTTTTAATTCATTTAATTTCAGTCTTAATCCATGAAATATTACCATTGAAATGATTATTAGCTTCAAAATCCTAACCTTAATGAAACTCCCATGAAATCCCTTTTCCAAATAGTCCAAAAGCTCTCAAGCCGGAGTAAAAAATGGTGGAATAACTCAATATCGCAAAATGAAATAACATATACACTCTATGTAACTACTCGACCGGTCCTTTTTGGAATTTGCACCCCTATCCCCCATTAACTGCTTCCCCTAAGTTTATTTTCTTCTATTTTGGTTTGCCAGGACGTTCGATGTTAGGTTTCAGAGGGTTTTGGGACACTTAGTCCCTAAATGAGAGCTTAAGTGTTGGAAAGTGGTCTATAGTCGGAACAGTGTAAAGACGGCCTTGGAATGGAAACTGATGGTTCTCTTAGCCGGTTAGCGTGTTTGGAATGTATTTTGGAAGTCTGTAGCTCATTTAGTCTTTAAATGCCAAAGTTTGATTTTTTGATGTTTTTGGTCCGATTGTGAGTTTCTGATCCAAGGTTCGAAATGGTATTCCGAAAGTTGTTGTAGCACCATCATCTCGTTAGGGACGTGTGTGCAAATTTCAGGTCATTTGGACGCGTTTTGGTTGGGTTTTTGATTGAAAGTGTATTTTTGATAAAGTTGAAGTTCTTAGGCTTTAATCTTTGTTTTAATCGGGTTTCTGCTGTTGTTTTAGGTGTTTTAAGGATTGTTACAAGTTTGAATGAGGTATTAGCTAGTATTGGTGCTTTTGATTGAGGTCCTAGGGGCCTCGGGATGATTTCGGGTGGTTGGCGGAAAGTTTTGAAGTTTAATGGGCTACTGAAGTTTCCGGTACCTGTCATAACTGCACCTGAGGTTTCGGTTCCGCAGGTGCGCAGTCGCAGAAGTGGACGGCCTAACACAGATGTTGAATTGGGACTCCTTCAGTTTTTCTGTAGGTGCGGAAGATTCACCGCAGATGCAGTTCTCACCTGCAAGATATTTACCGCAGAAATAGGATTTGGTCTATTAAGCGAAAGCGGCAGAAGCGGCTCGTGGTCCGAAAAAGTGGGACCACAAGTGCGGTCCCTTGACTACAAAAGCGGAATCAGAAAAGAGAATTTGAGGGTTGAGTTTCAAAAGTTGAAAAAACCAATTCAGAGCTCGGAAGAGGGGGATTTTTAGAGGATTTGGAAGAGAAGATTATTGGGTAATGTTTTCTTATTCGTATTTAGTTGCATTCCATCAATATCTAGTTAAATCCATTATTAAAATTCGAATTAATGATCAAATTTGGGGAAAATTGGGTAAACTTCATAGGCTAAACTATTGGGTTCTGAATGGGTGTTTGTCCTCCGATTTGGGAGATTTTATATGGTTAGACTCATGAGAGTACGAGGATTCTGAGTATGTAAAAATTATTCGATTTCAAGTCGTTGGCTCGAGGGGCGTTTTGGTCATTTTACCTACTTTCGCGCCTTAGCTTTAAATTTAATAGTGGAATCAGTTTCTTGCAATATTATTTACAATATGTAATTGAATTGAATAGATTAGTGCCATTTGGAGTCGGATACTCGTGGCAAATACTTGGTTTCTAGTTGATTTTGTGCCGGTTCGAGGGAAGTTGCTTGTCTAACCTTGTCTGGGGGACCCTTCCCCTTAGAATATGTTAGTTGATGTTTGGATGCATTTTACGTGAGGTGATGACCACGTACGTAAGATAATTTTTGAAAATCCATTTTTACTTATAATATTTAAATTGAGTTGTTTTGCGTATTTGATCATTTTAATTGCAAGTTTAACCTATATTAGTTAGAAAAGCATGCTTAGTTAAATATGACTGCGTATTTGCTGAAGTTGCCCAATTTGAACTACATGAAGCATGTGAGGCTAGTATTACCAATTTACCGGTGTTTGTACTTGAAGTCTGAATATCCTTTGGTTGTGGTTGCGCATTTACATTGGGACTATGATGTGGGATTCCGATAGATCCCCCTTGTTTGTTTAATTTGTGACTACGGGTTAGATTCCCGGTAGACCCCCCTGCACATTGATAGTGGACTACGGGACGGTATCTCGGGAGATACTTTGGAAATACATATATGATGTACTACGGGACGGTATCCCGGGAGATCCACTGGACAATTGAGAAAGGACTACAGGACGACATCCTGGGAGATCCTCATGAAATCATTGGTATTGAACTGTACTTTTCCGTGTTTATTTTTGTTTTGATTATTTGTTATTGACTTGTAGATTCTATCTTATTTCGCTGTTGTTTCTATTATTCTACCTTTTTTCATACCGTACATTATTATTATTACTATGCTTACCTCAGTAGGGCCCCGATCTTCTTCGTCACTACCCCCAAGGTTAGACTTGGAACTTACTAAGTACCGTGTGGTGTACCACACTTCTTCTGTGCATGTTTTTAATGTGCAGATCTCGGTATCTCCTCCCAGGCACATTATTAGTAATTAGGAAGAGCTACATACACTTGATATATATCTACCGCATCCGCATACCGAAGATTCTCCCTCTTAATCTATCTTTTAGTACTTAGCTTGCTGTCGTTCTTTGATGTAGACGCTTTTGGAGTTTAGAGCCCTTTATTATACATTTCTATAGCCTGTATCTCCTGTGAGATTTTAGGTTTTGAGATTGTTGTTTCAGACTTGTGATGTTGAGTTGTATATGTCGAACGGCACTTATATATAGTTTTCCTTAAGCTTATCCAGAATTGATGTTGTTTCCGCACTGTTAGGCTTACCAAGTCATAGTGACAAGGTGCTGTCATGACATGTTCACGAATGGTGAACTAGAGTCGTGACAATTTGGTATCAGAGCTCTAGTTTCATAGGAGTCATGGAACATAGGCGGGTTTATTAGAGTCCCGCTAATCGGTACGAACACGTCTGTACTTATCTACGAGAGGCTATGTGATTGCTTAGGAAAAGTCTTCACTTCATTGAATTCCTTCTCGTGATATATTTTGACATCAATTCAAAAACATTTCTCTTCTATTCTCTCATAGATGGTGAGGTCACGTGCTACTCGGGATAATCAGGCTCCCGCACCCCCTATTACAGCCGTTAGGGGACGGGGCAGAGGCTATAGACACACACGTGGTGCAGATAGAGCACCTGCGCGAGCTTTCGCTGAGGTACCCCCAGCAGATCCAACTGCAGTTCAGACACCTGACACAGCTACCGCCCCTACTACTCTAGCCCTACAAGAGACATTAGCTTAGTTCATGTCTATGTACACCACCTTGACTTAGGTGGAGTTTCTTCCCTCGCTGCAGCCACATCCCAAGCCGGGGGAAGAGCCAAGACTCCTGCAGCCCGCACTTCAGAGCAGAGAGTGCATATGGAGCACGTCCCAGTGATCATTCATGTAACGCCTGCAAAACTAGATCAGCCTCTGGATGGGGAAGCGGCGTCTGAGGATGACTAGTGGAGGTTGGAGATGTTCAAGAAGTATGACCCTCCAGTTCTCACTGAATTAGAGACAGTGATGCCTTTGGATTTCTAGAGGAGTGCGACCGTATTCTTTGCACTATGGGCATAAAAGAATCAAGCGAGGTTTCTTTTACTGCTTTTTCGCTTCAGGGAGCCACTTATGATTGCTGGCTCACTTATGAGATAGACAGTCCAGTCGAGGCTGCTTCCCTGAGTTGGACCCAGTTCTCGAAGATGTTTCCCCCAAAGTCTCAGCGATGCATGGCGCGCAGTGTTTGAGCATTTGCGCCAGGGTGCTATGATCGTTTCATAATATGCCATCCATTATACTAGGTTGGCTAGGCATGTATCGGCTTTGGTTGCTACAGTCCGCGAGAGAGTTCGCAGGTTCATTGAGGGTCTTATCCCACCCATCAGATCTAGCATGGCTCGAGAGTTGGAGATCGACATTCCTTATCAGTACGTAGTGAGCATTGCTAGGAGGAACGATATACTCGCCGGTGAGTAAGTGGAGAGAGAGGTCGAGAGGTCTTGAGATTCGGGCCACTACTCTGGTGCTCGTAACCCAGAAGCAGGTCGACATGGTAGGCGTTTTATGGGTCAACTCGTTCACTCAGCTCTTCCAGCAGCCAGCAGTGCTCCAGCTCCGCCTATACCTCAGGAGCCTTACTATGCACCTCCAGTTTCTAGCGTGCCACTTGCGCGGGGTGATTTCAGAGGTCTGTCTAGCAGACCTGGCCCTAGAAAGTCAGAACCACCACTTTCTCCCAGAGGTTACTTCGAGTGTGGTGATACACGCCATATGGTTAGGGACTACCCCAGACTTAGTAGGAGTGCATCTTCATTGAGTGCTCATCCACAGAGTACTTCTCAGAGTTTTCAGGCCATGATCATAGCTCTTGATGTCACCTATCTACAAGGCTAGCAAGGTGTGGAGGTTGTGGCTGTGCTTGCGCATTTATATTGGGACTACGAATGTGGGATTCCGGTAGCTACCTCTTGTTTGTTTATTTTGGGACTACGGGTTAGATTCCCGGTAGATCCCCCTGCACATTGATAGTTGGACTACGAGACGGTATCCGGGGAGATCCTTCGGACATACATATATGTTGGACTACGGGATGTTATCGTGGAAGATCCACTGAACAGTTCAGAAAGGACTATAGGACGGTATCCTAGAAGATCATCATGGCATCATTAGTATTGAGTTGTACCTTTTCGTGTTTATTCTTATTTCGGTTATTTGTTGTTGACTTGTAGATTCTCTCTTATTTCGCTACTGTTATCATTATTCTACCTATTTTCATACCGTACATTATTATTATTATGCTTACCTCAGTATGGCCCTGACCTTCCTGGTCACTACCCGACCGGGGGTAGGCTTGACACTTACTGAGTTCCGCTGTGGTGTACTCACGCCTCTTCTGTGCATCTTTTTCATGTGCAGATCCAGGTACCTCCTCTCAGGTTCATTATCAGTGATCAGAGAGATCTACGGAGACTTGAGGTATATCTGTCGAATCCGCAGACCGAAGAGTCTCTCTTTTAATCTATCTTGTAGTACTTAGCTTCCTGTCTCTCTTTGATGTAGACACATCTGGAGTTTAGAGCCCTTTATTATAATTTCTTTAGCCTGTGTTGCCCGTGAGATTCCGGGTTCTGGGATTGTTGTTTCAGACTTGTGATATTGAGTTTTATATGGCGAGCGGCACTTATATACAATTTTTCTAAAGCTGATCAGAATTTTATTTACTATTTTCCGCTAATGATGTTGTGTTCACTATTAGGCTTACCTAGTCACAGTGACAAGGTGCCGTCAAGACATGTTCACGAATGGTGAACTAGGGTCGTGACAAACTGCCTAGACCTTTCCACATCTGCGGTTAAAAATCAACTTCTGCGGTACTGCATTTGTGGTCTAAGCCTTTGCTTCTACGGAATCACTTAAGGGACCGAAACCGCTTATGCGACTAAACTCCTGCATCTACGACATTGCATATGCGGTCACTATGCCGCTTCTGTGGTCTCTGCCCATCTGACCCTTCTTTTGCTTTTGCGATGAATCACCCAGATCTGGGCACCACATCTGCAGTCCACAAATGGTAGATGCAAAAATACCAGAAGCAGCAAATCTGAAGCTGCAACATAGTTTCAAATTCTCCGTTAATCATCTGAAATCACCCCGAGGCCCCCACGACCTCAACCAATAGCACAAACATGACCCAATACCTTATTCAAATTTGTTGACATTAAATCTACCAAATCACATTGGATTCAAGCCTAAGTTTCAAAAATCATCCAAAATACGTTTTTGATTAATAACCCAACCAAACCACGTCCTAATGACCTGAAATTTTATACAAACATTGCAAATGATACCACAAAGATACTGCAACCCTCGGAATTTCATTCTGACCTATATCAAAATCTCACCTATCAACCGAAATGCCTAAATATCAATTTCGCCAATTCAAGCCTAAGCCTTCCACGGACTTCCAAAAATGAATTTTGATCACGCTCCTAAGTCCAAAATTGCCTAACGGAGCTAACCAAATCATAAAAATTCCAATCCGAGAACATAAACAAGCAAGTCAAATCTTGGTTAAACTGAGAGTTGTTCTTGGTAACTCCTTCTAATTACTGTGAAAACCAAAACCAACGATTAACATAAGTCACAATACACCTCACGGGGCAAGTAGCGCCTGAAAACTAGCGATCAAAGTGCAAAAGCTCAAAACGACCGGTCAGGTCATTACATTCTCCCCCACTTAAACATATGTTCGTCATCGAACGTGCCTAGAGTTATTCCAAAAGCCAAAAAATTGCTGAATAACCTCACCATACACATACTCGTGGGTGATCCCACGTCACCCTATCTGACATAGGTTTGATAACACATCATAACTAAAATTTCACAATCCATCCTAATCCATAAATCGTAGGACTACTTTTCTACTTCTAAAGTCATCAATACGATCAGAATCTGCCATTTATACTGTGAATAATTCCGAACAAGCTGTAACGAACCATATCTGTTTTCTTAGGTGCAATCACATAATATATCACATAAATCGAACGCTTGTAGCGATAACTTCTAATCACAACAGCTGCACACAACAATTGATAACCAATAGAAACTCTTATCCAACTAAAGTCTCATTTAAACACTTTCATATGCTGCAAACGAAAATGAAACACGCAATAAACCATAACCATTTCTCAGATAGACCATTCATGAAGCCACTTCTCTTTTGGAAAATACAATAACAAATTTTCGAGCTGAACCTCAATATTATCCATCCAAAATGTTGAAATCAAATATGTTTGTATTCATTAATGATCCCAACGATCTCCTCTAATCCAACACACCACTCTAGTGACATGACACATCAATACGCGCATAATAAGCCACAACTTGCATAATACGCACACCAATAAGCAATAGTCCTAACATACTCAAATCATGAAAATAACTCAAATGAAAGAGATGTCCCTCAAGATCACCAGTACCATTACGACAAAAGGCTGAGAACCCGTCTCACATTACAGAAATAGGACACACGAACCCGCATGGTCATATCTCCACATATCTTTGCTGCAATGTGTGATCTTATCGGAACACTGCTCCACCGGAAACATCTCAAATCACAATGCTCGAAATCAACAACCACACAATTTGATGCTCGAAACCAAAGAAATCATTACACACACTGTGAAACAAATAACATACGTAGCCCGATAGGACATAACCGATACTTTATTCGCCGAGCAACGCCCAATTACTCTTCTCGCTCATCTTCCACTATGAAATCATTATAGAACCGCACCATATGATCCCATAACCAACAAATCATAACATCTTGCAAAACAGAAAGGTAGCTAACAGATCTCCTCGGATTACCAATAGGATAAATAACAATCTAATAAATACATCGCTCAATAAAAAATATTAGCACCAACCAACCTGACTCATGTTTGAACACGCATCCATATTGGCCTACCAACAGACTTTTTATCAAGGAAATCCTAAACCTATTCCTTCAACTCCTTAACTTTGCTGATGCCATACGATGTGATGCCCAACACCAAATCAATACCTAAATCAACAACCTTTCCCGGCAACATGCCAGCCACAAGAAACACATCCGAAAAGTCCCTTTTCCACCGGAACTGAATCAATGGTTGAAGCCTCTACGTTGACATCCATCACGAAAATCCCACAGAACAAAGACAATTCATCCTCGTTGTCTGTTGGATCTTTGAAATATAAAACCACTCCACTACAACATAATCCGTCGAACCTCGCCCCTTAATCCATGGCATTTCCGGCATAGTCAACGTCCTTGTTTTAGTGTAGTAGACCAAAATCACAAAACATGGAGGCGACCTGAACCCAATATCACATCAAAATCTAACTTACCAAGCAACAAAAGATACGCTCGAGTCTCTAAACCCCGATAGTCAATAAATAGTGATGATACCCATGACTCATAACCACAACAAAGCCTGAATATGAGAACTTCACATCTCAAAATATATATGGCACATGAATAAACACAACTTATCCCAATTTCGCTATCCGAATGAATGCCACACCTCAAATACCCAATCATTCCATGAAAGATACTCTAAAATTCTCTTGTACAATCAAGCAAACTCGAATATCAGTAGCCGATCTAACAAGAATGTGCCTCAATACTACCAAAGTACCGTCAACATAATCATATTTCCTTTTCTGAGACATATATCCTCGTCAAATCACTCCAATTAGAAATAAAATTTCCTTAATAATCTGAAGATCATCCCCCTATTCATCTTAGGCTCATTTCTTTAATCATTTGAAATTGCCTGTGCCACCTAAGAATTTATGACTTTCCTGTTTATGACCGAATTGTAATATTTCACAAACAACACTCGGTCCTCCACAACATATCGCATATACCACATCATCTTTGGGAAACATGAGAACATCATCTTCCTTTCGAGCCACAAAAATCTATATACTAATCTAATCAAGAACCTTCCATTGATCCTATCTAGAAGAAAATCCCTATACATACCATGCTCATCATGCCCAGAGAAAATAAACATCTCCACCCGAGGTAGAAACCATGAAGAACTCTCCCATTTCCATTTGCACAACACTAACTCATCAGGACTAAATCTTTCTAACTCTACCAATCTAACCATGTCACTAAAATGCAAAAGAATTACCACGAAACACCTGCCAGACTCATTACCCCATAAGCATCCAAAGAGCTAATCATATACTTACCATACCGATCCAACCCACTACCAAACTATACTATTTATCCGAGTTTCATTCTGATTTACCTTCAACTTGATACTCCTT